>JAWVWN010002910.1:2320000-2400000 GCA_037367305.1 Phrynocephalus vlangalii
TTTCCAATTATGCTCCACCATGCCACCCACTCTTCAGGCCTTGGGCCTGCCGTTTCTCTTAGCCCCACACGGGGGCCAGTGGATACCTCCCCCCCCCACACACACACCGAGAAGACCTCTGGTTATTATGATTTTATTGATTTATTTATTTATTCCCTAGAAAGAAGGACTTGCGTTGGGCCAAATCCAGAGGAGGAGCTGTCCCTGGCTGCATTGGGGCGGCGGGGTGGGGGGTGGGGGATGCACAAGGGATCGTGTCCTGACGCATGGTCGTGCTGGGCGGTGGAGAAGCAGAAGCCACGTCCGCTGGGATGTGGTCCTCGGAACTCCCCGACACTAGGTTGTCCACAGACACTGCTGCTGCTGCTGATGATGATGATGATGATGATTTTGGCTCTCTCGGAAGCCTGGCAGGGGAGGATGCTGTGGAGTCAGGCGGGCCATCCTCATGACCTTCCTTTCTCCCACCCCCACCCCCACCCCCCCACCCCGGTGCCTTTGTGGTGGTTCCAGTGTGTTTGCTTCCTCCGAAGGAGGAGCTGTGCGTGCGTGGTGGTGGTGGTGGTGGGTCGGGAGGGGGAGGAAAACAGAGTTGGCTTGGGGGGAGGGGGCGCAAATTGACGGCTTCCTGTTTGTGTACAATGTGTGTGTTTGTTCAGCGTCAGCTGGGAGGCCAGGCCGCGTGCCTGTTGCGGAAGGTCTCCTGCCAGGCTGGCAGGGCACGGGGACAGTTTGTCCTCTCTCTCTCTCTCTCTCTCTCTCTCTCTCTCTCTCTCTCTCTCTCTCTCTCGGGCAGCGGAGGTGTGTGTGTGTGTGTGTGTGTGTGTGTGTGTGTGTGAGAGAGAGAGAGAGAGAGAGAGAGAGAGAGAGAGAGTGAATGAGTGAGTGGGGGGCAGTCTGCTTTCTTTGCCTTATCCATATCAATCAGCTATGGATACTGTTTAGTCTTCATCCCACAGGGCGAACTGTCCTTCCTTCCTTCCTTCCATCATCAGCTCCTTCCTTTCTTCCCTCCCTCCCTTCCATCATCAGCTCTTCCTTCCCTCCCACCCTTCCTTCCTTCCCTCCCTCCCACCCTTCCTTCCTTCCTTCCATCCATCATCAGCTCCTTCCTTCCTTCCTTCCTTCCTTTCTTCCCTCTCTCCCTCCGTCTCTCCCTCCCTTCCTTCCATCATCAGCTCTTCCTTCCTTCCTTCCTTCCTTCCTTTATCTATCATCAGCTCCTTCCTCCCTTCCCTCCCTCCCTCCCTCCCTCCCTCTCTTCCTTCCTTCCTTCTATCCATCATCATCATCACCTTCCTTCCTTCCTTCCTTCCTTCCTTCCTTCCTTCCTTCCTTCCTTCCTTCCTTCCTTCCTTCCTTCCTTCCTTCTGGTTCCTTTCCTTTCTGTGTCTCCTGGTATATCAGACTTGGGCCTTTCCGATTGCCAACGTCAGCTGGTCCTAAAAGTCCCTTTCTTCTCTGCTGATTTTACGTGCATCTACATTTCCTCCCCTTGGAACACCCATGCAATCTTCATTTCCTCCCCTCCCCACTCCCCGGGCAGGTGAAAACGAGGTGCTTCGGTTTTCCTTCATCAAAACATCCAGCGACAAGATTGTCCTGAAGTGGGAACCTTACTGGCCCTTGGACTTCCGCGACCTTCTGGGTTTCATGCTGTTCTACAAAGAAGCGTGAGTAAACCGAAGCAACGGATGGGAACCAGATTCCCTCGGGAGGCCAGTGGGCTTAGAGAAGGGGTTAGGGGGCTAGAGCGACCCGCCCGGAGGCAGAAGCTTGCGTGGGGTGGTGACGGTCCTCTCCCCCTTTTCTCTTCCCCCTTCCAGTCCCTTCCGGAACGTGACGGAGTTTGACGGGCAGGACGTCTGCGGTTCAAACAGCTGGACGGTGGTGGACATCGACCCGCCGTCCCGGCCGACCGACGGCAAGCCGGTCTCCTACCCCGGCTGGCTCCTCCGGGGCCTGAAGCCATGGACCCAATACGCCATTTTCGTCAAGACCCTGGTCACCTACTCGGACGAGCGCAAGACCTACGGGGCCAAGAGCGACATCATCTACGTCCAGACGAATGCCTCCGGTGAGCGGCGGGCTGGGCGCCGAGAGCGCAAGGAGGGATGCATTAAGACCCCCCCCCCAAAATTCAGCTAACGATTGGTTCCAACCCCCCGCTGTGGAAGGCGAAATCCGTGGATAACAGCAAACACCATACATAGCATGGCCTCTGACTCCCTCTAGTGGCCAGTTCTGGTAGTGACGTAGAAACTCAGAGTATTTTTTTCTGTGCACGAGACTGTATTTTTATATTTATTTGCTGGCCGGTCGGTTTTCCGTTCGCCCCCCGCTCTCGTTAGTCTGACGGGGGGGGTGTTCTTCCTCTCTTCCCTCCTCTTCTCCAGTGCCTGCCGTCCCCACCGACCCGATCTCCGTCTCCAACTCCTCCTCGCAGATCATTCTGAAGTGGAAGCCCCCGACCGACCCCAACGGGAACATCACCCACTACGTGGTGTCCTGGATGCGGCAGAGCGAGGACCGGGAACTTTACGAGCTGGACTACTGCATGAAGGGTAAGTGGCGGGTGGTGGGTGGGCTGGGGGTGGTGGTGGTGGTGGCGGGTGGGAACGAACGGCCTGTGGAAACAGAGGCCAGCCCATCTTTTTGGTGGCTCAGCGTCTGCCGTTGGGTCTTTAACCTCAGAATTCCCAGCCGTCTGGCTCTTTATTATCCTGTGGCAGGGAGTTCCACAGTTAAACCATGGGCTTCTGTTGTCACTCTCCCTCCCTTCTGCTTCGGGAGAAGTCCAGGAGGGGAAACAAGTCATTATTATTATTATTATTATTATTATTATTATTATTATTATTATTATTATTATTATTATTATTATTATTATACTTACTTACTTGCTTATATACTTACTAACATACGTATGTACTTGTAAAAAAAATTAGCTGCTCCACTACCAAGTGGTCTCTGGGCATGGTACAACCGTGTATTAAAACTATAAAACAACATAATTATTAAAACTATAAAATACAATACAATGTAAAACAATCTTCTTCTTCTTCTTCTTCTATTTACTTATTTACTTAATTAATTATTAAAACAAATACAATACAATGTAAAACAATCTTCTTCTTCTTCTTATTATTATTATTATATTTACTTGTTTACTTAATTAATTATTAAAACTATAAAATACAATATATTTTAAAACATTATTATTATTATTATTATTATTATTATTATTATTATTATTATTATTATTATTATTATTATTACTTACTTACTTACTTACTTACTTACTTGCTTACATACTTACTAACATACGTATCTACTTGCAAAAAAAAAATTAGCCGCCCCACTATCAAGTGGTCTCTGGGCGTCATACAACAGTGTATTAAAACTATAAAACAACATAATTATTAAAACTATAAAATACAATACAATGTAAAACAATCTTCTTCTTCTTCTTCTTATATTTACTTATTTACTTAATTAATTATTAAAACTATAAAATACAATATATTTTAAAACAATATTTATTATTATTATTATTATTATTATTATTATTATTATTATTATTATTATTATTATTATTATTATTATTATCATCATCAAACTGACTTATTTGTGGCACGCGAAGCCGTTGACGCCCGACCCGTGGCCCTTCCTGTCCTTTCTGTCCCGAAGGTCTGAAGGTCCCTTCCCGGGCCTGGTCGCCTCCCCTCGAGTCGGAGGACGCGCCGAGGCCCAACCAGACCGAGAGCGAGGAGGTGAGCGGGAAGTGCTGCGCCTGCCCCAAGACGGACTCTCAGATCCAGAAGGAGCTGGAGGAGTCGGCCTTCCGGAAGACCTTTGAGAACTACCTTCACAACGAGGTGTTCGTCCCCAGGTGAGACCCCGGCTCCGGGCGGCTCCGGTTCCGTCTCTTTCCCTGCCTCTCTCCTGCTCTTTACCCCCCCCCAAAGATATCACCAAGAGAACCCCCCCCCCGGTGGCTTTTAAAGGACAGCGAGGCACGCCACAGGCTGGAGTCGTCCCGCCTGAAAAACGAGATAGTACCATCTCCTTGCCTTCGGCGTTTTCGGAGCATCCCAGGACGTGTCGTCTAAAACGACCCCAAAACCTTTGTACGGCCTCCGTATCCACGGATCAGTTTCGAGGCACACACAAAAAACCGTGGATGTGAGAAATTGTGGATGATTGGGAATGCAATTTTAAGAGGGAGGGCTGTAAGGCAGCGTGGCCTCCGGTTCCGTCCTGTGACCAGTTCTGGTCACTTCGCCTTGAGAAAAATATATTTCTAGGTGTTTTTTTTTTTCTTCCGGCGTTTTTAACATTTTCAGAACGTGGGGTAGTGAATCAGCGGATACCGATACCCGCAGATAAGGAACCCTGCATCCACCAGGTGTCTTTGTTTGGGAGGAAGAAACACGCCCCCCCCCCCAGAGGCTGGATAAGAACCCGTTCCGATAACGTCATTGTTAGAAATTACTCCAGCGGCCAGTTCCTCTACTGCAGTGGTGTCTAAACTTTGGCCCTCCAGATGTTCAGGACCACAACTCCCACATTCCTTTCTCTTTGGCAATACAGCCTTGGAATTCTGGGAGTTGTGGTCCAAAACATCTGGGGGGGGGGCGAAGTTTGGGCACCCCTGCTGTACTGAAACTGCAGGAATCTCATTCTTCAGCGAATGCCACCCATAGCGTGGTCTCTGGCTCCCTCCAGTGGTCGCTCCGAATAACTTCATCCTGAGAAACATTATTTCTAGTATTTTTCTTTTCGCGTTTTTCGTAATTTCCGAGTCAGCCGATCCTGTGGAGGCTTGGGCCCTCCTGTCGCCTTCTAACTCCCCTTTGGGTGGTGTCTCCCCCCCCTCCCGCAGGCCCCAAACGAGGAGGCGGAGGGACCTGGGCGGCGTGGCCAACGGCACCACGGTGCCACCCGCCATCCTGGGCTCGGCTAACGGCTCCGCCACGGCGCCGGAAGACACCCAGCCTTTCGAGATGGTGGTGTTGAAGGAGTCCGTGGTCATCTCCAGCCTGCGCCACTTCACGGGCTACCGGATTGAGATTCAAGCCTGCAACCGGGAAGCTCCGAAAGAGTGCGGAGTGGCCACGTACGTCAGCGCCCGGACCATGCCGGAAGGTGAGCCCTTGCTGTTCCTCTCTTTAAAGCCGGGACCCCGATGGAGCTTCACCGGACACGCCCCGCCAAGAGTGACCCCTTTTTTCTTTCTTGTACAGTAGTTTGGTTTTTAAAAAAATAACAATGCCAGAAAAACAACACCCACACAGAGAGATTTCATTTTTTTTTTTAGCTGTTCATAGCTGCCTTCCAGACATCTTCGTACCAACCCCTTAAACCAGACATGTCCAAACTTTGCCCTTCCTGATGTTTTGGACCACAACTCCCAGAATTCTGAGCTTAGATGGCCAATGACAAAGGACTGTGGGAGTTGTGGTCCAAAACATCTGGAGGGCCGAAGTTTGGACATGCCTGCCTTAAACTGAAGTTTGTGCTTTCATCTTCGGTTCACTGGTCATCCACTGGTGGTCCCTACTCCCGCCACCACCACCCCTTGTCCCCTTCTCCCGAATCAAAAATAGCCAGCAGGGCTGTGTGTGAACTCGGAGTTTAATCTCATAACAACATAAGAACCTAAGAAAAGCCATGCTGGATCAGGCCAAAGGCCCCTCTAGTCCAGCTTCCTGGATCTCACAGTGGCTCCACCAGATGCGTTTGGGAGCGCATGAGACTAGATATCTGTCTCCTGATAGTCCACTCCCCTGCCTCTGGCCCTTGAAGGACCCCGGTTTTAACCCTGGAGGTTATACACATCTCCATCATGGTTTGTCACCTGGGATGATGGACTTCTCCTCCAGGAATCTGTCCAATTCCCCTTTTGAAGGCATCCAGGCCAGATGCCATCCCCACCTCCTGTGGCAGGGAGTTCCACAGACTTAACAACACGTACGGGGTAATGATGTTTTGTTCCCGTCTTCTCTCCGGCCGCCTCCAGCCAAAGCAGATGACATTGTGGGGCCGGTGACCCACGACCTGGTGGACCTGAGCACCGTCCACTTGCGGTGGCAGGAGCCCAGGGAGCCGAACGGTCTGATCATCCTCTACGAGGTGAACTATGGGCGCCTGGGCGATTCCGAGGTGAGTGCCTTTCAGTGATTTCCAGGAGATGATTTGAGCTTCTCTCTCTCTCTCTCTCTCTCTCTCTCTCTCTCTCTCTCTCTCTCTCTCTGGGTGTGATTAGCCATCAGACACGGAAATTGGTGTGAGCAATTTCTGGGGGGGATCGCATAACATACATGAGATTGCATGCTTAGCCTGGCTAGGATACGTGCCCGAGCTGGACCCCAAACAGCCCTGAGATTGCCAGCTTTTTTTTGGGGGGGGGAGGGCAGGCTGGAGGAGAAACCAGTGTCCACGGGGAGACAGACCGGCTGCTTTTAAGGGAAATTGTGGCCAGCAAAGCCACACATTATGTGGGATCAGATGCAGTCCCTGGCTGCTGTCTGAGTTCCACGCAATCTCTCTCTCTCTCTCTCTCACTCTGGGCCTTTTTACATGACCCCTAAGATCCGCTGGCCACTTAAATTTGGACCAGAGATCTTAGGGGTTTGTCGCTCTTCCTCTGTCCCCACCCCCCTCCGCACTTCCTGGTTGCTGGCTGCGTGAGGGAGGGAGAAAAAAGAAAGAAAAGAATGCCGGCTTACCTCCGTTCTGTTCCCGGCAGCATTCAGATCTCTTAAAGGGGCGGGGGGCAGAAAAACAACAAACAGAAGCAAGGGGAGCCCCGCACTCACTATCGTTACACCAGATCAAAGATTTTTCACCTCCAAAGAGAAGGTACAAGAAAAGTGCGCTGGGTCGCGCTAAAGTGGGCGGGGTCGCACTTAATTGTCTGCAAACTCCGGAGCTGGTGGGGAAACATTTTTAAGCTCCGGAGCTTGCAGCCATTTGCAGCGGAGCTTAGGGGTCGTGTATAAACGCCCTCTCTCTCTCTCTCTCTCTCTCTCTCACACACACACACACATATGGTCATTGCACTGAGCAGCCGTGTTAGGGCTGCAGAATTATCTGCAGCACCTCTTCCTTGGAGTGCAAGGGTGTTTTTTTTTCTTTGGGTGGAACGGAGCCCCCCCATCATGGGTTCCACCCTAGGACAAAAGGCGCCGCGATGCATGGCGTGGCCCACATGGTTTAACGGTGCCTTCCCTTCTCGCAGGAGCTGCGCCACTGTGTGTCCCGCCGGGATTACGCCCACGACCAGGGCTGCAAGCTGCGGAGGCTGCAACCCGGCAACTACAGCGCCCGGATCCGTGCCACCTCCTTGGCCGGGAACGGCTCATGGACGGAGCCGGTCTACTTCTACGTCGACGATTACCGTAAGGCTGACACCCCCCCCCCGGGACAAGGGGCGGTGGAGGAGGAGGAGGGGGAGAAGGGAGCCTGAGCCTCAGGCAGCGTTGAGGAGAGTTGAGCTTCACGGTGGCGACGGTGGTGGGAAAGCAGGCAATTACGTCTCGAAAAGTAGACTGAAAACAGTGTTGTGAGAGGTAGCCGGTGCGAGCGGATCAGGCAAAAACTACAATAAAAGGAAAGAAGACCAAAAAAAATAAAGAAGACTGAAATAACAAATAACAAAAACTAAAGAAGACTGAAATAAAAAAAAATAACCTTTTTCGTGAGGCATTTGTCGACCTTGAATAGCAGTTTTTTTTGTTTTTCCTGCCATCTTTCCAGATATCTTTTCTGTTTTGCTTGGCCTTCGTATTAGTATAGCTATTTTATTTCACGCATTTCATAAATTTTACCTTTTGTTTTCGTATCCTCATCGTTATTTTTGTTGCATGTGTTGTTATTTGCTGTTTGCTTTTTTCATGTTGTAAACCGCCCGGAATTCCTCCAGAAGATGGGTGGTAAATAAATAAATAAATAAATAAATAAATAAATAAAAAATAAAAAAAACAATTAGCGAAGACAGAAGTAACAGCGAGAGAAGACAAAAGTAATGCCAACAAAGATAAATACAGAAGACAAAGGCAACAACCAAAGAAGACAAAATTAACAAACAAGTGACAAATATAAAGAAGACAAAGCATGCCAGAATTTTTTTTTCGGTCTTCTTTCTTTCTTTTTAATGTTGTTTTTTGCCTGATTTGTCTCGGACCGGCTCACCGTGGCTCGGGCAAAATCGGGTTGCGCCCCCCCCCCCGAGGCTCGCAAGCTGTATTGAGCGCCAGCCCTCTCGAACCCGGCACCTGGGGGGTGCTGGAGGGCAGGGTAAGGGATCCATACGCTCAGCTGACCCCTCCCTTCCTCTCTCCTTCCCTGCCACGCTAGTGAGCGGCCCGACCAACCTCGTGAGCGTCATCGTCCCCATCATCTTCGTCGTCTTCCTCTGCGTGATCGTTGGAGGTGCCTACGTCTTTGTCAGGAAAAAGTAGGTGTTTCTCATAAGAACGTAAGAACCTAAGAAGAGCCATTATGCTGGATCAGGCCAAAGGCCCATCGAGTCCAGCTTCCTGCATCTCACATTGTGGCCCCACCAGATGCCTCTGGGAGCGCCTGAGACTCGATCTCTGTCTCCTGATCCCACTCCCCTGCCTCTGGCCCTTGAAGGACCCCGGTTTTAAAGAAAGAAAATGTTTTTTTTTTCACCCAGCGCGTTGTTAGTCTGTGGAACTCCCTGCCACAGGAGGTGGGGATGGCATCTGGCCTGGATGCCTTCAAAAGGGGAATTGGATAGATTCCTGGAGGAGAAGTCCATCATCCCAGGTGACAAACCATGAGGGAGATGTGTATCATCTCCAGGCTTAAAACCAGGGTACTTCAAGGGCCAGAGGCAGGGGAGTGGACTATCAGGAGACAGAGATCTAGTCTCGTGTGCTCCCAGAGTCATTTGTTGGGGCCACTGGGAGATCCAGGAAGCTGGACTAGATGGGCCGTTGGCCTGATCCAGCAGGGCCTCTTCTTAGGTTCTTATGACTTCCTAAAGAAATGCGCCGCCCCCAGGAAGTGACACATCTCCATCATGGTTTGTCACCTGGGATGATGGACTTTTCCTCCAGGAATCTGTCCCGTCCCCTTTTGAAGGCATCCAGGCCAGATGCCATCCCCACCTCCTGTAGCAGGGAGTTCCACAGACTAACCACGCGCTGGGTGAAAAAAATATTTTCTTTTGTCTGTTCCTACTCTCCCAGCCCTCAATCGATCCCACCCACCCCGTCCCGTCCTCGGGTGTCACCTTGGGGGAGCACCACCCCGAGAGGCCGTCATCGGTGGAGCGGATACCGGTCCGGGCTTTTGCGCTCGGGGGTAGGGGTGGGGCTTGCTGTCTTGGCGGGACAGTGGCGGTGTAGAAAGGAGGAGAACAGAGTTTTTAAAATTGTCATTATGCATATGCAAAATACGCACGACAAAATTAGAGCGCTGTTCCGCTACGCCCTCTAAACAAGGAGCCGTGCAAAACACATAAAACGCCATGCAAGATGTTAAAAATGCTCAAAATCGCGTACAAAATTTAAAACACACTTTAAAAAACGTATTAGGATGGTGCTAAAACGGTCGCATTTAACCTGGATACCGCTCTGGGATTAAAAACTGTTCTTGAGTCTATTTGTCCTTGACGGAAGAGTCCTACATCTCCTGCCAGACGGCAACAGAGGGATTGACCGGGGTGGAACCCTACCGTCCAAAATATCGTGGTGGCGGACCTTCGGCCCTCCAGATGTTTTGGACCAACACTCCCAGAATTCCAGGCCTAGGTGGCCAAGGAGAAAGGACGATGGAAGTGGTGATCCAAAACAAAAAAATCTGGAGCGCCGAAGGTCCGTCACCACGGATTTACAGCTTTTGAGCAAAGCGGGGAGGTATTTCGGAGATTTCCCCAGCCGGTCACCACCGGCTTTTCCGGTTCTATCTCTCCAGCACAGAAACCTTGGCCCTTCTTTTCAATGCCGGTTATTTCGACCTTTTAAAGAGGGCCTTCTGGGTTTTGAGCTCGGACCAGGACTTCTCGTAGTCTTGCTTCGTTTCCGAAGGGTTAGGGTTAATCATCAGCTGCATTTCAGTGTTAGAGCTGATTTTCCGCCATTTCTGGAATTTCTTCCCCCTTTCGGCAGATTTTTCTGTTAAACAAACCCCTTGTTAGACGAGGATCCGCTGTATTTAAAAAACAAACAAACTTGAAATATATATTTCTGAAGGGGAATTTACCAGAAGAAGCCACAAGAGGGAACCAGAGACCACACAATGGACAGCATTCCCCTATTGCAATGGGTGTTTGCTGTCAGGGTTAGGGTTAGGGCTCAGCCCTTTGGGGGTGGGGGGTAAGGCTTTGTGGCGACCCCCCCACACACACACACCTTAGGTCTGGGACCCTGCTGTCTCATAAACTGCCCTCGATCCTAGTTCTGGGATTAAAGCAGCCTATAAAATTAAAATCAAAGCAAAACGGAAGGGTTTGATGAGCGGCTCTGCAGTTCGGATTTTGGGGGCCTATATGAATGATGATTTTTTAAATTCCTTCTCGCCCGCGGCTCCCCAGGCAAACGGAAGGACCCACGGGGCCGCTGTATGCGTCGTCGAACCCGGAGTATCTCAGCGCCAGCGACGGTGAGAGAGAGAGAGAGAGAGAGAGAGACGCACACACCGTGCTTGTATTCCAGTTGTTCCCCAACATGGCTTTCTCCCACATGCTTGATAGACCGAGGGTGCCTTAGTTGATGGGGCCCTCGCTCTTAGCCTGGGAGGGTTGCAGTGCCCTGCTTTATCGCTGGCGTCATTCCTTTTCCTTGATATCCCCCCCCATTTCCGTGGCCTGACCGTCCCCCACCCTTAGTGGCTTAGCCACAAGCTTCCGTCTTCCCCCCGTTGGGCTCTGTGTCTCTCTGCGACCGTTGTAAAAAAAACCCGCAGAAATAAATACAGTGGATAGATAGATAGATAGATAGATAGATAGATAGATAGATAGATAGATAGATAGATAGATAGATAGATAGATAGATAGATAGAAAATAAGGAAGGAAGGGATAGATAGATAGGTAGATAGATAGACAGATAGATAGATAGATAGATAGATAGATATAGAAAATAGGGAAGGAATGGATAGATAGATAGATAGATAGACAGACAGAAAGAAAATAAGGAAGGAAGGGATAGATAGATAGATAGATAGATAGATAGATAGATAGATAGATAGATAGATAGATAGATAGATAGAAAATAGAGAAGGAAGGGATAGATAGATAGATAGATAGATAGATAGATAGATAGAAAATAAGGAATAGATAGATAGAGAGACATATTAGGAAGGAATAGATAGATAGATAGATAGATAGATAGATAGATAGATAGATAGATAGATAGATAGATAGATAGATAGATAGATAGATAGATAGAAAGGAAGGAAGGAAGAGATAGATAGCTAGATAGATAGCTAAATAGATAGATAGATACAGTGGTACCTCAACTTAAGAATTTAATCCGTTCCAAATGCATGCTCTTAAGTCGAACTACTCTTAAGTCAGGGCACCTATCTAAAAAAATTAAAACAATATTTTTTTAAAAAATTGTAAGTCGAGCAGACTATATCTAAAATTTGTAAGGGGGCAGTTAAAACACCAACAATTTTCTGCTCTTAAGTCGAATTGCTCTTAAGTCGAGCTGCTCTTAAGTTGGAGCACCAGTGTAGATAGATAGATAGATAGATAGAAAGATAGATAGATAGATAGATAGATAGATAGATAGATAGATAGATAGATAGATAGATAGATAGTTTGTCAGACTGCGGAGGGGGGGGGTTGCGATGGTCAGGAGTTGTTGTGCAAAGTTGCCCTCCGAGAAGTCAGCATTCCCTTGAAAAGATCAGGATGCAGGGGAAAGTTAGCCCCATATTTGTCCAAAATCAGGCTTCCTGCCTCTTTCAGCCCAGGGTTGGCATCCCCCCTGCGCTTCTGGGGTGGGTGGGGGGTTGGGGTGCTGGTCCGCTTCCTCCCGCTGGGAGCCGACGGTGTCCCTCTCTTCTCCCCCCCTCCCCCCTTGCAGTCTACATCCCGGACGAGTGGGAGGTGCCGCGGGAGAAGATTGCCCTCCTGCAGGAGCTGGGCCAGGGCTCCTTCGGCATGGTCTACGAGGGGGTGGCCCGGGACATCGTCAAGGGCGAGGCCGAGACCCGGGTGGCCGTCAAGACGGTGAACGAGTCGGCCAGCCTGCGGGAGCGCATCGAGTTCCTCAACGAGGCCTCCGTCATGAAAGGGTTCACCTGCCACCACGTGGTGAGGACCGCGGAATGACCGGGAAAGCCCTCTTGGGCCTGCGTTTGTGTGTGTGTGCGTGTGCGCGTGCGTGCGTGTGTGCGTGCGTGCGTGTGCGTGCGTTCAGGGAAACCAGCTCCGTCGGGGCTTCCCGGTCTCTTCCCTTCACGCTCCTGCATCCCTCCCTACCCCGTAAGCGTATCTAGGTGGCGTGGCAGGTCAAGGGGCGTACGGAAGCGTGGCGTGGGGCTTCCGGCGGGTGACGGAAGCTGCGGTGGACGACCAAGGCGTCTCAGGTGGCACCCGGAGGGCTCGCGAGAAGGGCACCCCTGAGCGAAAGCGACGTGTGCTGCTTATATTTATTTTATTTTATTTTATTTTATTTATTTACAAGATTTCTTAGCCACCCCACTGCCAAGAGGTCTCTGGGCGGCATCCAACAAGTATTAAAAACGATAAAAGAAGAAAATTATTAAAACTACAACGGTACCTCGTACAAAGGAATCAATTCGTTCCAAAAGAAATTATGTTAAGCAGAATTTCCTTTCCACAAATTTCCCATAGGAATGCATTGAAAACAGAGTGATCCCGTTCTTTATGTTGTACAGATTCGCCCCATAGGCGATTCTGTTAAGCCAATTTCCCCCTATCTCTGGAATTTTTTTATGTTGTACAAATTTTATGGTATACAAACCGTTTGTTCTACAAGGGTCCACTGTATAAAATACAATACAGTTAAAACAACATGCAAGTTATAAATGATAAAACCCTGCTGCTCGGGTGTCCAACCAAATAATCTAATTAAAATGCGGGGCAAACAGGAAAGGCTTTGCCTGGTGCCGAAAAGCCGAACGTGTTGGCGCCAGGCGGACCTCTGTAGGGAGGGCATTCCAGAATGGGAGGGGGGTAACCGTCGAGAAGGCCCCGCTCCGACATGCCACCCCCCTTATCTCCTGGCCTGATCTTATGGTACAGGCAGGATCCTATGGAAGAAGGTGGTCCTTTAGGTAGCCGGGTCCTAAGCCAGGCCTGTCCAAACTCCGGCCCTCCAGATGTTTTGGGCCACCACTCCCAGAATTCCAAGCCTGCATTGCCAATGGCAAAGGACTGTGGGAGTGGCGGTCCAAAGCCTCCTTTATTTATGGATTTCAGGTCCGACTCCTCGGGGTGGTCTCCAAGGGGCAGCCCACCCTCGTGGTGATGGAGCTGATGGCTCACGGGGACCTGAAGAGCTACCTGCGCTCCTTGCGGCCGGACGCGGAGGTAAGGGCCCGGAGAGGGGGGGGAGGGAGGCTGGGGAAGGGGATGGGACGTTAAAACACACCCTCCATTCACGGGAACGCCGTCCCCCCTGCCTCCTTACTGACGCCGCGGCCTCGGCTCCCCAGAACAACCCCGGCCGGCCGCCCCCGAGCCTCCGAGAAATGATCCAGATGGCCGCCGAGATCGCCGACGGCATGGCCTACCTGAATGCCAAGAAGTTTGTCCACAGGGACCTGGCCGCCCGGAACTGCATGGTGGCTGTGGACTTCACCGTCAAAATCGGAGGTGGGGGATAGCTAACTTCTGAGGGAAGCAGGAGTAGAGAGGCCTGTGTGCGCGTGGGGGGGGAGAGAGAGAGAGTGAGCAAAGCTTTCAGGTAGCATCTGCTGGGTTAGGGAGGATCGTTGACTCCAAACAGAGCCACCAAAGAACGTCGTTCCAGGTGGCGGGACCTTCCAGTGGGGGGGGGGTCATCAATGGATTGAGAAGCAACACCCAAGAATATCAACAATGAAAAAAGTACAGTTAGAACCCCTGTATCCACAGAGGACGGGGTCCAAAACCCTTGCGGTTGCCGAAACCCGTGGATAATAGCTAAGACTGCCCATAGCTTGGTAAAAGAAAAAGGGGAAAAAAAACAGGAATACGGATTTCCCCCATGTATTACCAGAACTGGCCCCTTGAGGGAGCCAGAGGCCATGCAATGGGTGGCATTCACCGTCATAATATAGGGTTTGCTCTAATCCACGTTTTTCGGCATCCACGGAAAGGCTTCGAACCCGCCCCCTGCGGATGCGGGGTCCTTGCTGTTAAACCGCAACACCAGGGAGAGACAGCAACCAGGGAGAGACAGCAATGGGGTGGGGTTGGCAGGGGTGTGTGCGCACTCAGATCCACTTCTCAGTGGGAGGGTGGTTGCAGCCGCCTTCTGGCTCTCGCCCTGCTCCGAGTTCGAACGGCGCTGCTCTGAAGGCCGCTCTTTGCTGCAGACTTTGGCATGACCCGCGACATCTACGAAACCGACTACTACCGGAAAGGTGGGAAGGGCCTGCTGCCGGTGCGGTGGATGGCCCCGGAGTCCCTGAAGGATGGTATCTTCACCGGGAATTCGGATGTCTGGTGAGTAGGGGACACCCTCCCCCCCCCGGGGGGGCCTTTTCGGACCCTTGGTCTCCATCTCTAGGGCACATGGGGGCGGGAGGGAGGCCAACTAACTGCTCCCCCCGGGGGGGAACATTCCGTGTGGTTTTTAAGGGGTGCAAAGTGGGCTCCCCTTTGGCCTCGCCACCCGGGGGGGGGGCGGAAGGGCGCAAGGAAGCCCCCTCCAGGTATCTGGAATGTTCCCTCTCTGTCTCTTTTTCTTCTTTGCCTCCTCCTATTCCTCCCCACACCCCCCCCGGCTGCCCCCAATTCCAGGTCTTTTGGGGTGGTCCTTTGGGAGATTAGCAGTTTAGCCGAGCAGCCCTACCAGGGCCTCTCCAACGAGCAAGTGCTGAAGTTCGTCATGGACGGAGGGTGCCTGGAGCGGCCGGAAAACTGTGCCGAGCGTCTGTAAGCATCGGGCGCCCTCGTGGTCTCTCTGTGTGTGTTTTTATCGGGGTGGTGGGGGTGTGGTGTGGGCGGGATTTAGGCTGGTCGGAGTCGATCCCTTCCTCCCCCTCCTCTGGGAAGGAGACCCCCGAGGTCACGAGAAAAGCACCGGCATCGCCCACCGATCCCCTGCTCTGGAAAATACGACGAGAAAAATATATATATATATATCCCAGAAATAGCTGTTTTCCAAGGCGCAGTTGCCCAGACTGGCCACCGGAGGGAACCAGAGACTGGTTGATCGACAGCGTTCCTTGTCATCAGTGTTTCAGGAATGGGCACTAAATGGGGAAAAATCGAAGCGGTGGGTTCCGCTCGGGGCGGGATTCCTCGGCGGCCGAGTGCCAGGGCAAGGTTGCAACTTTCTGGAAAGTCAGGGAAAGTCAGGGAAATGGAAACCAGTCAGGGAAAGTCAGGTGGAAAATGACCGAAAGTCAGGGAAAGTCAGGGAAATGGAAACCGGTCAGGGAAAGTCAGGTGGAAAATGGCCGAAAGTCAGGGAAATGGAAATTGGTCAGGGAAAGTCAAGGGAAAAATGACCGAAAGTCAGGGAAAGTCAGGGAAATGGAAATCGGTCAGGGAAAGTCAAGGGAAAAATGACCGAAAGTCAGGGAAAGTCAGGGAAATGGAAATTGGTCAGGGAAAGTCAGGTGGAAAATGGCCGAAAGTCAGGGAAAGTCAGGGAAATGGAAACCGGTCAGGGAAAGTCAGGTGGAAAATGGCCGAAAGTCAGGGAAAGTCAGGGAAATGGAAATTGGTCAGGGAAAGTCAAGGGAAAAATGACCGAAAGTCAGGGAAAGTCAGGGAAATGGAAATCGGTCAGGGAAAGTCAAGGGAAAAATGACCGAAAGTCAGGGAAAGTCAGGGAAATGGAAATTGGTCAGGGAAAGTCAGGGAAGAAAAGGCCAAAAGTCAGGGAAAGTCAGGGAAATTGGGATTGGAATAGATTCAAGCAGTGGGTTTTTGGCCCGCTGTTGTAGCATGCTCTGTTCTCGCGGCAAGTGGAATAGAGAAGTAATAGAAGGCAAGCAAGACTTTGGTGAAGCTCTTTCCAACCTCTACCTTTCTCTTAGCTCCACCCCCAGCAATCAGCCTCCGGAGTTTGTTGAGCTCTGTCCCTGCAGATGTCGGCCTATATAGCATTTGCAAAGCGAGGCTAGTTTAAACGTTGAGCAGCGTACAAACTTTAAACAACTGTGTTCATCCCTACCTGCAAGTACAGCATTTAACTTAGATATCAAGATCAGCGTTTTTAGGGGGAGAGGGTCGTGTTTCTGTAGGGAGTGGAAATTTTGTTTCCTGCTAAACCTAGGACCGACTCAGGGAAATTGGTAACTGTTGGTCAGGGAAAGTCAGGGAAAAACAGGGAAAGTCAGGGAAAAACAGGGAAAGTCAGGGAAGTGAAAAATTAGTGGCAGCCCTGTAGGGAAGAGGTGGGTTCAGGGAACGTGGGCTTGCGTTCGAGAGCTCACAGAGGCTGTTCTCCCCCCACCCCACCCCGCCCTGCAGCCACAACCTGATGCAGATGTGCTGGCAGTACAACCCGAAGATGCGCCCGACGTTTGTGGAGATCATTGAGATGCTGCTGGAGGACCTGCACCCGTCGTTCCAGGAGGTCTCTTTCTTCTGCAGCGAGGAGAACAAGCCCCCGGAGAGAGAGGAGGAGTACGAGCTGGACTTTGAGAACATGGAGAGCATCCCGCTGGACCCGGCCTCTTACTCCCAGCGGGACGAGATCCTCAGGCGGGACACTTCGCTGGGGCGGAAAGGGAGCTACGAGGAGCACATCCCTTACACCCACATGAACGGGGGCAAGAAGAACGGACGCATCCTCTCCATGCCGCGCTCGAGCCCGTCCTAATAGCGGGCCTCGGGGACAACCCGCCCCACACCCCCTGCCACCCCCGCCGCCCCCTTCGACACACAGATCTCAGGACTGTTCAGTATTTCCGGAAGCGCCCTGGAAGACTTGCGTTCGACTCCGGGCTCCCGTGCCTTCAGCGGGTGAAAATGGACAGGGCGGGCCGGCCGGCCGGCGTTTTCGGGTGGGTTTCGGATTGGGGGCCTGGTGGGTTTCTTTTTTGGGGGTGGAGAGATATACAGAAGCCGGCTCGCTGTCAACAACCAGCCGGTCACTCCCGGTTGAACCGCGTCCGGTCCGGATCGTCCTCCTTACGGTTGTCCCACATGGGACCAGACTTGGCCCCAGGGAGGAAGACCTGTTAGGCCTCAGCACTGGACCCAAGAAATAGGGGGGGGGCTTGTGGGTGGAGTGGGGTGACCCCCTTCTACTCACAACCCCAGACCCTCGCCTGCCCGCCGGCCCTCCCGTCTGGTCCTTTCACTTTCCGGGAAAAAGCTTTTCAACAGGATGTCCCGGATGGGACTATTTGTTTGTTTGTTTGTGTGTTTGTTTGTTTCCCTCTGATTTGACCAATCGCCACTGCTTTTCTGCTCCCTGGGTCAACCCCGTGGAACGTGTGTAGGGTGAGTGTGTGTCTGTGTGTACCTACCCTGTTTCCCCGGAAATAAGACATCTCCCAAAAATAAGACCTACTTACAGTTTGGCCTCTGGTTGAAATATAAGGCCTCCCCCTGAAAATAAGGCCTCCCCAATTATAAGATAACAATAAATGTGTACCGGATTCTTCTTCATAGAAAAATAAGACATCCCCTGAAAATAAGACCTAGCGCATCTTTGGGAGCAAAAATTAATATAAGACACTGTCTTATTTTCAGGGAAACACGGTATCTTTAAATAAATAAACACACACACACACACACACACACACAGACTTGTATGTAACGTGAGTGAGTCCTTTGTCCTGCGTTATGTCACCGCAGAGGTGACACTGGTTGTCCGCCACCACCCCACCCCACCCCAAATGTCCAGCCTAAACTGGTTCTGCATAGATTATTTTTATATCAAATAACTTTCTTGGGGGGGGAGGGTTGGGGGGTGAACGGATTTCCCCCTCGCCGTTCCGCAGAAACGAGGTCGCCCCATGCCACGCAACGGGCACCGTGTTTCCGGATCCGTGGAGATGCGTTTAAATCGTAGGCGGCGGACTTGGTCAGCGGTTATTGGCACCTTCCCTGATCCCTGTTTTTTTTAGGGGGGGTCCTTCATAGAGTAGTTGAAAGAGAAGCCTCCCCCTGACCGGTTTGCTGGCCACTGTCCGCTGACGTCGGCAAGGCAAGGCCGGGGGCCCAAACTCGGACGTAACGCTGCAAAATAACCGAGGGCCGTGTGTGTTGCGTGTGTGCGTGTTTATTTTAGGTGGAGTTTTGTTATTATTTTAAGAAAACAACCCCCCGCCGCCCCCCAGGGTTGTGGACTCCCGTCCCGAGTTCCCACAAGGGTACAAGGGTGTCGGTCCTGTGGCCTCCTTCGCCGGTCTGTCCCGCACGTGCCTTTTGGAGGGTCCCTCTGTGTGTGTGTGTGTGTATTTTTGTGTGTGAGCTGTGGCATGCTGTCCCGTGGTGTTGCGAGGACAGCGGGACGGAGCAGGGAAAGGGGTCGTGGGGTGTGTGCGACCCCGACCGCTTTGTAGCACGCTTGTGCACTCTCTCTCCCCCCCTCCTCTTTTGCACGGAGCCCCCCCCGCCGCCGCACACCTTACACACCAGGATGCGATCTTGCACCAAACGAGAGCCATGCCGCGGGGGCATCGTCGGTTTGGGTCCCCCACGGCCTCTCGTTCTGCTTTCGTGCCATCAGGCTGCTGCCTTTGGGTTGGGTTGGGGGGCTTCATCGGGTCCCCTGGGAGGACCAGCCGGGCACCCCACCCCCCCGACGGGGCCGGACACGTGTGCCTCTCACCTGCTTTCTCAAAGCCATTGTGGGAACCTCAGGGGTGGCGAGGGTGCCCCCCGGGAAGAGCCGGACACCCTCCAAAGTTCGGCCCGGAACCCGGTGCGCGCGTGTGTGCTTTTGGTGTGGACATCCAGCAGCGGTGTTGCGGCACACGTGTGTCCCCGCGGGTCTCCCACTTTCTGGTCGCTCTCCGACCCGCACAAGGGTCCGTCTTGAGCATCGCGGCAGGGGACTCGGGCGCGTGGGGGGGGGGTCGGCCACCCGGCGGCCTACCTGCCTGCCCCCGGCCGGCTGCCCTTGGCCCACCCCACCCCCCACGGACACTTTCTCCTCTTCCTCTCCCAGTTCCCCACTTGCTTTGATTCCCAAACCGAGGGACTGGCCCTCCGAATCGTCCGCGATCTCTTTTTGTGTGTGTTGTGTGTGTGTGTGTGTAGGTGGGTTTGCACCCGCACCCATCTGGGTGTCCTTTCCTGGTCTTCTCGATAAGCTTTTTAAAAAAATTGTTTCCGTGTAATGTGAATCATCGCTCTTTTACGAAAAGCAGAGAAAAACCATTAAAAAAGAGACGAAAAAGCATCTTGTCTAACCCCCCCCCCCCGACCGGACGGAAAAACCCGGGTCAAAAATGCCTTCGACGCCTTATTTTGTATATATTTTGTTGTTGCTGCTGCTGCTGCTGCTGTGATTGTCGAAGACGGAAACGATGGTTTGGAGTCCTCTGTCTGCCAGCCTCCACCTCCTGGTTTTCTTTCAGGATCTCTTTGCAAAATAATAATAATAATAATAATAATAATAATAATAATAATAATAATAATAATAATAATAATAATAATTCTATTCTTTTGGACAGCCAGGGAGTCAGAATCTTGGCCTTCTTTTGAATTTAATTTAATTAATTTAATTTAATTTAAAT
Source organism: Phrynocephalus vlangalii (assembly GCA_037367305.1). Lineage (NCBI taxonomy): Eukaryota > Metazoa > Chordata > Lepidosauria > Squamata > Agamidae > Phrynocephalus > Phrynocephalus vlangalii. The sequence goes on from JAWVWN010002910.1 coordinate 2,339,859, forward strand.
TTAATTTAAATTTAAATTAAATTAAAAATAAGCCATGTTTTAAAGTCCAGAGCGGAAATGGGGACAACTCAGAAAAAGGTCCCCCCCCACCCCGTTGGCTCCCTCTGGGTGACCCTGACCCTGACCCTGAAGGAATTGGTCCCCCCCCCAAACCGTACAAAAAATGAACACCCCTTTGTGTTGCGGGCGGGGGCGGGGGGGGGGACGCAGAACGAACCTGCTTCCCAGTTTGGGAAGACAGAAGTTGCAGCCCGACTTTGGCATCCGCGGTTTTGCTATCCGCAGAGCCACTCGCCTTGGGTCTGAAAAAACATTCAAAATATTAAAAGAAAAAAACATAGAAATATATGTGTTTCTAATGATTTTACCAGAGCAGGCCTCAAAAGAGCCAGAGGACATGCTAGGTGTAGCGTTCAGTTAAAAAAAAATACTGTATTTTTATGGTGTCCATACTAAAACCAGCCCTTAGAGGGAGCCAGAGGCCACGCTAGGTGTAACGTTGGCCATTAAAACGGGCCGTTTTTCTTTATCCACATGTTTCGCCATCCGCGGAGTGGCGGTGGCTTGGGATCAGTGGATTCCCCCATGGATATGGCAGTCCTATTGTGTTTGGAATAGATCAACACTGCATCTTTGAGAACAGCCTTTTTAAAAAAAAGACGGTTCAACGGGTGTGGGGTTTTTTTGTTTTTTGCTCATTTGTCTGGAGGAGCAAAGAAGGGTGTTTTCTGTCTCAATCTAGCAAAAAATATATATTTAAAAAGCAAATTACCCCAGTGGGTCTCTGTTCTGCCTCTTTCCCCTCCTGGAAAAGGGTAAAACAAATTTCTTGTTTGTTTTTACATGCACCTTTAGCGTTGAATCACACCACTAACAAAACTGCTTTATTATGTTGTTCTGATTATTATTATTATTATTATTATTATTATTATTATTATTATTATTATTATTATTATTATTATTATTATTATTATTATTATTTGGGGGTGGTTTTTTTCTTTACAGCAGTTAAAACATTGCTCGGTTGTCTTTAAAAAAAATTAATTTAAGCCTTTACAGAGAGAGAGAGAGAGAGAGAGAGATGCAAAACATAACAAAACAAAACCTCTGATCACCCCCCAGTCAGGATGTTTTTATATATATATATATATATATATATATATATATATATATATATATATATATATATATATATGCATGTTAGGGTGATTCGGGTTTCTTCCGTGTAGAAATATATATATATATATTTGTTTTCGTAGATTTTCACGGTATAGGTATGCATGTTAGGGTGGATTCGGGTTTCTTCCGTGTAAAATCTGTTGTTTTGGCGTCCCAAAACAACCAGATTTCTACACGGGAAGAAACCCGAATCCACCCTAACATGCATATATATATATATATATATATATATATATATATATAATATATATATATATATATATATATATATATATAAAATCTTTTTTTCTTTTTCTTTCTTTCTTTTTTGCAAAAAGAAAATACCTCTTGTTTTAGAAATTAAAGGATCAACATGTGCCATGGTGTATTTGGTTTTTTTGGACAGAGCGTGAGAGAGAAAAAACATTTTTTTTTGAAATAGAAAAATAATAACCTACTTGATTTTCCCCCCACTGCTTTCGTATAAAGAGAATCAGCAGCGACGCGCTCAGAGATTATATATTTGAATATAACGTGGAAATGGCTGTGTGTAAAATATTGAACAATGACTTGTTTATATTAAAAAAAAAGAGAGTGTGTGAGGAAATTTCTGAATAAATGACCCAAGAAGATTCCCCCCCGGGGCGTTTGGCTGCATCTTGGTTATTTTTGTTGGCTCTCTTTGCAAAGAGTTCGTTATATACGGGCATAAAATGCACTTAATTGGGTTCTTCCCGGTGGGGGAAAAAAACCCAAAAAACTTTCCAGCTCCTCTTCAGAAAATCATCGAGGCTGGATAGCCCAATGGTTGGAGCATCTGGTGGCAAAGCCCGACGGCAGGGCCTCCTTGAACAGCCTTGCAGATCTAAAATAATTAGTATTTTACAGAGTGAGAAGCGGGTCCCTGTAAGGCCATCCAGTCTCACTACCACCACCCTGCTCCACAGTGGGCCTGATGGAGATCGGTTCCTGCCCTCCCTCCTGTGTCCGACTATCTCCCAAGTATCTGCCCAAGTTCTGCCCTATCTCCCTCTCCAGATGTTCGTCACAAAAATCCTGCTGGCTCAAACTGGCTTTTAAAGCCTTTCTCTCCCATAAATTCGAGGGACCCCTTAATGAGGCAGGAAATTACCCCCCCCCCACTGCTTCTACATTGATTTTCTAGCGCTCTCCGCTTGTTTCTCTTATCATGGAAAACATCCAAACTACAAGTTCAGCAGCACGTCCACACTTAGGCCCTCCTGACGTTTGGGACCACAACTCCCAGAATTCCAAGCCTGTATTTCCAATGGCAAAGGACCGTGGGAGTTGTGGTCCAAAACATTTGGAGGGCTGACATTCGGACATACCTCTGGGTCGCCTAACATCTGGTCTAGAACCTGGGGGTTCCTGGGTGCTCTTGTGGACTACAACTCCCAGAAGCCTTCACCACTCGCTGCACTGGGCAGGATTTCTGGGAGATGTAGTCCAAGAACATCTGGGGTGACCCAAGGCTGGGGAACCCCTGGTCTAGAACCTTGAGTCCTCCAGAGGTTCTTGGACTACAACCCCCATAAGCCTTTGCCACTTGCTCAGCTGGCCAGGGTTTCTGGGAGTTGTAGTCCAAGAACAACTGGGGGGACCCCTGGTCTAGAACCTGGAGTTCCCTAGGGAGGTTTTTGGACTACAGCTCCCAGAAGTCTTCACCACTCAGCACTGGCCAGGGTTTCTGGCAGTTGGAGTCCATAGGTTGAGCCTAGAGAAGGGGGGGCTTGTAATAGGAGCCAAATAAGGAAGAAAAGACCAGGGGGTGGGGGTGGGAAGAACCCTGAGGGAGGGAAACGATTGGCTGCTGTGGAGTTGATTGGCAGCCCCCCCAAGCTGCCCTTGAGGGTAGGATCATTCTCAAACCAAATAAGGAAGAAAAGGCGGGAAAGGAGGGCGAGGGGAAGTGCGGAAGGAAGGGAATATATACTGTAGATAGAAAGGAAGGAAGGAAGGAATGGATAGATAGATAGATAGATAGATAGATAGATAGATAGATAGATAGATAGATAGATAGAAAATAAGGAAGGGATAGATAGATAGATAGATAGATAGATAGATAGATAGATAGATAGAAAAGGAAGGGATAGATAGAGAGATAGAGAGATAGAAAATAGGGAAGGGATAGATAGATAGATAGATAGATAGATAGATAGATAGATAGATAGATAGATAGATAGATAGATAGATAGATAGAAAATAAGGAAGGGATAGATAGATAGATAGATAGATAGATAGATAGATAGATAGATAGATAGATAGATAGATAGATAGAAAATAGGGAAGGGATAGATAGATAGATAGATAGATAGATAGATAGATAGATAGATAGATAGATAGATAGATAGATAGATAGAAAATAAGGAAGGGATAGATAGATAGATAGATAGATAGATAGATAGATAGATAGATAGATAGATAGATAGATAGATAGATAGATAGATAGGAAGGAAAGAAGGGATAGATAGATAGAAAGGAAGGAAGGGATAGATAGATAGATAGATAGATAGATAGATAGATAGATAACAATAAGGGGTGGTCTACTGTGGGGAAACTTGAAGGCTATTCTGCTCTGGAGGCCCATTCTCCCCCCTACCCCTCCATTCCAACTGTATAGTTGAAGGTTTCAGCAACAAAACATACTTTTTCATTCTGCCCATAACGTGGAACATCTGCCCCTTGGCTTGGATGGGAAATCTAGTGTTGTTTCCACCCTCTTGCGGGGACCAGGATGCAAGGATGCAGAAGATTGAACCACGCCACTCCTGCCAGGGTGTTATGAGAAGCGACAAGCCTTTGCCGCCCCCCAAGGGCATTTGGGACGCTCGCCACCCCAGGCCAAGAGATAAGCTGGTTTTTAAAATAGGAGCTGGGCGCTTGGTACCTCCGGCCCTTCCAGGCGCAGGAAAGGAGCAAACACACACAGCAAGGCCGCAAGGCCAGAGAAAGACTGGAAACAGCCTGGCAAAGAGTTATTGATCGATTGACTGGACTGATTGATTGGTTTCCTGGGGATTCTGAAAAGGTTCGTCACAAAACCCAGAGACGCGGCAAGGGAAGAGAACGAGAACGGCTTGTTTGCAGAGAACGCTGAGCGGCACCGGCCGTTATTCCGCTCCCTGCAACCCTCGGAGGTTGCAATCCAAATAATAAATGAAGAAGAAGAAGAAGAAGAAGAAGAAGAAGAAGAAGAAGAAGAAGAAGAAGAAGAAGAAGAAGAAGAAGAAGAAAAGAGCATTTATTTCAGCGGCGGCTTGAAACTGAAGGCTTGTCATAGGGCTTCCCGGACGACACGTCTGCTTAGCAACCAGCCAGACAGGTCAACAGCGAGCAAACCACTGACTCCGAGAGAGAGAGAGAGAGACCTTGTCACAGGGGTTCCTGGACGGCATGCCTGCTTAGCAACCAGCCAGACAGGTCAACAGCAAGCAAACTACTGACTCCGAGAGAGAGAGAGACCTTGTCCCAGGGGTTCCCGAACAGCACGCCGTCTTAGCAGCCAGCTGGACAGGTCAACAGCAAGCAAACCACTGACTCCGAGAGAGAGAGAGAGAGAGAGAGACCTTGTCCCAGGGGTTCCCAAACGGCACGCCTTCTTAGCAACCAGCTGGACAGGTCAACAGCAAGCAAACCACTGACTCCAAGAGAGAGAGAGAAAGAGAGAGAGAGACCTTGTCACAGGGGTTCCCGGACGGCACACCTGCTTAGCATCCAGCCGGACAGATCAACAGCGAGCAAACCACTGACTCCGAGAGAGAGAGAGAGAGACCTTGTCACAGGGGTTCCTGGACGGCACACCTGCTTAGCATCCAGCTGGACAGATCAACAGCGAGCAAACCATGGACTCTGAGAGAGGGAGAGAGAGAAAGAGCATGCCTTCAAATCTCTTCCTGCAGGACCACCCATCCCACCAACGACCGGGGACTCGGACCTTTCCCCTGCGGCCCAAGCCGGCCATGCTTGCGGGATGTTTACGGGTCCCCGGCGTCTCCCGTGACAGCTGCCAAATTCCCTTTGCCAGAAAGTTCCCCTGCAGGCCTTCCATCCTGTACTAGGGGGCCCCCGGTGTGTGCGGTGTCACTTTTAGATTAAAAAGCACCCAGTCTCCTCCTCCTCCTCCTCCTCCTCCTGTTCCTCTGGCCAGGCTCCCTCTCCTCCACCGACGATGATGGTAATGATGATGATGATGATGATGATGCTGGCTGGGGAGGAAAGCGTGTTCCCCTGCCAGCTGCTGCCTCGTCCACTCCCCTTCTGGGCTGGAGCCACCCAGCCAGCCCGGCTGCCTTGGCTCTCCCTGCCTGCCTTGCCTGCCTCCCTCCCTGCAGCCCAGATCGGCCCAGACCGGCCGGACGGTGGCTTTCCTTCCCCCCAATGGCCGATTCCCTCCTCAACCACTCCTGGCCATCCTTCTCCCGGCGATGGATGAAGAGGTGGTCCTTCAAGAGAGGTAATAAAGGGGGGGGGGACACACGGACACACACACGGAGGGACACACAGGGCAGGCCGGCCAGCTGGCAGGGGACGGGAACAGGAGAGCCCAAAGGCCAGGGGCCAGGCTCCACGTTCCTGTTTCCCCAGTCCTTCTTGCCCCAGGCTCTCTAACTGCTTCTTCCTTGCTTTCCTTTTTTTGTTTCCTTCTTTCCATTCACGTCCTTCCTTCCTTCCTTCTTCCTTCCCTTACCTTCCTTCCTTCCATCATCACCTCCTTCTCCTTCCTTCTCCTCTTTTCTTCCTTCCTTTTCCTTTTCTTCCTTCCCTCCTTCCTTCCTCCTTCTTCTTCATTCCTTCCTTCCTTCCTCATCACTCTCCTTCCTTCCTTCCCTCCTCCTTCTTCTTCCTTCCTTTCCTTCTTCTTCCTTCATCCTTCTTTTCTTCCTTCCTTTCCTTCCTTCCCCACCTCTTCCACCTTCCTTCCTTCCTTCCTTCCTTCGTTTGTTTGTTTGTTTGTCTGTTTCTTCCTTCCGTCCTTCCTTCCTTCCTTCTATCTGTCATTACCTTCCTTCCTTCCATCATCAACTCTTCCTTCCTTCCTTCTCTCCTTCCCTTCATTCCTTCCTTAGATCTTTCCTCCCTCCCTCCCTCCCTTCCTTCCATCCCTCTTTTCTTCCTTCCTTCCATCCATAATAACCTTTCTTTCCTTCCTTCAATCCCTCTTTTCTTCCTTCCTTCCATCCATAATAACCTTTCTTTCCTTTCTTCAATCCTTTTCTTCCTTCCTTCCTTCCTTCCTTCCTTCCTTCCTTCCTTCCTTCCTTCCTTCCTCTTTTCCTGGGGCTCCTAAATCACTTGGCAGTTGGCCCAACCCCGTCCAACTCGGGCCACCGGCACTCGTGTCATCCCTGAGCAGAAGCCAGTTGGGGGCCACCATGCCAACTTGTTGGGACCACCAAGCTGGGTGGCTGGGTGGGTGGGTGGGTGGCCTGCCCTCTCTAAACCAAACCACGGTGAGCCCCGGGCTTAGGATGGGCCTGGGTGGCGGAGCTGGGGGTGGTGGTGAGTTCGAATCCTCCCGGGAGGAAAGGGAGCCCCCAGGCGAAGGGACAGGTCAACCCCTCCTGGGGGCTCACAGGTTTGTTCTCCGTGGCTTCAGAGACTAGGACTCGGGGCAATGATTTCAAACTACAGGAAAAGAGTTTCCATTTGAACATTAGGAAGAACTTCCTGACGGTTAGAGCTGTCCGGCAGTGGAATAATCTGCCCCAAAGGAGGGTGGTGGAGTCTCCTTCTTTGGAGGTTTTTAAGCTGGATGGCCACCTGTCGGGCATCCTGTGATGGGGGTTCCTGCATGGCAGGGGGTTGGACTAGATGGCCCTTGGAGGTCTCTTCCAACTCTATGATTCTAAAAATATATATATATATTTGCCCTATGTTGGCGACCGAATGCTTCCCATGGCTGGTAAACGCATCCCACCTGCCTTGGTTCTTGCCCTCGTGTTGGAAAAGCAACACGTGGTTGGCCTTGTTTTCGGTGGCCTGAAAAAAAAATCACTTTTCCCCCCCTTCGAGACCGGGAACGGCCAAGAATGGCATCGGGAACAGATTAAATAGGGTCAGATCGCCTCAAAACTCTTTCCGCGGCCACTTGAAAACCCCGTTCGGAACGCCTTGCGGGGAAAAGTAACTGGACCGCAATAAAGGAACTTTTGAACTCCCCCACCTCCGTACAGCCTGGTGGAATCGCGGTGTTGCAATGGTCCCGTCCTCAAATTAAATGCCGCTCGTTAAATCCTGAAGATGTTTAACCCTGCAGATGTTTTATGAGGGTTGTAAACTGCCCAGAGCGGCTTTCTGCCAAATGGGTGGCATAGTAAAGTAGGGCCCCGGTACCCGCTGGGGATTGGTTCCAGGCCGTCTCGTGGATAATAAAAACTGTGGATAAGAAAGAACGCCTGCCTTCCCACCCCCAAACTGCTGATTCCTGACAGTAGCTTGCTTTATGACCACTGTTTGTGATAATAGCTTGCTTTACGGCTGCTGTTTGTGACAATAGCTTGCTTTGTGGCTGCTGAATGATTTAATCCCCCCCTCCCTCTGCTAACCGTGGATGACTGGACCAGTGGATAATGAATCCGTGGATACGGGGGTCCTACTGTAAATCAAATAACTAAACCATTCCAAAATCTGGCTTTTTTCTCTCTCTCTTTCTCTCGGGCCTCTGCTTTCTGGGCCTCCGGTGCCTCCGAACCTCGAACCCTTGGTTTGGACAGCTCGTCCCGGGTGCGAAAGGTGGCAGGTCCTGCACGAATCCCCCCCCTTTGCTTGGTTTTGGCTTTGCCGGGCTCGGTAGACCTGAGGAATGAGAACAAAAAACCCTTCACATCCCTCCGGGCTGGCATCCATCACCTTTTATGGTTTTCCCCCCAAGAAGAGTGTGTGTCCCGGGCGGACACCGAATCTGCTTCATGTCTCCGGCGAGAAAGCTGACCATGAATCAATGGCAACAACCCGGGAGGAACGGACAGGCCGGGAGCCGTCCGATCCGGCAGGAATTAATCCCCCGCCTGAGCCATCATCCCACTCTCAGCCAAAGGAGAAGCCTCCGTTTAGGGGGCCGACTCGAGAGATCTCTTTTCCTCGCGTTGGAAAAAAACGGGGACCCTTCTCTCTCTTTCGGTTGCCATGCCTCCAACTGTATGAAGGAGAGATCTCCCCCCGAAAAAAACCCAAAACTCACCCCGTTTACTGCTTTCGTGGAACTTGAAATGTCGTGGTTTCCTTGAGGGAGCTTGTCCGTCTCGCTTTTGGGGCCTTCCTCTTCTCCTACTGGCTCCTGGTTCTTTCCCCGAAGAGCCCTGCTTTCTCAGGAGGTGCTCCGAGCGGGACGAGTCTCCCTTTTGGTCATTTTCAACCCCCTTCTGGGGATTTTGTTCAGGCTTGGTTTGATCTAGTACCCACTTCGTCATCTTTCCGGCAGTCCGGGGCATCCCTGATGCAATCCGCCTCTCTGGCACCATAACTCAAATGAACCCTCCCCACCCCCTGGCTATTGTAGTTATCCTTAGATGTGACTTATTTTCTCACCAGGCCACCAAACCAGATCACAGGGGTACCCCGACTTAAAAGCAGCCCGACTTAACAGCAATTCGACTTAAGAGCGGAAAACAGTTGGCGTTTTAACTGCCGCCTTACAAATCTTAGATATAGTCTGCTCTGCTTACAAATCCGGTAGACCCTTGTATAACAAACGGTTTGTATAACATAAAATCTGTATAACATAAAAAAAATTCGGAGATAGGGGAAATTTGCTTAACAGAATCGCCTATGGGGCGAATCCGTACAACATAAAAATTGTCGTGATTAGGGAATGCATTGTTTTCAATGACTTCCTATGCGAAATTTGTCTAAAGGAAAATTTGCTTAACATAATTTCATTTGGAACGAATTAATTCCTTTATACAAGGTACCACTGTATTTGTTTTCATTTTTTTAAACTTATTTTTTTCCAGTTTTTTTTTTTTAGATAGGGACCCGGACTTAAGGGTAGTTCGACTTAAGAGCATGCATTCGGAACGGATTAAATGCGTCCGTGGCGGTGCCACTGTACAGTGGACCCTGGTAGAACCAACGGTTTGCATAACATAAAATCTGGACCACATAAAACGTTCCAGAGATAGGCGGAAAATTTGCTTAACAGAATTCCCTATGGCAGTGGTTCTCAACCTGTGGTCCCCCAGATGTCCCTGGACTGCAACTCCCAGAAGTCTTCATCACTAGTTGAGCTGGCCAGGACTTCTGGGAGTTGCAGTTCCAGGAACATCTTCTGGGGACCCACAGGTGGAGAAACCACTACCCTATGGGGCGAATCCGTACAACATAAAAACGGCCGTGATGAGGGATGACTCTTCTGTTTCCAAGGCATTCCTAGGGGGAAATTTGGTCTAAAGGAAAATTTGCTCCACATAATTTCATTTGGGGCGAATGGATTCCCTTCTACAAGGTACCAGGGGAACCATATTGGCCCGGCACCAGTTTTGGGGGTGGGCGCACAGCATTGCCACTCCGAGGGTCCAGAGGGCCCGATCCGGAGGGACAGGGTTGCCCACCGACCCCACATCCCTCTGGCTGATGGAGGGGTGTTTGAAACCCTTTTAAGATCCAGGCGTCAGGTGTTGTGGGTCTCGGCCCGTGAGTTGCGTTGTTGCCTGTGCACATTACCTAAAATGGTCTCCCTCCAGCCACGCACGCTGCCTGGATCTCTCTCTCTCTCTCTTTCTTTCTCGGCTTGGTTCCACTTGTTTATAGGGCCTGATTTATATCACAAGAGGGGCCGAGCCTGGGAGGAGAACCAGGGTCAGCGTGAGGATAAACGGGCACAGCATTCGGAAGAAGTGGCGAAACCACCGGCCCCGGAGGCAGAAGGTGGCGGGGGGGGGGGGCGAACCGTGGACGCCGCGGGCTGGACGGCTCAGTGGTTGGAGCTCCCTGGTCGGGGAGAAAGGTTGGCCGTCAAGGAATGGCAAACTTACGTATCGAAAATCAATTTATATCGTTAAAGATCTCTCGTGCAGAACCAGTAACACACATTTCGAAGCTTTCGGGAAAGGGGCAGATAACTTGTTTCCTACTGTAAGTTTCCTTGCTTTGGTATTGTGTCTAAACGGATGAAGAAAAAGGAACTGTTTTTCAAGTGTTCTCGGCAAGATCTTGCACAAACACACACACACACACACACACACACACACACACACACACACACACACGGAGACTCCTTGGCAGGGGCTGGACTGGATGGCCCTTTAGGGTCCCCTTTGCCAGCGCTGCCGTCCGAGGACGATCCCCGGCACCGACGAAAGCGTGGAGGTGTCCTCCGGAAATTTATTTATTTATTTATTTTTAATTTATGGATGCCGTTTTATATGCCGCCCACTTACCCCAAGGTCTCTGGGCGAAATTGGGAGTTCGGTTCCCCCGCCCCCCCAAAGGGCTGGAACGGAGGATCTATGATCCGATTTACTTTTTAATTTTTGTTCTATTTTTATTCCAGAGTAAGATTTTTGTTTTCACCCTGCCTTTCTCTTTTGGAAAAGAACACCCCAAGGCGGTGGACAGTCATTGAGGGATAAGAGACAGCCCGGTACAATTAAGACGCGGTTCTTGGAGACGATTATTGAGCTGCGCGGGATAGCTCGGGGTGTGTGTTGGGGGGTGAGCTTGCCAGCTGCAGAGCCTTTTCTTCTGGCCAGGTTCCCTCTCCTCCACCGACGATGATGGTGGTGGTGGTGGTGATGATGGTGATGATGACGACTGGGGAGCTTGCCAGCTGCAGAGTTCGAATCCAACCCCCGCGGTCTCTTTCCCAAGAGCCGGGCTCGGGGATCCGTGTGAACGCTTTTGCAAGACCTAAGGGTTGATTTTAGGGTGAATCTTGCATGACCTGTGCGACTTTGCCTGTCAAGGAAAGGGTTGCTGAACTCCAATAAATAAATAAATAAATAAATAAAAACACACACAAACACCACCACCACCACCACCAAAACAAAACCCAAGAACGGTGTAGAGGTTAGCTTTTAAGAGGCCGGGTGTTCTCTAGGAATTCCACAGCTTTGGCCGTGTTTAGGGTCCCCGCTTCGCCAGATGCCAGCCTAAAAATATCTCCCTCCACCCCCACCCCCGGTGGCTTTCTTGGCACCGCTTCCCCGGGCGATGGAGGAGGTGGCGGAGGCGGAATGCCGTCGTTGACTTGTTTGTGTTCGTGCGATGCGCATCGCAGACCGGACCCGTGTCCGAGCAGAAAGAGGCCTGCTCTGGAAGGACCAGAAGGCCGGTGACCCCACATGCGCCCGTGTTTCCATCTTTGCGTGGGCAGGAAAATGAAAATAAAACCACATTTTAAAAAACGGACACAGTTGCAAGGATGAAGCGGCCCCCTTTGTTGATAAAAGCCAGGGATGGCAGGCAAAAGAGGGCCTTTTTTAGAGGGCTCAGGATGCTTCATCCGCGGTCCCTGTCTCTGGCGCAACTCCTGCCTTACCACTGACCCTCATTTTTTCTCCTCTGCCCCCTTCAGGGTCCGAATCCAAGGGGCGCACGTTCCCCAGGAGCCATACTGTCTCCGCCTCAAGCTACAGCAGCAGCCCAGGCGCCATGGGGGCCGAAGACGAGGTCTTTTTCGGCAGCATGGCCGAGGAGACGGTAAGGACATGCAACCGGGACTGGGGGGTCCCTCTGGTGCAAAAAGCAAAGGGGGATCGCCCAGGACGAGGTGGCTTCCTTTCGCCCTCTACGGGAAGACCTGTCCTGTGCCCTAAACCGGCCGGTTGGAATCCCATCTTTGGATGCTGAGCATAAGGACATAAGAAGAGCCCTGCTGGATCAGGCCAAAGGCCCATCTAGTCCAGCTTCCTGTGTCTCACAGTGGCCCCACCAGATGCCTCTGGGAGCACACGAGACTCGATCTCTGTCTCCTGGTAGTCCACTCCCCTGCATCTGGCCCTTGAAGTATCCCGGTTGTAAGCCTGGAGATGACACATCCCCATCAGGGTTTGTCACCTGGGATGGACTTTTCCTCCAGGAATCTGTCCAATCCCCTTTTGAAGGCATCCAGGCCAAATGCCATCACCACCTCCTGTAGCAGGGAGTTCCACAGAGTAACCACACGCTGGGTAAAAACAATATTTTCTTTTGTCTGTTCTTAATCTCCCAGCCCTCAGTTTGAGAGGATGTTCCCCCTAGTTCTGGTATTTTGTGAGAGGGAGAAGAGCTTCCCTCTATCTACTTTACTCATGCCCTGCATTATTTTCTACGTCTCAATCATATCCCCCCTCAGGCGCCTTTTTTTCAGACTAAAGGGCCCCAAATGTTTTAGTCTTTCCTCATAAGAGAGGTTCCCCCAGCCCAGGAATCATTTTAGTCGCTCTCTTCTGCACCTTTTCCAGTTCCACTGTGTCTAACCCACATTTCCCCAGCACAGAGATACGTAGCCTTAAGAGCCTTCATAAGATAATATAATATATGATGAATTATAAATTCCTTATTGCCAAGGGTTACAGAGCAAAGCTGTGGCTGCCCTTCAGAGCTGGCCGTGCGGGCCCTGGGAGGGGGGGGCAGCTCCCAAAATCCCAGACCCTGGACCAAGGGACCGAAAGAGAAGAAGCCGAAAAGAAGGGCCCCTCACATCCATCTAAAGACCCTTTCTTCCTTTGGCAGGAGGACAACTCCCCATCTCCGGACCGGGACGCCCTCCATAGCAGCACGGAAGACCTCCTTTCCCTCGACTCTGCTCTCCAGGGTTCGGAGTATTACAAGGACCTGGGGCTGGAAGGGACCTCGTCGTCTGGGCCGCCCGGAGGCCGCCAGAGCCCGGCTTTCGCCTCCACCCTGGCCTCGGAGGCTCCTTGCCACTACCTGGACGAGTCCTGCGTCTGTTCCTGCAGCTCAGGACGCCAGGGGAGAGTCGCCGGAGCTGGCCCAGAGGAAGGCGGGGAGGGAGCTTCCCCCGGCTTGGCCAGGTGGGTGTCCACCTCTCGGAACGAATCCCGGCAAAGGTTGAGCCTAGGTGGAGAACCCGAGGGCGACACGAGGGCAGATTTTGCAGGGTTCAGGTCAGAACGAGAGGATGTGGCCAGCTTTGAAATTAGACGGTGAGAAGACCTTCTCGCTCCGGAGGGGAATGGCTTCCTAGCTCATAACGACCCCTCTTCTTTTCTCCTGCAGTCCATTAAGAAGGTTTGAGGGCATCTTAAGACCCCCTTCCAGACCGGGCAGCTACAGTAGGGCACAGCTATCTGCACGGTTTATACCTGCTGGTTCAATTTATCCCCTGCCTGCAAAGACTAAATGAAAATAACCAGCAATACATATATAGTAGGACCCCCGTATCCACTGATTCATTATCCACTGATTCAGTTATCGACGGTTGGCAAAGGAACAAATAAAGACATAATCCAGCAGCTGCAAAGCAAGCTACTGTCATAAAACAGCGGCCGTAAAGCAAGCTACTGTCACAAAACAGCAGCCGTAAAGCAAGCTACTGTCATAAAACAGCAGATCTGGGGATTTTTGGTGTTCTCTCTTATCCATGGTTTTCATTATCCACGGGAAGGGCTGGAACCAATCCCCAGTGGATACTGGGGTCCTACTATACTCTATTGATGCATAATTCTGGGGGCTATTTACTAGAATGGACCACTAGAGGGGGCCAAAGACCACTCTTTTTGGCATTCACAACAATCACAACTACTGTACAGTGGACCCTCCTATAACAAACAGCTTGTATAACATAAAATCTGTACAACATAAAAAATTCCGGAGAGAGGGGGAAATTTGCTTTAACGGAATGCCTATGGGGCGAATCCATACAACATAAAAATGGGATTACTCCATTTTCAATGCATTCCTATAGGAATTTGTAGAAAGGAAAATTTGCTTAACATAATTTCATTTTGATCGAATTAATTCCTCGATACAAGGTACCACTGTATTTTGTACCTTGTTCTTAAATGCGTTGCATGGTCCCCCATGCAGGGGAATACGGCCCTCTTCTGCTCTTCAGCCCAGTGTAAGCCAGAGACTGCATGCAAATGCTAGATCCAAATTAGAGAGCCGCTCAGGTTCAGCAAAGCTGCCCCGTGGTCGCCTTCCAGGGGGACCTAGGGACTTTCGGAAGTGGGCCTGCCAATCCCGCCCTCCCTGGTTTTGCTCCGACCTTGCTTTCCGCAAGGAGCTGTTGCTTTCTTTAAAAAAAAAAAAATGCTCAGGTCTTGCAAAGGTGAGCCTCGTTGTCCTCCGTACAGCCGCCGGGAGTCGTCTCATGCAAGGCGGCCGTAACTGGTAGGAAGAGGGGGTTTAGAAAGGAAGGAAGGAAGGAAGAAAGAAAGAAAGAAGAAGGAACAAAGGAAAGGAAGGAAGGAAGGAAGGAAGGAAGGAAGGAAGGAAGGAAGGAAGGAAGGAAGGAAGGAAACAAAGGAAGAAGGAAAGAAAGAAAGAAGAAGGAACAAAGGAAGGAAGGAAGGAAGGAAGGAAAAAAGGATTGAAGGAAGGCAGGAAGGAAGGAAGGAAGGAAGGAAGATGGTAAGAAGGAAGGAAGAAAGAAAGAAAGAAAGAAAGAGAAAGAAAGAAGGAAGGAAGGAAGGAGGTGATGGATAGAAGGAAGGAAGGAAGGAAGGAAGGAAGAAAGAAAGAAAGGAAGGAAGGAAGGAAGGATGGATGGAAGGAAGGAAGGAAGGAAGATGGTAAGAAGGAAGGAAGAAAGAAAGAAAGAAAGAAAGAAGAGAGGGAGGGAGGGAGGGAGGGAAGGAAGGAAGAAAGAAACGAAGGAAGGAAGGAAGGAAATCTGAACAGGGGCAGCTTTTAAAATTAAGAGTTCTGCCTTTCCCCCCCCACCAAAAAATAAAAACAAAACAAAATAAAAATGGGGACGGCTGGTCTGTGTGCAAAGCGGAGAACCTAAGATGAGGTTTATTGCACTCAGCTCTGGAAGTGGCCAAGGGGGGGTCACCCTTTTGAAAGGATGCCAGCATCACAGAGAGAGATCTCCCATGTGGACGATGTCGGTCCTCTTATACCCCCCGCACCCTGCACCGCTGCCCCCCCCCCCGGCCAAGCCACATTGATCGTTTGGCTGAGCCAAACAGTCATGGTTTGGGATATGTGTGTGTGTGTGTATGTGGCGGCTATTTATAACTCCTTCGTCCCTCCTTATAAGGTGCCCCGTGGGGAAATTATCTTCGCCCGGAGATCTTGGCTCGGGGTCTTTGGTCAAAACGGAGCAGGCGTCTTTGGGGTGGGGGGTGTCGACTCCTGGTAGGCCCAGGAACCACCGGGAGGGGGTTGGCGTCGGTGCAAAAGGGAAGTCTGGACAAAATCAGCACGTTCGACCTCCTTTTATCCCCCCATGGACTCTCTTTTATCCCCCCAAGGACCCTCTCTCCAGAGGCCGGGGTGGCAAAAGCAAGGCTGCCCTAACTCTGGGGCGTAGACTCAAAAGGCAGGGTTTCCTGGAGAACAGAATAATAACGCCGGGAGAAGGAGGCAGACAGCAGGAGATGAGGAGCAACCGATGCAAGAGGCCCAGACTCCCTCAAGGAAGCCACAACGTTCTGAGTTTGCAAAAGCTGAGGAGAGCGGCGGAAGACACGGAACCCGTCGCGGGCCAACATTCAGCACAGAAATGACACCTTTAAAGTTTGCTGTTTCTAACAAATTAAGAGTGTTAAAGAATTCAGTTTCAATTGGTCGTTTCCAGTCCCCCCACCCCACCCCGGACGACTTGCGCCCACAATCTGCCAGCCAGTGTGGTTGGTGGGGAATCCAGAAGCTGTAATTCAAAATGTAACTTTCCCAAGCCAACAGTAAAACATGAAAGAAAGAGATGAAAGGCAGGCGTGATGGTAGCCCAGCCTGCTGTCTTTTGTTGCTGAATTTTGGGGTTTATGAGACTAAATCCCTACAGCTGCCCAGCAGAAGGACAGGACAGAATACAGACTACAGGGTAGAATAGCTTCAAGTTCCCTAGAGTAGACCACTCCTTTTCTCAATATCGGGCACTTCATAATTGCCTCATGAGACATTAGTACAGTGGACCCTCGTATCACAAACAGTGTGTATAGCATAAAATTTGTACAACATAAACATTTCTGGAGACAGGGGAAATTTGCTTAACAGAATCGCCTATGGGGGGAAATCCGTACAACATAAAAAATGGTCGCGATGAGGGATTACTCTGTTTTCAATGCATTCCTAGGGGAAATTTGTATAAAGGAAAATTTACTTAACACAATTTTTTGGAACGAATTAATTCCTTTATACAAGGTACCACTGTAGTAGGGGCGGGAAGGTTTAATAACTTACCGTAGAACAGATCACACTGGCATGAGTAGTAGAAAAGAAAGTTCCATTACTTACAGTTGAACAACAAACAGCGGCAGAACAACAAACATGACTGCTTTCAGCAGCAGAGGGAGGGGGGAAAGGAGTAGGACTGAGCTGAGAGGCGGGGCTGTCTTCTCAATTCAGAGACAGGGAGGGAACGATTGGTTAGGGCTGGGTCGATTGACAGCCCAGAAAGCTCCCTCCCACTCACGCCCACTCAAAGCAGCATGCGAGGTTGTTAAAAACTCAGGGCCGATTTTGAAGTCCCGAGAGGAGAGAGATCTTGCCAGGTCATCGGAGGCCGTGGAATTCCTTCTCCGTGGCTTTCTCGCCCTCAGGTCGGGTCTCGATGCCTTGGAGGCCAGGAGCGAGGAGGAGATGGGGGGCTACGGCCCTCCTCTTTCGTGGCCCAAGGTGGCCCTGGCGGGGATGTCAACCTGGAACGCAGGCCCGGTGTTGCAGGTGGACGTCGAACTCTTGTGCCTGGACCCCGGCGTGGCGCGAGGGGCGGCGGAGGCGGTGAGTCAGTGCAGCATGGGCTTTGGTGCATTGTAAGGGTGGAGTTGGGGTGGCTGCGGAAGGGCGGGGGGCCACCAGCATACTTTTTACACACACACACTGGGGAATCATCCTTTCTGGTGACCCCCCCTGGGGATTCTTCCAACTCCGAGGTCCAGCATCCACAGTGAAGAAAGGTCCTTCAATCACAACGCCGGTTGGTCTCTCTCCTGACAAAGGAGCCCTGGGTTTAAGGTGATTTAAGCTGACCCCACCACCACCATTTTAAAGGCTGTCATTCTTTAGAATCTGAGGAAGACCTATGGTTGCAGAGTTGGGGTGGGTGTGGTTCCATTCCTCTAGGGATTCGTGGAGCAAAATAGCTCCAAGTTCCCCAGCTTAGTTCCATTCTTTTCTGGATTTTCATCCCCTGGCACTTACAGTCTCAATATCTCACTCTTTGAGACATTCGTGGTGGGAAAAATAAAAAAAAAAAGTTTCATTCCTCACAAGAGAAAAGGTTAAACCGCAAGTTGACAAACGTGGCGGATCGACTTCCCACGGTCTCTCTCCTCTCTCTTGG
The DNA here is from genome assembly GCA_037367305.1 of Phrynocephalus vlangalii. Taxonomy (NCBI): domain Eukaryota; kingdom Metazoa; phylum Chordata; class Lepidosauria; order Squamata; family Agamidae; genus Phrynocephalus; species Phrynocephalus vlangalii. The sequence goes on from JAWVWN010002910.1 coordinate 2,357,434, forward strand.
CCCTGTCCCCTGTTCGGTTTGGCCTCAGCAGCGGCTCTGATGGGTTTTGTTCTTTCTAGGACTACAGAAGTGCCGGGCTGCGTCTGAGATCCACCTCCATCCCTTCTCCCCAGGACAGCATCCCTTCCCAACTCTCGTCCCAAAGCCCGGAGGTCTCGATTCCAGATCCTTTAGGTCCGTAGTACTCTTCGCCCTTTGTTTCTTTCCTCCTCCTCCTCCTCCTCCTCCTCCATGCATGCAGGTTCCATGGGTGGTGTCTCTGTCACACAGGTGGCGGGGTGGTCTTCCTTCCAGGCAGCCAGAACGGCAGAGTGGATTTCTCCTATGTCTCTTGTCGGGTGCTGTATCCACTGGGGACTGGATCCAAGCCTGCCCTGTGGAAGGATAGATAGATAGATAGATAGATAGATAGATAGATAGATAGATAGATAGATAGATAGATAGATAGAATAGGAAAGAAGGAAGGGATATAGATAGATAGATAGATAGATAGATAGATAGATAGATAGATAGATAGATAGATAGATAGATAGATAGAAGGACAAGGAGGAATAGATAGATAGATAGATAGATAGATAGATAGATAGATAGATAGATAGATAGATAGATAGATAGATAGATAGATAGATAGAAGGACAAGGAGGAATAGATAGATAGATAGATAGATAGATAGATAGATAGATAGATAGATAGATAGATAGATAGATAGATAGATAGAATAGGAAAGAAGGAAGGGATATAGATAGATAGATAGATAGATAGATAGATAGATAGATAGATAGATAGATAGATAGATAGATAGATAGATAGATAGATGACTACCTTTCTGCACCGGACACATCACTCTCTTTTTTTCTTTTCCAGTTTCAGGGATTGCACCACCAGTGCTGGATCTGATCAGAAAAGATGTTGTAGCCCCAGAACAAGTGTAGGTATCCACTGGGGGGGTGAATGAGAGTCAGGGGGTGGTGGAAGGGGGGGGACGGGGGACGACGACTTTCTGCTGCCCTGATGCCTGGAAGTCAAAGCCCCCGTGTGTCCCTCTTGCTTTGAACTGTAGCGCACACACACACACACACACACACACACACACACACACACACACACACACACACACACACACACACACACACACACACACACACACCCATATCTGCGGGATCCCTCTCTGCTGATCCATTTAGATCTCCTGCCTACTGTGTTTTAGATGGACGTCCAGAGCGGTAGTCCCAGGAAATGGCCACTAGATGGCGACAGAGACCGTGAAATGTATAAGTTGAGCATTCTTACTGTGTATGGTTGGTTAGTCTTGCAACCAATTCCCCTTTTGGGACACTGCCACCCCCTGTATATACTGTATTTAGCCACCTTTTATTGCCATACATCCTAGAATACCAGGAGAGTGAAGGTGGAAGGGGGCCAGAATAGAAAATCAAAGGAGATCTGTTCGGCGGGTTGTCCAAATCTCTCTCACAGGCCTCCAGCGTTGCAGCCCTCACTACCTCCTGAGGTGGTGGGTCCCGTCCTCATATAGCTCTATCAGTCAGAGAATTTTCCCCAATATTCAGCCGGCCGCTGGGTGTTCATAACTTGAACCCATTTTTTTTTTTTTTGCACAAGTTATGAGAACCGAGAGTTATGAGATCCAGAGCCGATCCTGCACCTTCTCTGTTTTAAACACTTCGGAAAGTGTCCTCCGATCTTGGTCGCCTTTTTTTTTCTCAAGACTGAACCGGGCTCCGGTGCGTTCGGTCTTTCCTCCTGTGAAGTGAGGTTCCTTTCTCCCAACAGGCTGATCGTTCAACAGGTGCTGAAGGAGCTGACGGAGTACCACCGGTGAGTCTGGGGTTAGGGCAGTGATGGCGAACCGATGGCACGGGTGCCAAAGGTGGCCCTCGGAGCCCTTTCTGTGGGCACCCCCAACATCACCCCTTCATGTTGTTGTTCAGTCGTTCAGTCGTGTCCGACTCTTCGTGACCCCATCATGGACCAGAGCTCGCCAGGCCTTCCTAGCTTCCACTGCCTCCCGGAGTTTGGTCAAATCCATCTTGGTTGCATCGATGACACCGTCCAACCATCTCATTCTCTGCCCTCCTCTTTTCCTTTTGCCTTCGATTTTTCCCAACATCAGGGACTTTTCCAAGGACTCCTCTCTCTCCTCATGAGGTGGCCAAAGTACTGGAGCCTCAGCTTCAAAATCTATCCTTCCGGTGCACATTTGGGGTTGATTTCTTTCATGATGGATCGGTTTGATCTCCGTGTAGTCCAGGGGACTCTCAAGACTCTCCTCCAGCACCACAGCTCAAAAGCATCAATTATGTGGCGATCAGCCTTCTTTATAGTCTAGCTCTCACTTCCATACATCGCTACTGGAAAAACCCCTTCACAGCTACCTGTATACAGGTTAAATTACTGTATTGGCACTTTGCAAAAAAAAAAAAATTAGTGGGTTTTCAATTGCAGTTTGGGCCCTCGGTCTCTAAAAGGTTCGCCATCACTGGGTTAGGGTTAGGGTGAGGGTTCGCAAAGGAGGAACGAGTTCATTCCCCAGCCGGAGGATCCCCAGCGCTTGCCATCCTCCTTCCCTTGGCTGGCTAGTGCGGGTCAAAGCCGCAGCGGCACCCGGAGTGCAACGCACACACACACACCATTTGGATCTCCAGGGGACACCCCCCCCCATCGCAGGCTGAGGAGTGAGGTGGAGCCCCCTCCTTGCAAAAATAAATAAATAAAATAAAATAAAAAATAAGCCAACCCTGGGAATGGCAACCGGCATAATCCATGGGAGCGCCACACGGTTTCCCTCCTGTGCCTCTTTCTCTTCCCTCCGGCAGGAAGGGAGAAGGCGGGAAGGCCGACAGATCGGAGCGCGGCGGGACCAAGGTCAAGCGCCGCCTGAGTAACTTACGCAGCCGGGTCACCGGATCGTGGCAGAAGGATAAGGTGAGGGCCGAGGCGGCTGGTCGGAGCAAGGTCCCCCCCCCAAAAAAAACAGGCCGGGCTGCCTTTTGAGGTGCTATCTTGTCCTGGACATGACCCTCTCCGATGCGTATTTATTTATTTTGCCTCTCCCAGCGGACGCTATCAGCCTGGAGGAGGGTGGGGTTTCCAGTAGGACCCCAGTATCCACTGGGGATGGGTTCCAAGCCTTCCTGTGGATAATGAAAACCGTGGATAAGAGAGAACACCAAAATGTCCCTCCCCCCCAAAAAAAAACCTGCTGTTTTGTGACAGTAGCTTGCTTTACGGCTGCTCTCGGTGATAGCAGCTTGGGGCCTTCTCTCTTTTTAGGGCAAGAGCAAAGACCGGGAGCCGGAAGCGCCAGAGACTGTCGAGCGGACACAGGCCCCGCACGGGCACGGCCCCGCGCGGGCCCCCTTGGACGACGGCACCCGCTGCTCCCTCTGCGGCAAGGCCTGGCTGGAGCACACGGGGCCGTGTGGCTTGAGTGAGTCGTTCCCTCCGGCGTGGCCGTGCCCACCCTTTCGGGCACAGGCTTGGCGTTTCCCATCTGACACCCCCTTGCCTGCCCCCTGCACCCCCAGGCTCGGGAAAGAGGGTGGGCGAGGGAGCGTTTTAAACAACACCTTCTTTAAAAGGGGGCGTTCCTCAAAAGCGGGAAGCATCTGATTGCAGGAGACATTCACAGCTCCAGGGGACAGGAGGAGGGAGAGAGAGAGAGATAGGAAGGAAGGAAGGAAGGAAGGAAGGAAGGAAGGAAGGAAGGAAGGAAGGAAGGAAGGAAGGAAGGAATTGATGAGGGGAGGAAGGAATATAATGAATTGATGATGAGAGAAGATAGATTAGGAAAGGAGAGAGAGAGATAGGAAGGAATGTACTGGTGACAGACAGACAGATAGATAGATAAATAGGTAGAAGGACAAGGAGAAATAGATGGATAGATAACGTTTAATATATATATAATACTGTATATAGTACTGTAGCTGCAGCTTGTATTCTACTGACACAGACATTTTGTAAAAGCATACTAAGTTAGCATAAGCGACGCCATTTTGTGTACCAACCCTTCAGTACGTGTAGCATATATTGTAATATATGTAAAATATGTTATAATTTTATATATTACATATCAGATTACAATCTTTTTACACTCACACACACATAATTGCAACATTGTTATATATAATATAACTATTTCAAAGGTTATATATGAACCAGAGATGTGTAGTATATATATATGATATTGCATATAGTAAAATGTACTGTATTTTTGTGTGTAGGTGTATAACAGTAATAACTTAAAAGCAATGTTTAAGTTATATCATGTTATTTATTTATTTATTTATTTATTTATTTATTATTTGCTTGCTTGCTTGTTCGTTGCATTAACAACCCACCCATTTCCCCCCCCTCAAAAAAAAAATATTGAATTAAAAGACGTGATTTTGCTGCTCGTCTAGGGGGCGGGGGGGAGAAGTGGCAGGAAAGGCCTAGGCCAGGCAGGTCCCAACTTCGGCCCTCCAGATGTTTGGGACCACAAGCCCCGGAATTCTGAGCTTAGATGGCCAATGGCAAAGGACTGTGGGAGTTGCAGTCCAAAAACATCTGGAGGGCCGAAGTTTGGACGTGCCCGGCCTAGGCCGACGCCGTTGCCAGGGCAACCAGGCCTGGGGGGTGTGTGGATGCAAACATCTCGCGAGATCTCCCACTCTCGCGAGACGACGCCGTCTGCCCTCCTGGGCCCGGCGGGAGTTTTGAAAACAAGGAGGTACCAGTAGTAGGTAAAGCGCTGGCCCGGGAGATCTCGCGAGATCTCTTTTGGGGTTTCCCCCCCTCCCCACCGGCGGCCTCTTCGGAAACCTCGCGAGACTTCCTGAGGCCCCGCTTTTGTGCCCTTCGAAGGGCAGGGCGGCTGCCTAGGAGACCGACGCAGGGGGGGCAGAGTCTCGCGAGAATTTAAAAAACCGGACGGAAGTCTCGCGAGAGCCGTTTTTCTCGCAGAGGGGGCGTGGCCTTGGGGAAAGGGGGGGCGTGGCCGGACCGGGGACACCTTCCCGGGGGCGGAAGAGGGACCGTCGCCTCCGCCGAGAGAGAGAGAGAGAGAGAGAAACGGCGCTCCGTGGGCAGGCAGGTGAGGGGGGCGGGGTCTTCTGGGTGACGTCACGTGACGTCATTCCATTAGGGGAAGGGAAGGAGGGCCCTTGTTTTCAAGTTCCTAGTCCTCATGGGGTCCAAAAGGAAAGTGTGTGTCTGTGTGTGTGTGTTGGGGGAGGGGTTAGAGTTAGGATCTCACCCAGATCCCCGTCCTACTACAACTCCCATCAGCCCCCATTTAGCCAGCCTGGGCAGGGGGGGTGATGAAAGGGGCCATGGGAGCTGTAGTCCCCTCCTCCTCCCCCCCCCACCAGGGAAAAATAAATAAAAATTCACCTGGAGGGCTCATCCATTCCCCCCCCCCATCTCAGTCGCCCAGGTGTCACCCGGTGGAAGTGTGTGGGGGGGGCGGTTAGAGAAGGACTACAAACCCCATCATCCGCCCCCAGCGGCCCTTCTGAGCATCGTCGTCCGAAGGAAGTCTTTAAAAATGTTCTGGGCTGTTATCTTGGCCCCCTCATTACCTTGGGGTCCTTTTTCCAAGGAGAAATGCAGGGAAAGAAAATTACTGTACTCTAACTAACTAACTAACTAACTAACTAACTAACTAACTAACTAACTAACTAAAATAAATAAATAAATAAATAAATAAATAAATAAATAAATAAATAAATAAATAAATAAATAAGCAAGCAAGCAAGCAAGCAAGCAAGCAAGCAAGCAAGCAAGCCAAGTGGTCCAGACCTGGTCTTTAGAAGACCTCCAAGCTCCATCCAGGGTTGGTGCCGGCCATGGGCGTTCTCCGCCTGCAAGGTGGAATTTGGCCTCAGGCAGCAGTTCAGGGGGACGGCAGCTGCACGCAGGGGATTTGGCGCCTTCCAGGTGGGTTTCTGCAGGAAGCCCCCACCCCCTTTTAATCCCTTTTTAAGAGCAGCTCCCAGAGGTGCCTTGCTCAGGCGAAGGGCGGGTGGGTGGCCGGAGGAGGGCGTCCCTTCAGGCCTTGCTGGTACCAGGACTACTAATAATAACAACAAGAAGAGAGAGGGGGAGGATTGTTAAACATTTTTATTTAGGCATTGAATTCATTGAATTAAGACTAAAAAAAACTTGGCTTTTCCAGGCTGCTTTTGGCCTCTAATGGAGGTTTGATAGCTTTTCCACCCCCACCCCCACCCCCTCTTCCTTTCTTTTTTCTCTCCGCCATCTGATGTCTTATTGTACCTTTATTTTACGTTTCATTGATTTTAACGGCCTTCTTGCCCGGTCTTTGCTTTATGCACGTTTCATTGGCTGATTTGGTGTGGACTTCTTTTTTGCGGCCAGCTGCCCAGGGTTCCACTGGAAAGTTGGGTGGCGTACGTAAATAAATAAATAAATAAATAAATAAATAAATAAATCACTGGCACCTACCCACACCGGCATGGTGCCAAGGGCTGGGTTCTGGAGTCTGCACAGCTGGGCCAGAAAAGGAGCCGAAGGGGGGGGGAGGGATGTTGGGTGCCTGATGCCAGCCGTCTTTGCACGGTGGGTTTCCCAGGACAGGAGAAAAAAATGGAGGCCCCCCCGGGCTGTCCGTCCCTCCCATCCTCTTTTATTTGCCGCCATCCCGCTCACCTCTCAAATACCCTGTTTCCCTGGGAATAAGACCTACCCCCCAAAAATAAGCCCTAGCAGGATTTCTATGCATTTGTTAAATATAAGCCCTACCCTGATAATAAGACCTAGTGATGGGCGTGGCTGTACCTGCACACACACACACACACACACACACACACACACACACACACACACACACACACACACACACACACACAAAGAGAGAGAGAGAGAGAGAGAGCACGTTGCCCCTCCCTTTCCATCAATGGTCCTTCCCTCCCTCCAAAAAATACCATACAGTGGTACCTTGTATAAAGGAATTAATTCGTTCCAAATGAAATTATGTTAAGCAAATTTTCCTTTATACAAATTCCCATAGGAATGCATTGAAAAAGGAGTGATCCCATTTTTATGTTGTATGGATTCTCCCCATAGGTGATTATGTTAAGCAAATTTTCCCTATCTCCGGAATTTTTTATGTTGTACAAATTTTATGTTATACAAGCTGTTTGTTATACAAGGGTCCACTGTACTTTGTAGCATGTTTGCTAGAAATAAGACCTACCCCCAAAATAAAGCCCTAGTGCAGTGGTGGCAAACCTTTGGCACTCCAGATGTTTTGGACTACAACTCCCAGAATTCCAAGCCTAGATGGCCAAGGACAAAGGACTGTGGGAGTGGCGGTCCAAGAACATCTGGAGGGCCGAAGGTTCGCCACCACTGCCCTAGTGTATCTTATTGGGGAAAAATAAATATAAGATAGTTTCTTGTTTTCGGGGAAACACGGTAGAAAAGAACTGAGGTTATTCCCTGCGCATCAACCGTGCACCTTCAGGCAAATACCAGGGAGAAGGCTCCGAAGGGAAGCAGTGCCTTGAGGCCCGAGCTGTTTTGCGCGCTCGCACACACACACACACACACACACACACACACACACACACACACACACCCTTGCGCACGCACACACACACACACACACACACACACACACACACACACACGTCTGCTGCTCTTGGCATGAAGGCGAGAAGCAGGGTGCCGTGGGGGCCATCCCAGGATTGGCACCTAGAGGTCATCCATCCCATCCCATATATAGAATAGAACGGAATAGAATAGAATAGAGTTTTATTGTCATTATGCATACGCAAGATATGCACAACGAAATTAGAGTGCTGTTCCACGACACACTCTAAACACGGAACCATGCAAAACACATAAAACACCATACAAGATATTAAAAACTCTTAAAATCGCTTACAAAATTTAAAACGCTACTTAAACACTGATTAGGAGGGTGCTAAAACTGTCGCGTTTAACTTGGATACCGCTCTGGGATAAAAAACTGTTCTTTAGTCTATTTGTCCTTGACCGAAGAGTCCTGTATCTCCTGCCAGACGGCAACAGCTCAAAAAAATTGGTGGCTAGGATGCGAAGGGTCTCTCAGAATTCTAGATGTCTTCCTTAAGCATCTGGAGTTGTATAATTCTTCCAAAGGAGAAAGAGGACAGCCCACTATCCTCTCAGCAGTGTTTATAACCTTCTGGAGCGCATCCTTTGAGGATGGAGACCGATACTCTCCCGTGGGTTGGAAAATCTCCCCGATGAGGGTCCGGAGCCTCCCTCCAGCCTCAAAATCCGTCGTGTGTCCTGGGGCCGGTTGTGCTGTGGGTTGGTTGTTATTCCCCCCCCCCACCGTCGGGACCTCCCTCGCTGGTTAGGACTGAAGCCGGTCCGAGAAAGAGGTTTGGTTCCCCTGGACCTCGCCAGGGGAAGGTCCGGAGAGAAACCTACCCAGAAAATTTATTTCTTTATGGACTTACTGGACCTGAACTGTCACTGATTAAGGAAGATGAATAGGTGAAGAGTCCAGCTGCCGAGGCCGGTGACAGGATTTTGAGAGTTGGAGTCTTTTAAAACAAACGAAACCAGCCCAGATAGGCTAAGAACCAGGCATATCCAAACTTTGGCCCTCCTGATGTTTTGGACCACAACTCCCAGAATTCTAAGCTTAGATAGCCAGTGGCAAAGGACTGTGGGCGTTGCGGTCCAGAACATCTGGAGGGGCGAAGTTTGGACATGGCAGTGCTAAACTCCAAAATCTTGTCACTCCCCACTCCCTAAAACCTCAAATCAACTCATTCCTGTCAGCTCTTCCTTCCCCGAAACCAGGGGTTCCTCGATCGGTGGGTCCCCAGATGTTCCTGGACTGCAACTCCCAGAAATCCTTTCCAGGACAGTGAGTGGTGGAGGCTTCTGGGAGTTGCAGTCCAGGAACATCGGGGGGGGGACCCACTGGTGGAGAAACCACTGCACCTAAACTCAAGAAAATGTGCCAGTCTGGCCTCCGCGCCAACAGAGAGGTGGCCGGTGCCTCCCATTGCTTCTCGGTTGTTCTGCTGATGGGGCTCCCTGGTCCTTCGAACCCAGATCTGGGGGGGTGGCCAGAAAGCCCATCCAGAGCGGAGACCCGTTGCTGAAATGTTATTTTAAGGACTCCTGCCCTTCCTGATATTGTTCGGTAGCTCTATCTATCTATCTATCTATCTATCTATCTATCTATCTATCTATCTATCTATCTATCTATCTATCTATCTATCCCTTCCCTATTTCCTATCTGTCTGTCTATCTGTCTGTCTGTCTGTCTGTCTATCTATCTATCCCTTCCCTATTTCCTATCTATCTATCTATCTATCTATCTATCTATCTATCTATCTATCTATCTATCTATCTATCTATCTATCTATCCCTCCCTCCCTTCCTTCCTTCCTTCCTTCCTTCCTTCCTTCCTTCCTTCCTTCCTTCCTGATCTATCTATCTATCTATCTATCTATCTATCTATCTATCTATCTATCTATCTATCTATCTATCTATCTATCTATCTATCCCTTTTTTCCTTCCTTCCTTCCTTCCTTCCTTCCTTCCTTCCTTCCTTCCTTCCTTCCTGATCTATCTATCTATCTATCTATCTATCTATCTATCTATCTATCTATCTATCTATCTATCTATCTATCTATCTATCCCTTTTTTCCTTCCTTCCTTCCTTCCTTCCTTCCTTCCTTCCTTCCTTCCTGATCTATCTATCTATCTATCTATCTATCTATCTATCTATCTATCTATCTATCTATCTATCCCTTCCTTCCTTCCTTCCTTCCTTCCTTCCTTCCTGATCTATCTATCTATCTATCTATCTATCTATCTATCTATCTATCTATCTATCTATCTATCTATCTATCTATCTATCCCTTCCTTCCTTCCTTCCTTCCTTCCTTCCTTCCTTCCTTCCTTCCTGATCTATCTATCTATCTATCTATCTATCTATCTATCTATCTATCTATCTATCTATCTATCTATCCCTTCCTTCCTTCCTTCCTTCCTTCCTTCCTTCCTTCCTTCCTTCCTTCCTGATCTATCTATCTATCTATCTATCTATCTATCTATCTATCTATCTATCTATCTATCTATCTATCTATCTATCTATCTATCTATCTATCCCTTCCTTCCTTCCTTCCTTCCTTCCTTCCTTCCTTCCTTCCTTCCTTCCTGATCTATCTATCTATCTATTGATCTATCTATCTATCTATCTATCTATCTATCTATCTATCTATCTATCTATCCCTTCCTTCCTTCCTTCCTTCCTTCCTTCCTTCCTTCCTTCCTTCCTTCCTTCCTTCCTTCCTTCCTTCCTGATCTATCTATCTATCTATCTATCTATCTATCTATCTATCTATCTATCTATCTATCTATCTATCTATCTATCTATCTATCTATCTATCTATCTATCTTTATTCTCTCTTCCTTTGGTTTCTGGACTCGTTTCTAATGGGCTGGAGAAAGGTGTGTGTGTGTGGGGGGGTCCGAGGCGATATTTGAGGCGCCGTGTCTGTTTGCTGGCCATGGAGGAAAACTTTTCTCCAAGGAATCTTTTTTTATCTTTGTGGGTCGTCGCCGTCCAGCACGTGGAAATCCAGAGTGTGAACCATCCGTCGGGTGCAGAACCGGGTGGCGGTGGTTTATTGCTGTCCCATTTTGAGCCCCTTCGGGTGTTAAGATGGCCCGGGGGAACTTTCCGTCAGTTCTGCCCCCCCTCCTCCCTCGTTGGGAGACACAGGGACCGCTTGGTAGTGGGGTGACTAAATTTGATTTATAAATAAATAAACAAACAAGAAGGCCTTCTCTGGGGCGGCTCCTAGACTCTGGAACTCCCTGCCACTGGAGGCCAGCCTGTTTGGTCCTTTTTTATCCCTTTGTCCCGCTTCTCCATATTGCCTTTCGGCGCTGTACGACGTCCTTTTTCAAGGAGAAAAGCAGGGCAGACATATTTCAGACCGCTTTAAGCGGGGGGCACTTGGCCAGTTGGGAGTCCCGCAGGGGGAGGTGGGGAAAACGGACGGCCGCGGGAGCCACGAAGCAATCTCGGACCCGTCTGTCGAGCGCGTTTTTGGCACTGGCTCTCAAGGTGGACGAGACCTGAGCCGGACAGGTTGGTTTCTGCTTTTCAGTTTTTTTCCCCCTCTGTTTCCTAGATGCTCCGAATACCTTTCTGGGTGAGGTCATTCATGCTCACCTCTCCGGAGTTCCTGCTCTCTTTTCTGCCCTTCCCGGCAGCTGGTTTGGGTGGCAGGCGGGCTTCGGTCAGAAAGCAAACCCAAAAGCACGGCTTGGCACTCGGGGTGCCCCTCTGCGCCCCGGGGGGAGATTTCGGACGGAGGTGGGTGAGCGCCTCTCTTGCCCGGTCTTGTCGTTGACGGCGGCAGGCCCGCCCGGTGCCAGGGTGTCTGAGCCGGTTGGGAAGAAGGAGGTCCCTGCCCCAGCGTGCTGGCCATCTCCGCGGAGGTGGGTAGGGTGCGGGTGACACCCTTCGTTCATTTATTATCAGGAGATCAGAACTATTCAAGAAGGGGAGGGTAATATTGCAGAGAGTATTGTGGGCTGTTCACTCCCCACCCTAGAACAAATTTATACTACCAGGTGCCAGTGTAAAACATTAGATATATTAAGTGAATCATCACATCCTGGTCATTGCCTCTTCGAGTTGCTGCCATCGGGACGGAGATATAGAGTACTGAGGGTGAGAACAAACCGTCTCAAAAAGAGCTTCTTTTTTAGAGCAATATTGGCCTTAAACGGAAATTCTGGACTTTGACGTCAGCTTCTTTTATACAGTGGACCCTTGTATAACAAACAGCTTGTATAACATAAAATTTGTACAACATAAAAAATTCCGGAGATAGGGGAAATTTGCTTAACATAATTGCCTATGGGGCAAATCCGTACAACATAAAAATGGGATTACTCTGTTTTCAATGCATTCCTATGGGAAATTTGTATAAAGGAAAATTTGCTTCACATAATTTCATTTGGAACGAATTAATTCCTTTATACAAGGTACCACTGTATGTCATATTTTAGTCATTTTATATGTTATATTATTATGAGTTGTAACTGCTTTTAAATCTATGTGGAATGCTTTAAATGAGTTGAAATATAGCAACCGTGAAATTTCGTTGTTCCTGCAAGGGGGGCAATGCCCATAAAGATGCCTATCCTAAAATTAAGCCTGGCTTAAGAGCCTGGGTTGCTTCCGGCAGGCGGCGGGGACCAGGGTGGGTGGCGAGAACGGGAAGGGACGGCGTTCGCAGCCCGTCTCTGCCTTTGTTCGGCTTCGGGTCGACCCGGGAGCCCCCAACCGGCTGCTGCGTTGGTTGGTTTTGTTGTTGTCGCTCCCGTTTTGCTGTGGCACTACCCTTTTGGGTCACTCGCCGGTTTTGGTCTCCGGCTGCAACGCTTGAGGTCGGGAGTGCCCGGGAGAGGAGCCAGCCTGGGTGGCCTTGGGTAAGCTGCATTGTACTCCCCGGGCAGCCTTAAAAAAATAAAGGAAATGGGAAGTTTTTTGAACGCTCTTGAGCTAAACAAACAAACAAACCCAATAACCACAAGTCAGAATTGACTTGACGAGACAGGATGATTATTGTTATTCGGTGACGCGACCGGCCTCTGGAACCAGCCCCGCGCGGTCCCAAAATTGCCTTGCTCAGCGAGCGAGATTTTTTTTGAGCTGTCTGTTTTACCCCAAAGCCCCTCCGCTGGTTTCCTCTTCGGCCCCAAAACTTCATCCGTGGCTCCTTCCCGAGCGCTTTCGTCGGCTCCGTTCAGACCTCCGGTTTGCCGCCGGGAGGGGAAGCCCAGATCTTCTCGGGCGTGGGAATTTGCGGGAGTTGTAGCCGGCGTGGTTTCTGGGCGCTTTAATCCGGGCAACCTCCGAGGAAGCCCAGGCGGGGATCCGCTGGGTTTAAAACCCTTTCGAGCCAAAAATGGACCGAGGTTGTTTCGTTCAGCGTCCCTTTCGGGGCTTATGGGTCCCCCAAAAGGGGTCCAAGTGGGAGCTTTCTAAGCCGCCGGCCCTTGATTCTTACGGGCAGCTCCTGCACGGCCGTTCACGTCTAACCCTGTCTTTCTCCCCTTGGCCTCTCTCTGCCGGTTCGGCGTCTTGGACACCAGGAGCCGGCCGGCGGCCCCGTGGCTCTCGGGAGCGTGAAAGGAACCCTTCCGAGCTGCTGGGCTCAATCTTGTGCCAATTATGTAAGTTGTTTCAGGGTGTCGTGGGGAGGCAAGATTCAGCGGGTGGAATAAAGCTAGGCACAGAGACCGAGAACGCAGGCAGGGAGGGGCAGAGAGAGCCTGCACGGCGATGTCCCCTCGTATCCTCCTTTTTCATTTCTCTCTTTGTTCTGTATCTTTCGTGAGTGCGTTGGCCCCTGGCGGTTGCCACGCCGGGCACAGAACGTGGCTGCGTTTTGAATTTCTGCCTCCGTTTCCTCTCGCTCCGCAGCAGGCGGGCAGGGATTTGCGGAGCCCCTCCCGTGTGGTCCGCCACACTCTTTTTTTGGCGCCCTCCTTCATCCACAGGCACTTACAGTCTCAGTAACCCCCTCCGAGACGCCAACGGGCTGAAGAAAGAAAGGTTTTGGCGCTTCTGGTTGAACAGAGCGAACAGCAAACGGACGGAGGCGGATGCTGCCAAGGGCTTGGGTTTACACCTGCAGAATCCGTCCTTGGCAGAAGGGTTTTTTTGAACGCCTAGAGAACCCCCCCCAGCTCCCCCCCCAAGAGCAGCTCGCCTTCGGCTAAATCAGCCTGGCTTGTGTGCGTTGGTGTGTGTTTCTCGCTTCCCCAAATATTGTGCCACATGCAAGCGTGCCACAGGATTTGAGGAAGGGTAGAAAGGAGAAACCGGCCGACCCTACGACCTCTTCTCCCTCTCACAAAATACCAGAACTAAGGGACATTCACTCAAATTGAGGGCTGGGAGAGTGAGAACAGAGAAAAGAAAATATTTTTTTCACCCAGCGTGCTGTTAGTCTGTGGAACTCCCTGCCACAGGAGGTGGGGATGGCCTCTGGCCTGGATGCCTTCCAAAGGGGGATTGGACAGATTCCTGGAGGAAAAGTCCATCATCCCAGGTGACAAACCATGATGGAGATGTGTGTCATCTCCAGGCTTAAAACCAGGGTCCTTCAAGGGCCAGATGCAGGGGAGTGGGATCAGGAGACAGAAATCGAGTCTCATGCGCTCCCAGAGGCATCTGGTGGGGCCACTTGTGAGATGCAGGAAGCTGGACTAGATGGGCCTTTGGCCTGATCCAGCAGGGCCTCTTCTCCTTAGGTTCTTATGTTCTTATGACATATTTCCGTTTCAGAAGTGTGGGGCAGTAATACGGCAGCGACCCATGTCCTCCTGAGGGCGAGCCAGTGCAATCCATCCTGCAGCATATTCTGTAATCCCCGCAGACAAAGCTTGGGAATGCTGCAGTTTTGGACTCCTAGAATGTATGGCGGTGCCGGTCAGGAAAGTTCTAGAAAAGGGGTTTCGGCCAACGCTGGTCTGTTTGTTTTGTTTGTGATGTTTATGCTTTCTTTGTCTGTCTGTTTCGTTCCGTGTTATTTTATGATTAGGTTGTTTTATTGGGCAATTACTTTTGTTGTCTTTTTTTTTTAAACTGCCAGGAAGGAAGGAAGGAAGGAAGGAAGGAAGGAAGGAAGGAAGGAAGGAAGGAAGGAAGGAAGGAAGGAAGGAAGGAACTGATGATGGATAGAAGGAAGGAAGGAAGGAGCTGATGATGGAAGGAAGGGAGGAAGGAAGGAGCTGATGATGGAAGGAAGGGAGGAAGGAAGGAAGGAGCTGATGATGGATGGAAGGAAGGAAGGAGCTGATGGTGGAAGGAAGGGAGGAAGGAAGGAAGGAGCTGATGATGGATAGAAGGAAGGAAGAAGGAGCTGATGATGGATAGAAGGAAGGAAGGAAGGAAGGAGCTGATGATGGAAGGAAGGGAGGAAGGAAGGAAGGAGCTGATGATGGATAGAAGGAAGGAAGAAGGAGCTGATGATGGAAGGAAGGGAGGAAGGAAGGAACTGATGATGGATAGAAGGAAGGAAGGAAGGAGCTGATGATGGAAGGAAGGGAGGAAGGGAGGAAGGAATGATGGATAGAAGGAAGGAAGGAAGGAGCTGATGATGGAAGGAAGGGAGGAAGGAAGGAAGGAATGATGGATAGAAGGAAGGAAGGAAGGAAGGAAGGGGCTGATGATGGAAGGAAGGGAGGAAGGAAGGAAGGAACTGATGATGGATAGAAGGAAGGAAGGAAGGAGCTGATGATGGAAGGAAGGGAGGAAGGAAGGAGCTGATGATGGAAGGAAGGGAGGAAGGAAGGAAGGAGCTGATGATGGATAGAAGGAAGGAAGGAAGGAGCTGATGATGGAAGGAAGGGAGGAAGGAAGGAAGGAGCTGATGATGGATAGAAGGAAGGAAGAAGGAGCTGATGATGGATAGAAGGAAGGAAGGAAGGAAGGAGCTGATGATGGAAGGAAGGGAGGAAGGAAGGAGCTGATGATGGATAGAAGGAAGGAAGAAGGAGCTGATGATGGAAGGAAGGGAGGAAGGAAGGAACTGATGATGGATAGAAGGAAGGAAGGAAGGAGCTGATGATGGAAGGAAGGGAGGAAGGGAGGAAGGAATGATGGATAGAAGGAAGGAAGGAAGGAGCTGATGATGGAAGGAAGGGAGGAAGGAAGGAAGGAATGATGGATAGAAGGAAGGAAGGAAGGAAGGAAGGGGCTGATGATGGAAGGAAGGGAGGAAGGAAGGAAGGAACTGATGATGGATAGAAGGAAGGAAGGAAGGAGCTGATGATGGAAGGAAGGGAGGAAAGAAGGAACTGATGATGGATAGAAGGAAAGAAGGAGCTGGTGATGGAAGGAAGGGAGGAGTAGATTATGGAAAGGAGGAAAGGAAGGAAGAAGCTGATAATGGAAGGAAGGAAGGAGTTGATGGTGGGAAAAAGGAAGGAAGGCAGAAAGTAAGGAAGGAGCTGATGATGGAAGGAAGGAAGGGAGGGAGGGTGGTGGGACAGCCAGCCAGCCATGGCAGGCAAGGACCCAGATGAGGATCCAACGATTCCTCACTCTCTTTTCCTTCTCTTTTCCCTTCCTCAGATTGTCCGGTCGGTGGCCAGAAAAGCTGCAGGAACCTTGCGCCTGAGTGCCACAGTGCCAAACCCAAGGTAGGTCGGGCCTCTTCCGGCCTCTTCCTCCTTCCTCCTATCCCCCCCCCCACAAAAAAGTCGGCCGCCACCTTGGAGGTGCCCACCTTCCAAGGAGAGAGCCGAGTTGCTGGGCGATCCAGGAAGAGATCCAGTCTGTCTGTTCGGGCCGGGGACCCTCCGACACGGGGGCTGAACCCGGCTCTTCTGAAAACTCCGTGTAGCGCTCGAGGTGAAGGGGACGGCATGGGCCCTTTCCCCCCACCATGCAACTGCCAGGCGGTCATTTTATCCAGGGTTTATCGTGTCCTAAACTAGTATGGGCAGATTCCTGGAGGAAAAGTCCATCATCCCAGCTGACAAACCATGATGGAGATGTGTGTCATCTCCAGGCTTAAAACCAGGGTACTTCAAGGGCCCGATGCAGGGGAGGGGTGTCAGGAGACAGAGATCTAGTCTCGTGCGCTCCCAAACGGATCTGGTGGGGCCACTGTGAGATCCAGGAAGCAGGACTAGAGGGGCCTTTAGCCTGATCCAGCAGCAGGGCTCTTCTTAGGTTCTGAGGTTCTTATGGTTTTTTTTATTTCCATTTGCAAATACCGTGTTTCCCCGAAAATAAGGCAGTGTCTTATATTAATTTTTGCTCCCAAAGATGCGCTAGGTCTTATTTTTCCGTGAAGAAGAATAGGGTACACATTTATTGTTATCTTATTATCGGGGAGGCCTTATTTTCGGGGAGGGGGGGTGCCTTATATTTCAGCCAGAGGCCAAACTGTTAGTAGGTCTTATTTTCGGGGGATGTCTTATTTTCGGGGAAACAGGGTACCAGCATGGGGGGTGGGGAGTTGCGTGTTAAAAGTGCGTGGACAAGCTACATTTTCTTTCTTTCTTTCTTTCTTTCTTTCTTTCTTTCTTTCTTTCTTTCTTTCTTCGCAGCAAAAGGAGCCACAGACGGGGTTCCCCGTTAATCCTCTCCAGACCTCCAGTCCAGGTTGGTGCGCGCACACACACACACACACACACACACACACACACACACACAAAGAGAGAGAGAGAGAGAGAGAGAAACCCCCAATACAAAAGGGGAAAACAACACCCACCAAAACCACCATTGTTCTGCTTCACAATTTATTTGCAATAGGTTTTTTGGGGGGATTCATTTTTTTAAAACCCCGAGAAAGAGGGGCGAGGGAGGCAGCGGGCGGGAGGTTTTTCTCCCTTGCCGTGGAAAGATCTGGAATCCTCCAGGAAAAAAAAGCCTCCTGCTTCTTTGTCGGTCTGCTTTAAAAAAAAATCTGCTTCCATCGTACCTTGCTGTGAGGCCTCGGGAGGAAGGCGAGGGGCGAAAGACAGAGAGAGAACGAGGGAAAATAATAATAATAATCTCAGAGCCGCGGGGAATCGATAAGCTGTTTTCCTATTGATCGCTCCTTCTGCGGCTGTGAGGCAGAAAATAAAACCTAGCCCGACCGTCTGCTTTTTTTCAGCTTGTAGGGATTTCTGCACTGGGATATCTTAGATATGACTGCGTCCCTATATCAGCTGTTGCCGGTCGTTAGGTTTTCAAAACGAGTGTTGCAAAAAACGGGAGTTGTTCAGCAGAGAGAGATGGGTTTGGTTTGGGGTTTTTTTTTTAAAACCCCTGGAAGAGAACCGTCAGAGACTCCCCACTGAGCTGGAAGTCTCTTTCTGAGACGTTCCTCTCGTTTTGTAATCCCCCGAGACGGGTATTCGGCCAAGTTTTAAAACCCTTTGCACCTTAAAAAAAAACCAAAAATGACAGAATCATAGGAGAGTGAAGGAGCCCATCGGCTTGAAAACCACCGCGCTGGCCAACAGTTACCTAGAAAGCCATATCGGGTCTAGGCTTCTTGGCATTTAAAATACTTCGAGGAGTCCCTGGTCTCGGCCCTGTTGCCGTCATGGCCCGTAGGGACCCGAGGTGGGGGGCTTCTTGGTGTCAGACGCCAGGCGGTGGGTCGCCCTCCCTCGGGAGACCCGCAGGGCTTCCTCCTAGCCTTCCTTCCTCCCGTCAGCTGAACCACCCGCCTTATTAGGAAGACTTTTACAACCATCTTCTTCCCCACATGCCTTGGTTGTTAAGAGATTGTCACACTGACCAGCGTTTCGTTACTCACTTGTACCACATTTTAATTAGGGGAGCATTGGGTGTCTTTCTTTTTTTAAAAAAAACTTAACTTTAAAAGGTTAAAACCACCCAGAGTTCCCTTTGGGGAATATTGGTTGCGGTATAGAAAGGCAAAGATAGAATAGAATAGAATAGAATAGAATAGAATAGAATAGAATAGAATAGAATAGAAGGAAGTGATAGATAGATAGATAGATAGATGATAGATAGATAGATAGATAGATAGATAGATAGATAGATAGATAATAGAAAAGAAAGAAGCAATAGATAGATAGAAGATAGAAAGAAGAAATAGATAGAAGATAGAAGATAGATAGATAGATAGAGAGATAGATAGATAGATAGAAAGAAAGAAAGAAAAGAAGGAAGCGATAGATAGATAGATAGAGAGAGAGAGATAGAAAGAAAGAAAGAAAAGAAGGAAGCGATAGATAGATAGATAGATAGATAGATAGATAGATAGATAGATAGATAGATAGATAGATAGATAGATAGATAGAAAAGAAAGAAGCAATAGATAGATAGATAGAAAGAAAGAAAGAAAAGAAGGAAGCGATAGATAGATAGATAGATAGAGAGATAGATAGATAGATAGATAGATAGATAGAGAGATAGATAAAAGCACAACCAGAGAAATATCTCTGGCTGCTTGGACCCCAAATCCCGTTACTGGGGTGTTTTTTGGGGGGCGGGGGGCTAGGGAGTAGACGGTGTCCGTAGCCTCCGTCCGGGATTGCCTCCGACTGGTTATGGTTTTGCAGACCCCTTGGGCTCAGCATCCTGCCCTCCCCTCCCCATCATCCCGCCATCATCCTACCTGCAGCATCAGAAAGAAGGCCGGGAGTAAGATATTTCTCCAATCGGCCACTTTTGGAAAGCAGCTGGTTCAAACCCTGACGGGGGCCGGGCCGGAATTCACTTACGTCCCCCCCCCATTGATTGGCTTTTAAAATAAATAAATAAACAAATTTGCCTCTCCCCCCCCCCCCCCCCGCTCGAGGTGTGGAGGTGTGCTGTTGCACCCTGGCCATCATCTCTCGGGGAGGTTTCTTCTCCTTTCACCTGACACTCTTGTCTCTGACTCTTTCCTGCTTATTTTGTTTTCCCCATCCCCACCTCCTGGTGCGGAAAAAGGTGTGAACAATTAAGTGCTTTGCGTCGTGCTCGGCGCTCTCCCTCCGCTTGCTAAACGAGGACCGTTTTTCGCATCTTTCCAGGCACAGTGGGGAACAATTTCCCGCCCCCCCCTTTCCCCCCCTCCTCCACCTGCTGCTGGTTCAGCCGAGAGCCATCCCATACGGAGCGTCACCTCTCTCTCTCTCTCTCTCTCTCTCTCTCTCTCTCTCTCTCGAGGTTTCTAGAAGCGTCGCCCGGGCGGGATAAAAAGCGGCCATCCGTCCGGCCGTCCAGGCGCTCCAAGCCACCTCGTCCGGCCGTCAGGGATGGGGAACACCCCTTCGAAAGGCGGCGGCGAGGGGGCCGGCGGCCCCCCGGCCCTCCCGAACCCCTCGGAGCTGACCTTCTGCGGCTCCTTCTCCAACCGGTGGAACGGGAACGTCTTCTCGGAGAGCGAGCTGCTGACCTCGCGGGTCCTCTCCGCTCTCCGGTCGCGTCCCGCCAGCGAGGTCCCCTTTGCCCCCCACTTCCTGAGCGGACACTCTCTCTTTGCCTCCGTAGCCTCCTCGCTCAAGGAGACGCCCACGCCCGCGCCGGCCCGCAGCGCCCTCCTGGGCCCCGATGGCAGCGCCCCGAACCTGCCCCGGAGCCTCGGCATGACCGTCGTCCAAAGGGCATCCTCGCCCAGCGCGCTCCACGCCAACGCCAACGCCGCCAACACCGGCAGCCTCGGGTGAGTGGGTCCCGATTGCCGAGGACGAGGGAAGGGGGTCAGGGTCGGTTTGGGGCAGGCTTTTTTCCTCGCTGCCAGATGGGCGGTGTAAAAACCCAATAAATAGATAAATAAATAAATAAATTCCGTCCTCTCGGGCCCCCCTCCTCCGTCTCTTTCTTTGGCCAAGACCAAAGGGGGGGGGTAGGTGTCCGTGTCCAGGGGACCCCCTTTCTCCCCTTAGGGGCTTTCCTTTGCTCTCCGAAACCAGGACGAGATGGTTTGCCATGGGTTGGGTGTCTCTCTGTGTGTCCCCCCCCCCCGATAAAACACTCACTCAATACCTGATGGTTGAGGACGGAGCTCTGGAAGGGAGATTCCGATCCGCGTGGGGTCGGAGATGTATGGTTTTTCTCCTCTTCTCTTTTGCTAACATCTCTGGGGCTCCTTTTCTCGTCCCCCCCCAGGGGGGGGGTGTCAGTGGTCCAGGGGTTCAAGGTTTGGCCAGGGCCCCATAGTCATGCCGGGTTGAAACGACAGTGCTGGGTTGGGGGGGGGGAGAGAAAAGGGATGTAGTCGCCCACGGAGTTTGCAGGAGAGTCTCCTTGCGAGGGGTGACCAGGCGTGGGGGGTTACCTGGCGGAGGGGACACGGAGGAGGAGGAGGAGGGGAGGTCACCCCCCCCACGGAGGGCTAGAAAAACACCGTAAATTTGGAGAGCGGGCAACCGCCGGTCCACGGACCAGCGATCTTCTCCTCAGCTCTTGGTGCTTCTGTTCCCTTTCCGTCGGCAGCCTGCGGAAAGATCTCGAAACCACCCTCGTGCCCCCCCCGCCCCCGGGGTCAGCGACCAGACTCCACGTCCCTTCCTTCCGCCCTATTCGTGGGCAAAACGGGACCTGCGTTTGCGGCAGGGCTTTGCATGGAGCCTGTTTTCCCTTCCGACGCTTTGCCGGCCTCTTTCTCCTTTCCTCCCCTCATCCTCCCGTCTCGGGCTGGAGTTCCCGGAACCCCGGGGTTTCTTCAGGACACGAAGACCCCTTCGCCCCTACCCCGCCCCCAGAAAGATCCAGGGTGTAAATGCCCCCATTTTCTGGCCTCTTCCCCTTTTGGCTGCCCCCTGCTTCCGCTCTCATAAGTAAAGGAGTCCAGTTGCCGTGACTCGACTTCCGGACACTTCCGGAGGGTTTCCTGGAGTGGTGGTGGTGGAAGAGGCTCCTGATTTGGGGCAAACCCCCTCCCCGCTTATCTCGAGGCAAGGAGGGTTCTCCTGCCAGCGTCTGTTCCTCCCGGTGGGGTCCCAAGCGAGGCCTCCTGCCCCGAGGGCGCGTGGCTTCTACCTACCCAGGAGAACCGATCCCCTGTCTCTTCTCTTCTTCTGGTCCTTTTAGGCTTCCTGGGGGAGAGATGGACGAAGCCGACGTCGGCCCCCCGAAGCTCAAGCCCGCCTCCGACGACCTCGTGTCCCTGGCGCCCTCGACCACGGAATCGGTCTTTGTGGAAGGTAGGCGGCGTCCGGCGACCCCCTGCTCGTCACGGTGCGCTGGGGTAGTGTCATCCTTTGGGCGGGCCGGCCGCGGGCTGCCTCTTGAGGACAGGAGCAGAAGGCGGGCGGGGAGGGGACCTCCACTCCAGTTGAGGGCTGGGAGAGTAAGAGCAGACAAAAGAAAACGTTTTTTCTAAACCCAGCATGCTGTTAATCTGTGGAACTCCCTGCCACAGGAGGTGGGGATGGCACCTGCCCTGGATGCCTTCAAAAGGGGATTGGACAGATTCCTGGAGGAAAAGTCCATCCCAGGTGACAAACCCTGATGGAGATGTGTCATCTCCAGGCTTAAAACCGGGGTCCTTCACGGGCCAGAGGCAGGGGAGTGGGATCAGCAGACAGAGATCTACTCTCGTGTGCTCCCAGAGGCATCTGGTGGGGCCACCATGAGATATACAGGAAGCTGGACTAGGTGGGCCTTTGGCCTGATCCAGCAGCAGGGCTTCTTCTTAGGTTCTTATGAGGGGCGGAGACCTTGTTTTCAAAGAGGAAATATTTAATTTTAATTTTGATCCATGGGCCGCCTGGCCACTCCCCTCCCCCAAGCCCCTCCGAACGCTCAGGATTTTGTACTTTTAACGGGGACCCAGCCTGGAGAAAGAATCTGTCCGGCAACTCAGGTCCTGCCACAGAGGGCTAGAGCCCTGCTTCCCAACCGCGAGTCCCCAGATAAAGGGCCTAGGGGCAGTGATGGCGAACCTTTTAGAGACCCGGCACCCAACCGACGATCCAGAACCCACTGATTCTTTCGCCAAAGTGCCAAGACACCCATTTCACCTGAACCGGGGTGGCTGTGAAGGGGGGCGATGTCGGGGGGGGCACGGAAAGGGCTTCTTCACGGGCCACCCTTGGACCCCGCGCCATGGGTTCGCCCACATTGGCTGAGGACTACAGCTCCCAGAAGGCTTTGCCACTCACTGCGCTGGGCGGGCTGCCCGAGAGTTGTCGTCCAGGGACACCTGGTTGGCCCGAGAGGGAGCCACCGGTTTGGACGGACTCTGAGTGAGACAATGGGCGACGTTCTGGATTTAAAGGACGCAACGCGAAAGCAGTCTCCCCACCCGGATCCGGGCAGTCAGAGCCAGAAGGACACAAGGAAGCTCCAGAGAGTTTGGAAGCCGAGGCCACTTAGAGCGGTCATGTCCAAACTTCAGCCCTCTAGACGTTTTGGACCGCAACTAAGACCATAAGAACCTAAGAAGAGCCATCATGCTGGATCAGGCCAAAGTCCCATCTAGTCCAGCTTCCTGGATCTCCCAGTGGCCCCACCTCTGGGAGTGCACGAGACTAGATCTCTGTCTCCTGATAGTCCACTCCCCTGCATCTGGCCCTTGAAGTACCCTGGTTTTAAGCCTGGAGATGACACACATCTCCATCATGGTTTATCACCTGGGATAATGGACTTTTCCTCCAGGAATCTGTCCAATCCCCTTTTGAAGGCATCCAGGCCAGATGCCATCACCACCTCCTGTGGCAGGGAGTTCCACAGACTAACAACGCGCTGGGTGAAAAAAATATTTTCTTTTGTCTGTTCTTACTCTCCCATCCCTCAGTTTGAGTGGATGTCCTCCTAGTTCTGGTATTTTGTGAGAGGGAGAAGAGAGGGAGAAGAGCTTCCCACAATCCTTTGCCCTTGGCCACCTAAGCTTAGGATCCTGGGAGTGGTGGTCCAAAAACATCAGGAGGGCCGAAGTTTGGACATTGCTAGAGTCACGGCGCGAGGCTCTGGGGCCAACAAACACCAAAGGGAGGCATCGTGAGCGACGTGTCTGTGTCCTCCTTCCAGACGCCCAGTTTGCCACCTTGCGGAGCGAGCTGGAGGCGGACGCCCGGGAGTTCGAGGCGCCCTCGTGGAGTCTGGCGGTGGAGGCCTCTTACGCCAAGAACCAGGAGAAGGAGGCCGTCAAGAGGCAGGATGTCATTTACGGTAACGACCCGCTGGCGCTCGCTAACGTCGGCAAAACCCATGGCTTTCCCCTTTTCATTCATTCATTCATTCATTCATTCATTCATTCATTCATTCACTCATTTTTATACCGCCCGTCTTCCCGAAAGAACTCCGGGCTGTTAACAAAAGAGGACAAGACGAACCCACTAAATATTTATTTATTTATTTATTTATTTATTTATTTATTTATTTATTTTAATACTTATATACCGCCTGTCTTCCAGAGGAACTCCGGGCGGTTTACAACAATAACTATAACAATAATACCAAACTGAATAAAACCAAGAAGCAACAATAATGATGAGTAAACAAAGAAACGGGGGGGGGGGGGGGAAGAAACCGTAATCTAAACGGCATGGTGAAGCCACAATGAAAAAACCGTACATCAATCAAAAGAGAGGATAGAAAAATAAAAAAAGAATATGTATATGAAAATAAAACATAATGTATCTCATAAAAGCAAATTGACAAGGTAGTTGATTAGTCATCGGCAAGACAGCAGACAAAAAGAAACAAACCAAAAATTAATTAAGGTTGCCAAATGCCTACCTAAAAAGCAAGGTTTTTAATGCTTCACCTAACCCGTCTCTTGAATGTGTGGTGACTTAATAAAGACCCTTAGATCTGCAGAGCTGCAAGGGAATCCGCTAGAATCATCAGAAACTGCCTGGCTTTCCCCCCCTCCATCTTACCAAGGGCCTTACCTCTAAGAAATAACTCCTGGCAAATCCCTCTTTCGCCGTGTTATAACCTTTTGGCGCAGCTCTGCGGAAGAGGGTTTCCCCCTCGGAATATTAGCAACGTTTTTGTTAATTTTCTAGCATTTATTTATTTATTTATTTATTTATTTATTTATTTATTTATTTATTTTTATATTTATATGCTGCACCCAGTTTCCCAGAAAGGAACTCGATCTATCTAGTCACCTAAAAGTAATCACTGGTTCGACTTTTGTCTTTAGGATCGTCCGCGGGGAACTCTGTGTGTGTGTGTGTGTGTGTGTGTGTGTGTGTGTGTGTGTGTGTGTCTGTGTCTCTGTGTGTCCCTCAGTGCCCCCGACGGGGTTGGCACGAGAGGCGTAGGCAGGGGGATGGTTGGGTTTTTTTATGCCCGTGGTTAGGGCGGTGCAGGACGGGAGGGGAGGTCATCCCGCCCGGCTGCGTATCTGACGGGCCCTGCGCCCCTCCTGCCTCTCCTCCTCCAGAGCTGATGCAGACCGAGATGCACCACGTCCGGACGCTGAAGATCATGCTGAAGGTCTACTCGCAAGCCATGCGGGAGGAGCTCCAGTTCGGCCACGCCGCCATCCACCGCCTCTTCCCTTACGCCGGCGAGCTGCTGGACCTCCACGGCGCCTTCCTGGCCCGCCTGAAGGAGCGCCGGAAGGAGGCCCTGGAAGAGGGCAGCGAGCGGAACTACCTCGTCCGGCGCATCGGGGACCTCCTCGTCCAGCAGGTGAGTGCCCCAAGCCGGGCGGCGGGTGAACCCGTGAGACGATGCGGGGCTGGGAGCAACGTGTGTGTGTGGGGGGGGGATTCCCACATGGCTTTTAGAGGCACGCACACGCGCGCGCACACACACACACACACACACACACACACACACACACACACACACACACACACACACACACACACACACACACACCTTGCCTTCAGGTGGGTTTGGCCAGCTGGAAGCTGGATCACAGCAAATATATATATATAAAAGGCGGGGGTTTTCTCTTCCAGGCAGTAGATTTCAACTGTGGAGCCCCCCCACCCCTTCCCGAGAACATGGCAGCCTTCCTTCCCAGGATGGCTCCTTGAGTTCCACACATCCCCCCCCACACACACACATCCTGACATCCTTTTCGGTGAAATGGGGTCTGAGCTCGTCCTTCCTCCATCCTGCTGCCCGGTTGCTGCATGGGCAAACGGCCTTCACGCAAACTATTAATGCCTTTGCAGGGAAAAAGATAGATAGATAGATAGATAGATAGATAGATAGATAGATAGATAGATAGATAGATAGATAGATAGATAGATAGATAGATAGATAGATAGATAGAAAGCATAAGAAAGAAGGAAGGGATGGATAGATAGATAGAACAGGAAAGAAGGAATAGATAGATAGATAGATAGATAGATAGATAGATAGATAGATAGATAGATAGATAGATAGATAGATAGATAGATAGAAAGCATAAGAAAGAAGGAAGGGATGGATAGATAGATAGAACAGGAAAGAAGGAATAGATAGATAGATAGATAGATAGATAGATAGATAGATAGATAGATAGATAGAAAGAAAGAAAGCATAAGAAAGAAGGAAGGGATAGATAGATAGATAGATAGATAGATAGATAGATAGATAGATAGATAGATAGATAGATAGATAGATAGATAGATAGATAGATAGAATAAGAAAGAAGGAAGGCATGGATAGATAGATAGATAGATAGATAGATAGATAGATAGATAGATAGATAGATAGATAGATAGATAGAACAGAAAAGAAGGAATAGATAGATAGATAGATAGATAGATAGATAGATAGATAGATAGGTAGATAGAACAGGAAAGAAGAGATAGATAGATAGATAGATAGGAAACGGATGATAGATAGGTAGATAAGGAGCTGATTTTTTTCTACAGAGAAACTTTCCAGAATTTGCCACAAGAGGGAGCAATAAAGAGTTCACTGTCACTCATCTTTTTCATCATCTGTGGGTCTTGGCCGCTCGTGTGTTTGTGGTGTGTGTGTGTGTGTATGTGTGTGTGTGTGTCTTATAACCCATCCTCTGTGGAGACATGGGTCCTACAGGGGCACGGCAAAGAAACCAAGGACACCCCCCTTCTCTCCCCCCCCCCCCGCTCCCCGTGGTGTTTTCCTGCGCAGTTTTCGGGCGAGACGGGCGAGCGGGTGAGGGAGACCTACGGCCTCTTCTGCAGCAGCCACGCCGAGGCCGTCGGCCACTACAAGGAGCTGATGCAGCAAAGCAAGAAATTCCAGAACCTGATCAAGGTAAGCGAATCCAGCGGGGGCCCCCATTTTGTCGGGTCTCTCGTGAACGGACCAAAGGAGGGCGTGTGGTTCTGAAGCCTTCGGAGAAAGAACAGGACAGATTATTGATTGATTGATTTGATTTGATTTGATTTATATACCGCCACCATCTAGCAAAAAAAAGCTACTTCGGGCGGTTTGCAAGCATAAACAAAATATAAAAACCAGATTAAACCACTTGAACTAGGAAATAAAAACGAGTCCATCGAACCAAATAATCGATGTGTCCTAATAAAAAGAACAAATAAACAAATAAGCACCAATACAATAAATCAGAATGGTTTGACAGTTCAAAATAAGAACAAATGGGGGGGGGAGAGATCCGCCGAGGAACGGAAGGAAGAAGAGAGCTAAATTTCCATCCCCTGACAGCAGCCCAAATAGAACACACACACCCAAAAAGGGGAAAAATCAGTTTTCAATCCCTCCCCTTTCTCACTTTTAAACACCAAAACAAGGCGGGCACAGAGGGACCGTCCGTCTTGTCTTAAAAAGGAGACCGGTTTTAAATAACACTCCAGTTATTTAAAAAAAAGGGGGGGGGTCCGAGTCTCCAATAAAGGTCCTTTCCCAAAGAGAAAGGCGGGGTAAAAATACTCTATAAATAAATAAATAAATAGCCGGCAAGCAGTCCAGGGGCCCAGAGAAAAAGCCGCCTCACCTGTGAGTTACCCCTGCTTGGCAGGAGCGTGTGTGCCGTCGAGAGGTGCAGTCTCTCCGATCATTGTGTCGTTGGAGCGCCCCAAGATTTCCCCCCCCCATCCTGCGGGTTGGCTACGAGGCGACTTGAAGGGGTGTGTGACAGCGCAAGGGTGTGCGTGTCCCCCCTGCCTGGTGTGCCCGTTGGGCTGTTTGCCTTGAAATCGGAGGCTTGGGGGGTGGGCAAAAAATTTCCCGGCGAGAGTGACACACAACTCCGTCGTTGGCAAAAGTTTTGCTTCCGGGCTTCCATTCAGGAGATGGGAGGGCAGGCCCGTCCAGGCAGGCTTCTCAGGGAGGGACCCTCGTCTTATTCCCCCCCCCCCACTCCAAATCTCTTGTCTCCTAGAGAATCAGCAATTCTTCTATCGTGCGGCGTCTCGGCGTGCAGGAATGTAACCTCTTGGTCACTCAGCGCATCATGAAGTACCCGGTGCTGGTGGAACGCATCCTACAGAACACCAAAGGTGCGTGGCTTGGACAGGTCAAAGGGGAGGGAGGGTCCAGCTGAGCGTTTCTGTGGGGTCCTTCCAGGGACAGATGCAGGGGGGAGTGGGATCAGGAGACAGAGATCGAGTCTCGTGCCCTCCCAGAGGCATCTGGTGGGGCCACTGGGAGATCCAGGAAGCTGGACTAGATGGGCCTTGGGCCTGATCCAGGAAGGTTCTTCTTAGGTTCTTAGGTTCTCCCTTTCCCCAGCAGCCCCTGACAAACTGGAACAAGTTCAGAGGTTTGTTCTCCGTGGCTTTGGAGACTAGGACTCGGGGCAATGGTTTCGAACGACAGGGAAAGAGATTCCATTTGAACATCAGGAAGAACTTTCTTGATGGCTAGAGCTGTCTGGCAGTGGAATAAGATGCTGCCCCAAAGGAGGGTGGTGGAGTCTCCTTCTTTGGAGGAGGTTTTTAAGCAGAGGCTGGATGGCCATCTGCCGGAAATATTGTGATGGGGTTCCTGCATGGCAGGGGGTCAGACTAGAGATGGCCCTTGAAGTCCCTTCCAACTCTAGGATTCTGTGATCAGGAGATGGTATGGTCCTCAGACCGGAGGGTGGTGGAGTCTCCTTCTATGGAGGTTTTTCAGCAGAGGCTGGATGGCCATCTGTCGGGAGTCCTGGGATGGGGGTTCCTGCATGGCAGGGGGGTTGGACTAGATGGCCTTTGGGGTCCCTTCCAACTCTAGGATTCTATGTGGGCAAACAAAGTTAATCTTGGGGTGGTGGCAGCAGCAGCTGGAAACCCAAGTCCTCGGGGGAAATACGGAAATAACTTTTGGGCAGTTAGATACCGGAGTCGCAAATCTAGCAGGAAAGTATTTTTTTCCAGAAGAAAGAAAGAAGAGCAGAGATCCAAGTGGCGTTATAAAACTACAGGAAACCGCACAACTAGGAAGCCAGGGAACAAATCTCTGTGGCGGGTCGTTTAAAGGGGGGGGCAGGAAATCAGGGTAGCATAATGAGCTTTATAAGCCTTCTTGCAAATTCCTAGAAGTAATATTGAAAGCCCTTAAACCAGGCATGCGTGCAGCGAAAGACACTTCCTTTGAGGCCTCAAAAGTCCTTAGGAGTAGAAATATCCTTCTGGCCTCTGGAGGTATTCTTGGAGGCGCCCACGAAATAATTATCCTGTGTGCTCACCCCCAATTAATTAATTAGCCTCAGCATCACTTCAATGTTTTGGTGTTTTTTAAAACTCAGTTTCCCCACCCCAAGACGGTCGGCTCGTCGATTGAGACCAGGGGTTCCTCCACCGGTGGGGGGTCCCCAGATGTTCCTGGAACTGCAACTCCCAGAAGTTTCTCCTCCCTCGCTGAGCTGGCCGGGATATCGGGGAGTTGCAGTCCAGGAACATCTGGGGACCCACTACCGGTGGAGAAACCACTGATTTAGACAGTCCGGTTTTGCCAGGAAGGAGAGCAGAGCAGATAAACTTAACGGCGGGAGACGCAACTCTCGGAAGGTGTTGCCCCTGCTTTCCAGCGCCTTGCGTGGCTTCTCCTCCCCATCTGCCTTGTTCGTTTTTAATTTTTCTATTTCCGTTTGGCTTTTCCCCGCCCCGTCTCCTGCGCAGCCGGCACCAAAGAGTACGAGGACCTGTCCCAGGCCCTGTCGCTGATCAAGGAGGCCATCACGGCCGTGGACGCCAAGGTGAACGAGACTGAGAAAGGTCAGCGCCTCCGGGAGATCGTGGCCAAGATGGAGGTGAAATCCTCGGGCAAGTTCAAGAACGGGCTGACCTTCCGGAAAGAGGACACGCTGCAGCGTCGCCTCCTGCTGGACGGGGTGCTGTCCCTGAAAGCCGCCTCCGGGCGCCTGAAAGGTGAGCACCGCCGGAGGTGCCGGGCGCTGCAGGAATGAGACCAGCCCCACCACCCCCTGGTCAGATCGGCTTTGATTCAGAGGCTTGCCTTGAGCAGCGGGTTGGACGGGATGGCCGTGGCGGGCCCTTTTATACGCCCTCATTCTAGATGACGAACAAGGAGGGAAGGGCAGAGGGAAATGTAGGGCGGCGCATCTAGGTCAAAAGAATGAATTGCACAGATATAGGATGGGAGATACCTGGCTGGAGAATAGTCCCTGTGAAAGGGATCTGGGAGTCTGGGTGGACCACAAACTGAACATGAGCCAGCAGTGTGATGCGGCGGCCAGGAAAGCCAATGCGATTCTTAGTTGCATCAACAGAAGCATCGTGTCTAGATCAAGGGAAGGGATAGTCCCACTCTATTCTTCTCTGGTCAGACACCACCGGGAGTCCTGTGTCCAGTTCTGTGCGCCTCAATTTAAAAAGGATGTTGACCACCTCGAGCGGGTCCAGAGGAGGGTGACCAGGATGGTTGAGGGTCTGGAGGAAATGTCTTATGAGGAACGGCTTAGGGAACTGGGAATGTTTAGCCTCTCTAAAAGAAGGCTGAGGGGGGATATGATAGCTATGTTTAAATATTTGAAAGGATGTCCTATTGAAGAGGGAACAGGTTTGTTTTCCATGGCTTCAGAGACTAGGACTCGGGGCAGTGGTTTCAAACTACTGTACAGGAAAAGAGATTCCATTTGAACATTAGGAAGAACTTCATGACAGTTAGAGCTGTTCAGCAGTGGAATAAGATGCTGCCCCAAAGGAGGGTGGTGGAGTCTCCTTCTTTGGAGGTTTTTAAGCAGAGGCTGGATGGCCATCTGTCGGGAGTCCTGTGATGGGGGTTCCTGCATGGCAGGGGGTTGGACTAGATGGCCCTTGGAGGTCTCTTCCCACTCTAGGAGTCTATGGTCTATCCCACCCTCACTCCCAAAGAAGGAACTTGTAGCTAATAGGACCCGGGCAGCCCTCCAACCGCTGAAACCTCTTAACAGAAGAGGAAGCCCCACCCCACCCCACCCCCGCCGCAGATCCGTTCTGCTTTCAAACCTTCCTCGCCGTTCACAACAAACCTCTTCTGTTTCCCCGCCCTCCCTTTTTCCGGACCTCCGAAATCGCTTCGTTCCGGTCTCGGCGTTCTCGTTCGCCTCTTTTTCCACGCCCGGTGTGTGTTGTTCCTCACCCGCCCAACGCCTTCCCCCTCTCTGATTCTCTCCGGGCAGAGACCCTGGCCGTGCTGCTGACCGATGTTCTTCTGTTGCTCCAGGAGAAAGACCAGAAGTACATCTTTGCCTCCGTGGTAGGTGGCTGTGCCTCTCGTCACACGGCAGTGGTTCCCTAACCTTCCAAGTAATGCCACAACCCTTGAACACAGTTCCTCTTGTGGTCGTGACCCCCTTGCCCGGCTTGGAAGAGGCCACCAGCCCCCTTTGGCCGGCCACTGCCGCAGGGGCCGTAGAGAACTTCCCTCTACAGGCACCCTCAGCCCATTGCAGCCTCCGGTGTCATTGACTGACATCCCCTCCAACCTATCAAGCTGTAACTCACTCTTTCCCTGCTCCTCCTCCAGACCCAAGCCGTTTGTGCCTTTTTCTTCCCTGGCTCACGGCGACCCCTGTGGAATGGCCGTCCGACCCCCCCACCACCACCACCGAAAGGGGGTCCCGACCCCCAGGTTGAGAACCATTGCATCAGAAGGCCTCGCCCTGGTGTGAGCTCCTCCTGAGGAATACCCGGGTTTGGGCCACCGTACCCCAAACGCTTCCACCGGGGAGGCTTTTCCTGGCCCGCCGGGGTCTCGGTGGAGGAACCGGGCGCGAAAGTGACGGAGGGGAGGGGGATCTGGAAAAGGACTGCCAGGCTCCCCTTCGTGGCATGCGGGCCTTGAGCCACACTGGGAACGAGCCGGGGCTGATGGCGCTGGGGGCTCCTTTCTCTCCCTCCTCCCTAGGACTCCAAACCCCCGGTGATCTCCTTGCAAAAGCTGATCGTC
Source organism: Phrynocephalus vlangalii (assembly GCA_037367305.1). Lineage (NCBI taxonomy): Eukaryota > Metazoa > Chordata > Lepidosauria > Squamata > Agamidae > Phrynocephalus > Phrynocephalus vlangalii. The sequence goes on from JAWVWN010002910.1 coordinate 2,389,175, forward strand.
CGGGAAGTGGCCAACGAAGAGCGGGCCATGTTCCTGATCAGCGCCTCCTTGAAAGGGCCCGAGATGTACGAGATCCACACTGGCTCCAAAGAGGAGAGGAACTTTTGGATGGAGCAGATCCGCCGGGCGGTGGAGAGGTGAGTCCGCCCGCCGGGGAGGCCCTCCGGAAAGGCTGGGGGGGGGGTGGCGGCGGTGTGGAGCTCCAGCCCCGAGTAAATGCCCCCCCCCTTAAGACGAGGGCGCGCCAGATGCCGGAACCACGCTGCTAGGATGCTGGAGGGCATGAATAGCAATCCCCACTCCCCGAGGCGGGGCCCTGGTTTTTTTGGGGGGGGGGGCTCAGCCTCCCCTGCTTTCTTGCAGCGACCCACAACACGGTGGTAGGTTTTTTTCCTTCCCCTCCGGAAAGCTTAGCGCTCATCGGAGGCGGTGCGACCTGCCAATAACCTGCGGCGGGGAATCCGTTTTTTAGGGGCTCGCCCAGCCTTTGTGCGATGCTCGCATTTCCCGAGGAAACCGGCTGCAATTCTGGATTGCAAATGGGTTAAGCCGTTGCAGGCTTCTAAAACAGTTTGACAGAGAGGCAGACACCGGCTTGTCAGATTCTCAGGAAGTTTTTTTTTATTTCAAATGTACATTTGGGTGCTTCCGTTAGAAGGACGATTTCTAAGTCAGACCCCAGCCTTCTTATACCCTGTTAGAATGAGGACACGTAAGCATTTCCAGACGGTCCATGAGAAATTCAGAGGTTTCTCCGTTGAGACACTTCCTCATTAACCTGAAATATTTTCTTCTGGCATGGATTCTAATTCTTAAGAAAGAACACCAGAAACAGAAAGCTAAAACAGTAATTTTCCACTATAGCGACCATCTGTTGGTGGTTGGAAGACAGAAAGAAGTGAGGGAAGAGAGGCCTCTGCAGCTTACCCGAAATTGCCTCTTCACACCCACATTTCCCCAGTAGAGAGACACGTATTTATTTATTTTATTTATTTATAGGCTTATATCCCGCCCCTCTTCCCTGGCGGGAACTCTGGGCAGCTAACAATGATAAAAACACATAAAATAAGTAGAGGAACCTCCGAGCAAAAGCAGCGGAGGGCAAGATGGCGGCAAATCGAATAGAGGAAGGGGAAAAGAACAGAGCACAGAAGAAAAAAACTAACTGATAAGGTCACCAAAGGCCTCTTTAAAGAGGAAGGTCTTCAAGGCCCTCTTAAAGGCAGGCAGGGACTCCAGCAGGTGCAGCTCACTGGGGAGATGATTCCAGAGCGCGGGCCCCACCACAGAGAAGGCGTGGTTTCGCGTGCGTGTTTTCCGCGCCTCTCTGGGTGTGGCCACTCTCAGTGAGCGCGCCTGCGACGGATCTCGTGGGTCTGGATCCGGATGCTCTCTTAAGAGCCTGAATAAGATAATATAGTATAGGATGAACTATAAATTTCTTATTGCCAACGGTGACAGGATCACAGGAGGTTTTTAAACGCAGGTTGCTTTTTTGTTGTTGTTCACACACACACACACGCCGCCCCTCGGGGAGGATGCCCGGAGGCTTAAGAAGCAGCTGAGAGGGAGCACTGGTTTCCCCCCCTGGGGCTCCTCCTGCCTCCCTCCGCGCTGTCCCCCGTCGGCCACCCTTCCCAGATAAGGGACTGGGCAGTGGAGGCGGAAGGGGCCCCGGGATCGAACCGGTGACCCTTTGGGGGGGGGGTGCTCTCTGTATCTCCGCAGCTGCCCCGATGAGGAGGACGGTATTCTGGCCGACCTGGAGGAAGAGCGGAGGCAGGTGGAAATGCGAGCGGCAAAGCTGAAAGAGTTCCAAGGTATTAGGCCTTTTTTCTTTTTTTTTGCTCCGCGTTCGTCGCGCCGGGGAGGAAGGGCAGAGTGCCGGAGGCTCCCGTTTATTTATGTTTATTTATTTTTGCATTTGTATACCGCCACCAGTTTTCCCCAAAGGGAACTCCGGGCGGTTTACATAAAGCCCCATAATAAAAAAACAACAATAAATAATAATAATAATAATAATAATAATAATAATAATAATAATAATAATAATAATAATAATAATAATAATAATAATAATAATAATAATAATAATAATGAAGTTAAAGAAGAATAACGCAAGACCTGTGGTTGTGGCCTTCAGGACGGGAACATTTCAGGGGAAAGACTCTTAAATTATTTTGTTTTTCCTAACTTTCCATCCAAAGAAGCTTGTAGATAGATAGATAGATAGATAGATAGATAGATAGATAGATAGATAGATAGATAGATAGATAGATTGCAAAAACAAAACAAAACCCCAAAACCAAACCTGCCAGTCTTTCCGTGATGCCTGGCTTCTCTTTTATGGCCACTGACGGAGACTGCAACCAGCAACTGAGCCTTCTTAAAACTACAATTTGCGACTCTTCCGCCAAAACTGCCGTAGCAGGACGAAGGCAGACCTTGGTCATCTTCGCAGATTCCGGTTGATATCAAACCGGGATTTTCAAATAGTTCATTCTACACCTCGGTTGGCGTAATTAGAATTTCGGTGGCTGCTTCATTGCTCCTTTCTTATCGGCCTCTGGACCTGGCTTTCCCCCCCGGCCAGTATCAGGCACTGAAAATAGCTCTCCTCCCCCTTCCGGCCGGAAAAACAGCCCTGCAGGGAAGGCCAGGCAGAGAATGAAGGATCGGTCGGCAGGTTTAAAGTCTTGAGAGAGAGAGAATTGAGCTTGGAGGTGCCGAACAGAGTTTAAATCTGCCATTTCCCCCTTCAGTTTTCCCCTTAGGGCAGGGGCGCCCAAACTCAGAATGGCCTGACGGGCCGGATTTGGCCCCCGGGCCGGACTTTGGGCAAGCCTGCCTTAGGGCTTCCCTGAGCAAAGAAAGAGCATTAAGTGCATCGAAGCAGACTTTCAAATGCTCGTCCGGTTGTCAAGCGAATCAAACCACACGGTCCGTTTCTGCTCTCATGTTCCCCACTTAATTCGTGACCCAACGGCTGCGGGAGCCATGCATCGGCGGGATCCTTATCCGCTGATCCGGGTTCTGAAAATCTTAGAAACATTAAAAGAGAAGAATAACCCCCCAAATACATATTTATAGTGATGACGTTACCAAGGCTGGTCCTGGAGGGAGCCATGCGAGGCAGAGCGTTGGCTGCGTTTGCTCTTATCCGCATTTTTCGGCATCCGCGGGCCGCAGATCAGAACGGATCCCCCCTCGGATGCAGGGGTCCTCGCGTCGTTTTCTGTCCGACCGGCCTGAACGCCGCTGAGGCTCCCTCTCTCGTCCCCTTCCTCTCTCTCCTGCCTCCAGAACGCCTGAGTGCCAAGGACGACCTGATCCTGCAGAGCCTGAATGAGAAGCACCACATCTACCAGCAGATGGCCGAGATGAACGGGTTCGAAGACCCGACTTCTTCGGGCTTCTCCCGTCCCCGGCTCCTCGCCAGAGCCGAGTCCCCCGAGAGGCTGCAGGGGGAAGCCATCCTGAAGCAGGCCGTGATGGAAGGTGGGTTGCTGTCCGAGACGCCCTCCGGGAAGCAGGGGCGGGAGGCCACCGGCTTCTGGCAGGGGAGGGTCTCTGTGCACTCCCGTTTCCCCCCCCCTCCTTCTCTGCTGCTACCGTGTTTCCCCGAAAATAAAACAGTGTCCTATATTACTTTTTGCTCCCCAAGATGTGCTAGGTCTTATTTTCAGGGGATGCCTTATTTTTTCCATGAAGAAAAATATGGTACTTATTTATTGTTATCTTATTATCGGGGAGGCCTTATTTTCAGGGGGGGGTGCCTTATATTTCAGTGAGGGGCAAAAGTAGGTCTTATTTTCAGGGGATGTCTTATTTTCAGGGAAACGGGGTATGTATCTATGTATCTATGTATGTATGTATGTATGTATGTATCTATCTATCTATCTATCTATCCCTTCCCTATTTCCTATCTATCTGTCTGTCTGTCTATCTACCCCTTCCCTATTTCCTATCTATCTATCTATCTATCTATCTATCTATCTATCTATCTATCTATCTATCTATCTATCTATCTATCTATCTATCTACCCCTTCCTTCCTTCCTTCCTTCCTTCCTGATCGATCTATCTATTGTACACAATACTCCAGGTGCGGCCTTACTATCGTTTTGTATAATGGCATTATAATGTTAGCTGTTTTATTTTCAATCCCTTTTTTTTATGATATCTACCATGGAATTGGCCTTCTTCACCGCTGCCAGACACTGGATAGACACTATGTATCTATGTATCTACTGTGTTTTCCCGAAAATAAGACAGTGTCTTATATTAATTTTTGCTCCCAAAGATGCGCTAGGTCTTATTTTCAGGGGATGTCTTATTTCTCCATGAAGAAGAATATGGTACACATTTATTGTTATCTTATTATCAGGGAGGCCTTATTTTCGGGGGAGGCCTTATATTTCAGTGTGGGGCAAAACTGTAAGTAGGTCTTATTTTCAGGGGATGTCTTATTTTCGGGGAAACGGGGTACTAAACCTCCCTTCTGCCTTCTAGCCGAAAGCCTCCAAAACCTGATCTTCACCCATCTGGTCAGCGCTGCCAGCTCTCATTCGGACGATGCTTCCGGATCCGGGCCGCTCCGGCGAGCGGAGACCTTTGGGGGATACGACAGCACCACGGCCGGACCAGCGAAGGGTAAGGAGGGAGGGGGCAGCCGGTTGACGGGGAGCAAGGTTTGTCCAGCGAGCGAGGTGGCCCAGAGAAGGCTGAAGCGGAAACCGGCGGTCCCTGGCCGTCTCTCTACGTGAAAACGCGTTTATTTGTTATTGCTTATTTGTTTTGAACGTTCCTTCCTCCTTTAAAAAAGGATTTGGGGGGGGGGCTTGCAGTCCTTAAAAGCGGCACTTAAAAACTCACCACAGTACCTGTGCCCGTACAGTAGGACCCCCGTATCCAGTGATTCATTATCCACTGATTCAGTTATCCACAGTTGGCCGGGGGGGGGGGATTAAATAAATAATTCAGCAGCTGCAAAGCAAGCGAGTGCCACTCACAAACAGCAGCCGTAAAGCAAGCGACTGTCACAAAACAGAAGTTTGGAGGCCTTTTGGTGTTGTCTCTTATCCACGGTTTTCATTATCCATGGGAAGGCCTGGAACCAATCCCCAGCGGATTTACCGGGGTCCCACTGTATTTAAAACAAAAGAATTAAAACATGAACACAGTCCTGAACACTTCAAATAACAGAGTAGCAAGAGAGGCCCTGTCTCTCTCTTTCTCAGGCTGTCAGTGATTAAGGAAAAAATTGCTTGGGGGAGAGAAAGAAAGGTTTTGGGGCTGTTTGTGGAGCCTCCAGTGGGAGGGAGTTCCACTGGCTCTGAGCAGCCGACGAGAAAGCCCCAGCTCGTAACGGGAGGCGTGGCGCTTGAGGTCAGCTTAAGCCTCGGCCGTTGCTACCCCACCAGCGGCGGCTGAGCGAGCGTCCCATCCTAGGCAGCCCTTCTTTCTTTCCCGAGGGCTGCGCCTCCCCAGCGCCTTCCAGCCACCCCAAACCCCTTTCTGTCCTCTTCGTTCCAGCCGGAAGCTTCAAGAAGAAGGTCTACGCCGGAGGGCAGCGCCATCGCCGGGGCCTGGCGGCCAGCGCGGAGCTGCTGCCGGAGATCCCGCCCGCTTGGGATGAGGGTCCACACGGGGTACGTGGCACCCGCCTTTCCCTTCCCCCCCGGCATCTACGGAGCCCCTTTACCTGCCCACCTGGGACCGGGTGGGGGGGGGAGAAAGGGGCCTGTGAAACGCCCCCCACGCCCGTTGGCCTCTGTGGGGCCACCAACCGATGCCCCCACTCCCCCACCCCGGTCCATTCCAACCCAGGTTCGGAAACTCTGTTTTTCTTCTTCTTCTTCTTCTTCCTTTTTCGCAGGCCGATCACGGGCGGCAGGAGGCGAGCAGCAGCAGCAGCAGCGCTCACCCTCTTTTGGACCCGGAGTCGGAGGTACCAGCGGCGCAGCGGGGTGGGCCGTGGGCCGGACTGCTGACCTTGCAATCTGGCTAGAGGAGCTGGAGGGGGGTGGTGTGGCGGCTGCCGTGGCCAAAGACACGGGTCTGGGTTGATCCGAGACTCCCTCGCCGGCTGGATGTGGGTTGCCGCTCCCCCCCCCCGCTGAAGGAGAGGATCCTCCCCCCCAAGCCTCTGTGTGTGTGTGTGTGTGTGCGTGTGTGTTGGTGTGTGTTCGTCTTCAGCTGGCAGGGTTTGCTGCAAGGGTAGCTCGCTGGCCCCTTTGCCAAACTCGGCTTCCGTCTCTTTCCTCAGCTCGTCCGAAGGATCCAGACCTTGATTCAGCTGCTGCTAAGTCTCCAGGTAAGCATATCACACACACACACACACACACACACACACACACACACACACACACACACACACACACACACACACACACACACACACCTCTCTCTTACCCTTCTCCAGTTCTCCCGAGCGGTTTGGGTTTCGTGGTTTATTCCCCCTTCTTTTTGTCGGCAAGGATTATTTTTTTGGTGGGAGGGGGTGACAGCTGGGCAAGATTGGGGGGGGGGCCTTGCCTGGAGAAGACGTCATCCTTTCTCTAAGTCTTTTTTTTTTTAAATCTGGGTAACATTCAAAAGTTGACAAGCACCCCCTCTCTCTGTGTGTCCAAACCCCGTTTGGGGAGCTGGTTCCCCCAGGGAACGCTTGCCCAAAGCCTTGGAATGGACTCAGACGGGTGGATAGAATTCACCGGGGAGCCCTCCTGTGTGTAGGGATGCTTCGTGGATTTTGAATTTCTACCCGAAATCGTGAACATCTGCTCCTGGGTTGCTCGGATATGGTGAAGCTGGACTAGATGGGCCTTTCGCCTGATCCAGCAGGGGCTCTTCTTAGGTTCTTATGGTTGTAGGTTGCACTTCCTTACCGTTTTATAGAGTAGAGGGCAGTGGTGGCCGAACTTTGGCCCTCCAGAAGTTTTGGACCGCAACTCCCACTGTCCTTTGCCATTGGAAATACAGGCTTGGAATTATGGGAGTTGCGGTCCAAAACATCCGGAGGGCCCAAGGTTCGCCACCACTGGTACAGGGCGTGCCAGAATTTTTTTTTTTAAAGAACAGAGCTACGACGATGAAGGGACGGATCTGTAACGAATCGCCGCTCTTTGTTCAATAATTGTGATTCCTCTTTTCAAAAATGCATCCCTGACTCTAAGAATCGGAAATAGGAAATAGGAATCTTTATGGTCATTGCCCCCTTGCAGGAACAACGAAATTTCACGGTTGCTGTATTCAACTCATTTAAAACATTCCACGTAGATTTAAAAAACAGCGACAACAACATAAAATATGACACATAAAATAAGCTGACTTCCAAGTCCAGAATTTCTGTTTCAGGCCAATATTGCTCTAAAAAAGAAGCTATTTTTGAGACAGTTTGTTCTTGCCCTCAGTACTCTGATCACGTATCGAGGGAGGCTTGCTCCTGCCCGATCTCGGTGTGTGTGTGTGTGTGTGTGTGTGTGTGTGTGTGTGTGTGTGCGTGCGTGCGTGCGTGCGTGCGTGTGTGTGTGTGTGTGTGTGTGTGTGTGTGTGTGTGTGTGTGTGCTATTTGATCAGCCTGCAGAAGCAATACTTATTGAATAAATAGTTAGCCAGAGACAGAGTTTTCTTAAAGCCAAACAGCTATATTACAAAATGTCTGTGAAGATTCTCAGTCCTCCAGGTGAGTTTATCTGGAAGTTGAGTCACGGCTACTGGACTTCTTTTTTGAGAGATAGAAACGTTTCGCTGTTCATCCAAACAGATTCAGACCGATGAAGCTGTTTGGATGAACAGCAAAACGTTTCTATCTCTCAAAAAAGAAGTCCAGTAGCCATGAACTCAACTTCCAGGTATATTACAAAATGTACAAAAATATATCACAGCGTCACAGAACTTATACAAAGTTCAACAGCATAACAGCATACATTCCATTGACAAAATATATGGCAGAGAAACAAAGTGGGTGCCTTACTCACGGAAGGCCCAATGAACAATGATTTACAGAACATTTTTATACCTGTGTCTGTCCAATCATAAATGACCTTACCTCATAGCTATCGCAACCCTTTGCATCAGCCAAAAATTCATTATGCTCATTCTTAACATCTGCACTCCATTAGGGAAAAAAAACCTATACATTGAGTCACTGTGACTTTGCACTTTTACAGACTCCCATCTTTAAATCAATTAGATACATATCATATATATATAGAACATCCTGTCTAATACATGTATCATCATCATCATCATCATCATCATCATCATCATCATCATCATCATCATGAAACTGAGGCTGCAGGGATACAGTTGCAAGGCCCAGTCTGGGCAAAAGGGAAGAGATTGCTGCAAGGCTATGGAGTCGGTAGATAAATGTTCCGACTCCGACTCCTAAGATTTTTTGTACTTCCGACTCCGACTCCCCGACTCCTCTGTATTAATATGCAAATGTATTTTATACATTCCTTGAAGGAAAGAAAGGCAACAGACATGTCAATCCCTTATCAGTGAGAGGCTAGGTTACCCATGGGCGCTGTGTAACAGCAGAAACACAACACTATGGAAAGTATAAGTATTGCCGCTCCTCATTGTGCGTTACGTGCTCGTTTTGCGGTTGTGTGAGGCACTGCATGCATTGGTCTTTATTCTTACAGTAGGGAAGTCATTTATCACTTTTTGTGAATTGGGACATTTAAACTTGCTTTAAAAAAATTCCCAATCTAAATTCAGTCGGAGTTGGAGTTGGTGCATTGTTTGCCAACTCCAACTCCAGGTACCCAAAATTTCCTCCGACTCTGACTCCTCGATTCCGACTCTGACTCCACAGCCCTGGATTGCTCTCTGTGTGTGTGTGTCTGTGTGTGTGTGTTTGAGAAAAGGGCAGCCCCGGCATCTCCCTCTGGTCCTCTTCCCCTCGGTCCAGGCGGTGACGGCCCAGCAGGACAGCTGCCTGGAGCTGCAGCGGAGTGCCCTCCTGGACCGGGAGCGCCAGCTGCGCCTGCAGTCGACGCGGGGCAGCCTCCTCCTGGAGCAGGAGCGCCAGCGCACCATCGAGAAGCAGCGGGAGGAGCTGGCCGGCGTCCAGAAGCTGCAGGGGCAGCTGAAAGCCGAGCGCCAGCGCTGGGAGCGCGAGCGGGAGCGCCAGCGCCGGGAGGCCGAAGCGGCCGAGGCCCGGCTCCAGGAACGGGAAGAAGCCGCCCGGCGGGTGGAGGAGCAGCTGCGCTCGGAGCGCGAGGAGCTCGACCGACACCGCCAGGCCTACCAGCACGACCTGGAGCGTCTGCGCGAAGCCCAGCGGGCCGTGGAGAAGGAGCGCGAGCGGCTGGAGCCCCTCCGACGGCTCAAGAAGCAGCACATCGTCGGCGGGAGCTTCTCCCCGGAGGTGGGGCGCAGGGAGCCCCTCGGCGGGAGGGCGGAGGGGAGGGTGCCTCGTCAGGAGAGGCCGCTTAGTGCTTTTTTTGGGGGGGGGTTGGCAGCGGCTGCCCCAAGGACTGGCGGATCTTTGCTACCTTGTTAGGGTCCCCTCGGGGGTCAGGGAGGCTTTGAGACATACAAAAGCAGATAGATAGATAGATAGATAGATAGATAGATAGATAGATAGATAGATAGATAGATAGATAGATAGATAGATAGATAGATAGAAAAGGAAGGAAGGACTAGATAGATAGATAGATAGATAGATAGATAGATAGATAGATAGATAGATAGATAGATAGATAGATAGATAGATAGATAGATAGATAGATAGATAGATAGATAGATAGATAGATAGATAGATAGATAGATAGATAGATAGATAGATAGATAGATAGATAGATAGAAGATAGATAGATAGATAGATAGATAGTATAGAAGATGAAGATAGATAGAGTAGATAGAGATAGATAGATAGATAGATGATAGATATAGATAGATGAAAAAAGGAAATAGAGAATGAAGGATAGATAAGATAGATAGATAGATAGATAGATAGTGATAGATAGATAAAAAATAGATAGATAATAGATAGATAGATAGATAGATAGAAAAGGAAGGAAGGACTAGATAGATAGATAGATAGATAGATAGATAGATAGATAGATAGATAGATAGAAAAGGAAGGAAGGACTAGATAGATAGATAGATAGATAGATAGATAGATAGATAGATAGATAGATAGATAGATAGATAGAAAAGGAAGGAAGGACTAGATAGATAGATAGATAGATAGATAGATAGATAGATAGATGGATAGATGAGAAGGATAGTAGATAGAAGAGGAAGATAGATAGATAGATGATAGATAGATAGATGATAGATAGATAGATAGATAGATAGATAGATAGATAGATAGATAGATAGATAGATAGAAAAGGAAGGAGAGATAGATAGATAGATAGATAGATAGATAGATAGTAGATAGATAGATAGAAGGAGAGATAGATAGATAGATAGATGATAGAAGATAATAGATAGAAGAGATAGATAGAGAGAAGATAGATAGATAGATAGATAGATGAAGATAGAAGAAGATAGATAGAACAGAAAAAGGAAGGAAGGGTAGATAGATAGATAGATGGATAGATAGATAGATGAGATAGTAGATAGATAGATGATAGATAGATAGATAGATAAGATAGTAGATAGTAGATAGATGATAGAACAGGAAAGGAGAGATAGAGATAGATGATAGATAGTAGATAGATAGATGATAGATAGATGATAGATGATAGATAGATAGAAAGAAATAAGGAAGAAGGGATAGATAGATGATGATAGATAGATATAGATAGATAGATAGATAGATAGATAGATATAGATAGAAACAGGAAATAAGGAAGGAAGGAA
>JAWVWN010002910.1:2402500-2827500 GCA_037367305.1 Phrynocephalus vlangalii
TGGCTGCCTTTACCAAAGGGAGCAAGGAGAGGGGCGCCAAGGGGGCCAAAGGCCCGGCCTCCCACCGGGCGGACAGCTCGGGTGAGTGAGCCCGGCCAGAGACGTGCCGGGATGCCCCTCGCGGGGGTCCAGGAGGAGGTGGTTTGGAGGAGGACGGAAGTCCGGCACTCCTTTCTTGACCCATCTGTGTCGCCGAGCCCGGTGATGCTGGACGCGGATGCCCGTTTTATTTGGCATCAGCTTTCGCGGGTATTGACTGACTGAGAATCCTAGAATGGGTCCCCCGAAGGCCATCCAGTCCAGCCCCCAACTCCCCGCTCAAGGCAGGGACACGAAACCAAGCGGATCTGACAGATGGTCCGGCCGGTGTTCTCCCGAAGGCCTCCAGCGAAGGCCTCACCTTTTTTGCTAAGGCAGTTGGCTCCGTTGTCGTACTTCTCTAACAGTTGAGAAGTTTTTCCTGATTATCCAGCCAAAATCTGGCTTTCGGCATCTCGAACCCGCTGTCTCTCGTGTGTGTGTGTGTGTGTGTGTGTGTGTGTGTGTGTGTGTGTGTGTGTGTGTGTGTGTGTGTGTGTGTGTCCCGCCATGTTGGGAGGATCAAGGACTGATCCTGTCTCTCTGAAAGGATTTTCCTTTCCTGATTTTGCCGTCTTTAAAAACTGCCCAAAGACTCCTTGGGAGGTTTTCTTCTTCTTTTTGTTTTGGTCTCAGCTCCTCTGGCATGTGTGCCGGTCGTTTTGTGTCCTCCCGCGTGGCGTTTTCTGCTCTCGCTCTCCTGGTGGCGAATCTAATCGCTCTTAAACATGGGCCGCCGTGAGGATGACGACGACAGCTAGCGCGGGTCCCCAGAACGTCTGTTTTGCCGACAGACCGGCAGTGTTTCTCTACTTTTCCTTCCGTATCCTGAATTTTCCCTTTCGGCTTCCAGCGTCCGGCGACCTGAGGCCGCTCCTCCCTCCCAGGACGGCAGGCAAGGAAGACCTGATGCTCCGCGGCCGCCAGTCCACCAGCCCGGTCTTTTTACACAACCAGAGCGTGGCTTTTCCACCAGGTACGTTGTTGGCTAACGAGAAGGCTCTCTCTCTCTCTCTCCGGGGGAGCCCGCACTGCCGCCTCGTGGCACTCGGCTTCATCCCTCTGCTTTCTCTCCGCAGACCCCGCCAGCGGCGTCGAGATCAGCCCTCCCGTGGCCGTGGCGGTGCTGCCCCCGCCACCCGCGCCGACCTCCGCCCACCCGCTCAGGCCCAGCCACGTCTCAAGCCCCCCGCTTGCGTCGGACGACGCGGCCAAGGAGGAGGTGATTTTTTTCTGACCGGCGCTGAAAATAAAGGGAAAAAAAGACTTCTTTTCTCAGCCTGGATTCGCGGCCTTTGCCCGCCGTCCGTGTGGTTGGACCGAAGACGCTCCGGACCGAGGTGTGTGTGTGTGTGTGGAGGGGTTGAAGATCTCGTCTCTCTCTGGACGCGAGGACCCCCAGGCCGTTTGGCTTTCTCGTCCGGCGGGCGTTGTCGAACGGGGACGTCTCGGGGTGTTTCTGACGGCCGCGGGTTGGAGCGACTTTGGACGAAAGACCCCCGCCTGTGCCTCGCCCGCCTCCACCCTTGGCCTGGTGCAAAGTTTGAGGGTTCGGCCACCAGGGATCCGGGGAAAGGGCCTAAGGAGCTTTCGCGGTTGGCCCTCCTAAGCTGCCCCCTTCTGCCGGCTTCCCTCCTGCTCCGTTCCAAAGAGATGGCGAGTCCTTTCGGGGGTTTCGGGGGGCAAAGAGGGCACCGCCGGAGCCGCCAGGGAGGAGGAAAGGGCCGAATTGTCCATGTTCCAGGAGCAAAGGGAGGGAACGAAGACCCTCCGTGCTCAGCCGACCGACGCCCGGGCTCCCCGTCGTCGTCGTCTGCCTCCTGTCCTTTGCACCCGGCGTCGGCTTGCTTCCGCCTGGATCTAAATCTGCCTGGGTTGTCCTTCCGACAACGGGTTCGCGGGGTTCCCTGTCGGTCTTCTCCTTCGCTGCACCCCGGGGGGGACCTTTCAGGCGGGACCGTGACGTGGAAGAGACGAGAGAGAGGGAGGACACCGCTTGCTCTGAATTTTCCCAATGTGTTTCTTACCGGGGTGGGGGGATGGAGGGGGATAAAAGCAAGCTTTGGCCGGCGTCTGTCTGGAACTCCCGACGCGACGCATCGGCCCGAGAGCCCGGATCCGAAGGGACCTGTTCTCCACCCTCGTCGGTGGGACCCGGCTTCGAACCTCCGGCCTTTTTCTCGTCTCTGGATGCTTCTCCCTCCGTTGCCTTCTCAAAGGGAAACCGACGCCAAGGTACGGATCCGGGGCCTCCCCTCCACCTACCCCACCCTCCCCAGTTTGGACTCGGTTCAGCGGTGCCGTACAGGGTGTTGGTACCATCCTTTTCCGCGCACGCGCACAGACGCACACGGGCTCTGTCGTCACGATGATCAGAACATTGGAAGCTGTTTTCTGCCTCCAAACCTGGCAGGCAAGGAGCAGGGAGGGCCTCCTCGGGTGTAACGTTTCTCTTCCCTCTCTCGCATAACCTGTACCTTCAGCGTTCCCGATCCCCCCAATCCCGGCTGCCTTTTCTCTCTTTGCGGGCCGCATCCCAGCTCACCGTTTTGTGCCATGCGCCTCCGACGTCGGCGTTCCTGATCTACAGTGGCATCCTTGCATAAAGGAATGAATCCGTTCCGAATGAAACTCTGTGATGCAAATGTTCCTTTATACAAACTTCCCCTAGGAATGGCATTGGAAACAGAGTTGAGCAAATTTCCCCCTCTCTCCGGAATTTTTTATGTGGTACAGATTTTGTGTTATACAAACCGTTTGTGACACGAGGTCCACTCTGTGTGTGTGTGTGTGTGTGTGTGTGTGATCAATGGATTCCTGTGTGACCTCGGCCTTGGATTTTGTGTGTGTGTGTGTGTGTGTGTTTGTGTGTGTGTGAGATCAATGGATTCCTGTGTGACCTCGGCCTTGGATTGTGTGTGTGTGTGTGTGTGTGTGTGTGTGTGTGTGTGTGTGTGAGATCAATGGATTCCTGTGTGACCTCAGTCTTGGATTGTGTGTGTGTGTGTGTGTGTGTGTGTGTGTGTGTGTGTGTGTGTGTGTGTGTGTGTGTGTGTGTGTGTGTGTGTGTGTGTGTGTGAGATCAATGGATTCCTGTGTGACCTCGGCCTTGGATTGTGTGTGTGTGTGTGTGTGTGTGTGTGTGTAACAGCACAGAAAGAGAAAACTGAGCACTTTAGAACATGGGTGACGTTCCGGAGGCAACCTCCCTTTCCCTTTTCTCCGGACTGTCTCATCCTCCAAAGGAGCAACCGGCCAGAACTCGGCTCCAAGACAGGTCCGCCCTGCCTCTTGCGGTCAGTCCCATCTGCCTTTTCCTCAAAACGACAGGGCTTCAACGGGGTTCCTCCACCCCACCCCCCAATGCCACCCTTCCAGCCCATCCGTGCCGGGGCAGTGCGTTGTCGGTCCCTTACCTCCCTTTGAAGGTCCACGGACGCCGCTCTCCTTTCTTAATTTTATTTGTAAAGTCTTAATTTTATTTGTAAAGTGTTCCCCCTCCCTTCCTCGGTGTTCAAATATTCTGTCAAACGTGTGCACTACTGTAATGATCCGGTGGGAGCTTCCCTACAACCTGGATAAAAATGTCCTTCTTTCTTTCTTTCTTTCTTTCTTTCTTTCTTTCTTTCTTTCTTTCTTCCTTTCTTCCTTCCTTCCTTCCTTCCTTCCTTCTTTCTTTCTTTCTTTCTTTCTTTCTTTCTTTCTTTCTTTCTTTCTTTCTTTCTTTCTTTCTTTCTTTCTTTCTTTCTTTCTTCCTTCCTTCCTTCCTTCCTTTCTTTTTCTTTCTTTCTTCCTTCCTTCCTTCCTTCCTTCCTTCCTTCTTTTTTAACACGATCGTTTCTCTTTAACGCAGGATGATTCCACACATTAAAATGACCATAACGAACCTTTAAGGAGAGGTCCCCGTTTCTGGAGTAGGTTGGCTTGCAGAATTGAAGGGGTGGGTGCAGACGGATCTGACTGAGAATAAGGGTGTGTGTTTTTTTTGGGGGGGGGTGTCTCCCTCACAAGGCCATGATGGGAGTCAGCTGAGATTTTTCCCCCTAACCGCATTAGTTCCCTAATGCCCGTATTGTCACAAACGCACCCACACAATAACCCTTATTCTCCCGAGGATCAAAGAGGGAAACCAGCCAGAGGGGCCACCGTGGTGAGGATCACAAGAAACCGCCATTGTTAGGGAAACTCTGGGTGAGATTCCTCCGTGGGTTTTTATTATCGGCTCAGATTGCTACACGCGAAAACAGCGAAATGGACCTGCCCTCCGTCTCTACCAGGCAGAAAAATAACAGGCAGGCAGGAGCGGATGGTTTAGAAATCCTCCCTGCAAACCCCCCCCCCCCCAGTATTTGGGTGTGGGTGTGGGTGTGTGTTGAGCGTGCTCCCCTCTTGTCGGCTGGCCTGTTCTCACCGTTTGCAGATTTCCACCGCCCCTGTAGGACGCGCGCAACCGCACGGACCTATCCGTGGGGGAGATCGTCCCCAAGCTCTCCCGCGGATGCCGAAAAACGTGGAAGATCCCAAACGCCGTTTCGAGCCTGGCGCCCTCTTCTGCCCAGTGCCGGTAACTTCGCGGTTAAAAACAGGTGCTTCTGGGATTTTTCACATATTGGTTTTTTTCACATTTTTCAGACCGTAGATAAGTGAGTCCCACGGATACGGGGCGTCTGCCTGGAGACCCTCTCGGGAGGACAAAAATGTGTCTTCCCTGGACCCCAGACCAGCAGCGATTAGGGCTGCTTGTCGCCAATAACGGAATTAACCAGCTCCATCTCCTCTGGAGCTTCCCTCTTGCCTCTTCCACAAGCTCCCCGGCGTCACTCCTCGCTCTCCGTGGCCCCGGCGTAGGTGAGATAGATCCCGAGGAGGGAAGAGACGCTTCCCAGGAGGCCCACGAGCCACGGAGGGAACCTCCCCGCCCACAGCCACCCCGGGGGCATCCAGTGGATGGCGTTGCAGAGGTCCGCCAGGTGGCCGAGGACGGTCAGCACTTCCGCCTTGGCCCGAGCCCTGGTCTTCCGTGCCGCGTCTCCACTAGAACAGGCAAAGGACAAGTGCTGGGTTGGACTGTCGGCTGCCCTATTGCCCCCCCTCCCACCGCCCCGCCCCATGGTGGGGACGGCCCTCCCCTTGTGGGTAGAATCAGAAGGCTCCTTCAGGATGTGTGTGTTTTTTTTTTTAACCAGCTTCTACCAGTTTTGAGGCCAAGGCACTTGGGGCCAAGACTTGGACTTGGGACCACCAACACCTAGACTTGGGCCTTGATGCCAAAGACTTAGACTTGGAACCAAGACGTGGACTTGGGACTTGATGGCAAAGACTTGGGTTTTGGTCCAAGACTTGGACTTGATGCCAAAGACTTAGACTTGGGACTTGATGTTAAAGACTTGGACTTGGGACCAAAGACTTGGACTTGGGACCAATGACTTGGACTTGGGACGTGATGCCAAAGATTCAGACTTGGGCCTTGATGCCAAAGACTTAGACTTGGGACCAAGACGTGGACTTGGGACTTGATGGCAAAGACTTGGGTTTTGGTCCAAGACTTGGACTTGATGCCAAAGACTTAGACTTGGGACCAAGACGTGGACTTGGGACTTGATGTTAAAGACTTGGACTTGGGACCAAAGACTTGGACTTGGGACGTGATGCCAAAGATTCAGACTTGGGCCTTGATGCCAAAGACTTGGACTTAGGACCGAGACCTAGACTTGGGACTTGATGCCAA
This sequence comes from Phrynocephalus vlangalii, assembly GCA_037367305.1. Lineage (NCBI taxonomy): Eukaryota > Metazoa > Chordata > Lepidosauria > Squamata > Agamidae > Phrynocephalus > Phrynocephalus vlangalii. The sequence continues at coordinate 2,408,307 of JAWVWN010002910.1, forward strand.
AGACTTGGACTTAGGACCGAGACCTAGACTTGGGACTTGATGCCAAAGACTTAGACTTGGGACCAAGATGTGGACTTGGGACTTGATGGCAAAGACTTGGATTTTGGACCAAGACTTGGACTTGATGCCAAAGACTTGGACTTGGGACCGAGACCTAGACTTGGGACTTGATGCCAAAGACTTAGACTTCCCTGCCCCACACACCCCCGATCCTTCGAGTTAGCGGGAGAAATCCCTTCCTACCTGGCTGGTTCCCGCCGCTGGCTTCTTCTCAGCCGAGACAAAATCCTCAGAGAGCTGGAAAACAACAACAACAACAACAAGGAGGTGCTTTCAGCCAGTGCTGCCCTCCTTGTTTGCCAGCGTAAACGAGGAGTGGGGGGCGGGGGAGCTTGCCCACCCGCTCCGACCTCCTTACCGGACGGTGCCCAGCAGCAGAGACGCCGCCCAGAGGGCCGTGCTGAGCGCCCACCACCGGCCGGAGTCGGCCGCAAGGATCCCGGCGTCGGCGGCCCAGGCCACGTGCTCGCAGGGGTAGTAGAGCTGGTCGGCCACGTTGCCCGCCACGGAGAGCCAGCGGACGGCCACGTCTTCCTCCTGTCAGGGGAACGAGCAGAGGCGTGGGTGTGCTGGGATCGTGGCCTACCGGAGGCCCTGAATTTAGTCCTTGGCAGCTGAGTCAGGGAAGACCTGCGGAGAGGGCCAGAGGAGACCCAACCGAGCGAAGTGTACAGCGAACACCCGCCTTATCTCTTGGGGGCATCAGCCACCCGCCTTCCCCCGTTTATATTCTGGACGGCTCGTCTCTCCCCAGCATTGCTTAATGCTGAAAAATACGGCAGGAATTAATTCCCAGACAAATAAAATTTCTACGATGTTATTCCCAGAAGCAGCTGCTAGAGGGCGCCAGAGGCCATTCGGTGTGTGTCGTGTTCGCTTTTATCAGCGGGTTTCAGCATCAGCGAAGATTGTCAAAATGTAAAATTTCCATCCCTAATTTTACCATTTCCCCTACTTTTTGTTTTTACTCCCCATGGCTTCAAACGTTCCCCAGTTTTCCCATCTCAGCTTGGAATACAATGGCTCCTGCTGTGACCGGATGCAGATAATAATGGGGGGGGGGGGACGACGACAGTAAGGGGCAGATGAGGCCCCAGGGCCCAAGGCTGCCGACCCCTGAGGGTGCAAGGTATGGATGGATGAATTTATTGATTCGAGCTGAGCGAGGGTCGGCTTACCTTCTTCCCCAGGCCATACTGGCAGCTGTAAGCCAGCATGGAGAGGTCATCAAAAAGGCGCAGGACAGTCCGGCAGTGGCTGAGCTGGGCGGACGCCGTCAAGAGGCCACGGCCGAGGGGGGACTCCGTGGCCAGGCGTCCCTTCTTGGCCACCAGGATCCCCCCGGCCAGCTGGCAGGCGTACGAGACGGTCCGGACCTGGAGGCCGGCAGCCAGAAGGAGAGAAAGACACCGCTGTTTTGTCTCATGGGAACAGAGCGACCCGTGTGGATTTCTTTTTGTCATATATATTAAAAAACCTTTTTTTTGGGAAGGTGGGCATAAGGTGTTAGTTTTTTGCCATTAAGGACAAAACCAACAGCAGAAACACAACAATGATTATTCTCGGCCAATACACTAGGCACAGTCCAGGTTCAGAGGCTTGCAAATGGTGGTAAGGAAGGAACTGTGTCTAGAATACCTGTTTTTAATCCTGCCCTTCTCCTTAAAAAAAGGATACACTGGCAGCTTTGCATCATTAAAAGGCAGTATTTTATATATTTTAAAACATTTAGACAGTATAGGTATTCGGCAGCAGCTATATATTAGGACTAGAAACCACCCAGAATAGCCTTGTAGCTAGATGGAGCGGTGTAGAAATGTAATTAATGAATTAAATTAATCCTCAGAATCTCCCATGAGCCATGACTGGCTGAAGGATTCGGGGAGAGGCAGCCTTGGGGGAAAAAAAGGCATCTTAGAAGGTATACCCATATTGGAGCTCCTTTATATAGATATTTAGGGCCTGCCTTTATTATTATTATTATTATTATTATTATTATTATTATTATTATTATTATTATTATTATTATTATTATTATTATTAAAGAAAATACTTTTTGGGACTACAATTCCCAAGGTCCATCAGCCAGCTTTATTATTATTATTATTATTATTATTATTATTATTATTATTATTATTATTATTATTAAGAAAATACTTTTTGGGACTAAAATTCCCAAGGTCCATCAGCCAGCTTTATTATTATTATTATTATTATTATTATTATTATTATTATTATTATTATTATTAAAGAAAATACTTTTTGGGACTAAAATTCCCAAGGTCCATCAGCCAGCTTTTTAAAAATAATAATAGAATAATTTATTATTATTTATTACTAATCACACATTAAATAATAATAATAATTAATAATAATAATAATAATTTATTACTAATCACACATGCGCGCGTTACTGCGCAGGCGCGGGGGCTCAGCGTTCCACAAGCGGGCCCCGGGCCACGCCCCTTGAAGGGCGGGGCTTAGCGCGCAAGAGGCCACGCCCTACGCCGGACCCACCCAGCAGCCGGGAGAGGCGGCTGCGGCCTGTTTCCCCCCCCCCTCCCCCGCCAACACATAGTCCCTCCCTCAATCCCTTCCGGCTCCTCACCACCCGGTCTCTGCCCCGGTAACTCTCCAGCACCGATACCGGGCCGCTGAGGGGACCCGCCGCCGCCGCCGCCATAGCGACGCTTCCGGGTTTTGCGGCCTTTGTCCAATCCGCGCCGCCCAAGGGGCGGGGCGGGGCCAGAGGAGCGCTGGGAACTCCAAGCCCCAGAAGGCACCGCGCGGCTCCAGCAGATCTGGCGGGAAGTCGCCTCTTTCCACGGAAGCCCGTGAGGGACAAAAGGCGCCGAAAATCGTAATACGCCTCTTTCGACGGCGTCTTAATACTGTATACTGTATATAGAATGATAGGACATATTAAAAGGAGCGGGATTTTTAAAAGGCTCCCCGTACGATACATTTCCTACTGGCTCGCCGATATACCTGCCTTATTTGTGGGTTTATTTAAATTTCTTGACATGAGGTATTTCTCCTCAGAGGTGACCTGAGGCGGTTCACAGAACAGGTTTTAAAAACGCTAAAAATATAAATATGAGGGCTAAATATTAATATTTCTTCAGGTAACTTTATTCATGAGGTGAAATATATATATTTATGAAGAAATATATGATGAAATGGCTTCTTTCCCTTCTGTTTTAAAAGCACCCTGTGGGTATAAATTAAAAAGGGAATAACAGAAAAGGAAATACATTGCAGGCCTTTTAGGTTTTCTTGCATTTTTGAGGAACAAAACATCCGTCCCCTTGTGTGCATAAATATGTTCAACTTTCTATCTATGTTAAAATAATGTATATAAATGCATTTTATTTAGTTACTTATTTATTGGATTTTTTTATACCGCCCATGTAGCAGCGAGGCCACTCTGGGCGGTTGACAATGAATGAATAAAATAAATGTAAAAATGCAGTAAATGTAATATAATTAAATTATAATACAGCTATAGCATAGTTGAAGTAAAATTGAACCATTGCTACGTCTATGAATTGTATCCTTATCTGTATACATTACATATATTTTAATCACATATATATAGTATATATAAATCATTTAGTGCAGTTTTGTAGTTTAAAAACCAAAACCAAAAGCCGAAGAAAGAAAAAGAACAGAAAGACAAAAACTCGGTGGCCCCTTCAAGATTAACTCATGTTTTTTAACGGTGACATTTCTTGAATGAGGAGGATGATGGGGATGATGGCAACCAGGCCTTTCTCCTGAGGGGAGCCGAGGCACTTCAGAAGGTTAAAACAAGCAACCCTAAAAACGGAAAAAATTACAGCTGTAAAAAAGCAATTATACTACAACAGTGACTAAAATATGGGTTTTCTACAAAAGCGGGAACATTCTGTAAAAAGAAGCACTAAAAAGCAATTTAAAACAAACAAACACCATTTTCTCAGGAAGGCTTGAAAGAAAAAATAATAATAATTTAGGGCAGTATTAAAACAAAATTTTAAAAGGATATTGTGCGGTGGGCGTTTCCAGAAGGTATTTGCTTCGGCCATTTCAGCGTTCCCTCTTGGTTTTATGGATAGGAAGTGTGGGAGGGATAAACACTTTTATATCACTTAAAAACAGCACTGGACTCCTTAAAAAGGCATAAAATCAAATAGGCTAATTTAAATGTAGAGATGCAAAATTAGAAGTTTTTTTTAAAAAATCTCTCTATCCTTTTCTCTCTGTCTCTCTGTCTATTTGCCTACTTCCTTCTTTCCTGTTCTATCTATCTATCTATCTATCTATCTATCTATCTATCTATCTATCTATCTATCTATCTATCTGTCTATCTATCTATCTAATTATCTATCTATTCCTTCTTTCCTGTTCTATCCCTACTTTTCTATTCTACCTATCTGTCAATTCATCTCTTCTTTCCTAATCTCTCTCTCTCTCTCTCTCTCTCTATCTATCTATCTATCTATCTATCTATCCCTTCCTACTTTTCTATTCTATCCATCTATGTATCTATCTATCTATCTATCTATCTATCTATCTATCTATCTATCTATCTATCTATCTATCTATCATCAGATCTCTTCAAGTTATGTAGTTTTGAAGATAATGACGATAATGATTGGGTCCAATAATAATTAATTATTAATAATAATAATAATAGTTAGGTTACCTGTGTTTAACTTTTTTTAAACTGTTTAATTTGCCTTACTTAATAGCTGTTATTAATATTTCTTATGTTGTAAACCTCCCGGAGTTCCTTCGGGAAGACAGGTGGTATATAAGTCCAATAAATGAATGAATGAATGAATGAATGAATGAATCAATCAATCAATCAATAATAATAATAATAATAATAATAATAATAATAATAATAATAATAATAATAATAATAATAATAATAATGGTGCTTCCCTCTGCCTGCTGCCCAGGTGCTGCTCGCCACGGACAATGGACAAGAACCAGGTCGCTGGACTTGCTTCCGTCGGTCCTCGGACTTTTAAACAGAACAGGACCAGACGGCCCTTCAAATGGAGGACTCTTTCCGAAAGCGGGCTGCGTTTCGTTCGAGACGGCCCCTGACCAGCAGGCAAGGATAAGGGAACCGCCCGGTGAATCAACCCGTGTCCGTGAAACTCATTGCGCAGAATGTAAGTTTCAGTGTTTCTCTCTTTGCTTGAAACAAGAAAAAGTCCTGTCCGTATCCCCAAAAGTTGGAAAACTTTTATTTGTGAGTAAAAATGAAGGGTGTGATGCAAAGAACATAATAATAAAAAAGAGAGGTTCTGTGAGCAACATTTGTGGCACTTTAAAGACAAACATCTATCTGCAGTTCCTTCCCCCCTGCACTATTATTTACTGTATTAGTGTTTATTATTTTCAACATTTTTACCCCATCTCTTGTCTTGGCAAGGACCTGAGACGGCCCTCCAACACTGAAAAACAGAATACTAAGTTGGCCTCATGAAGCGGCATTTTGGCCAAGGAAGCTTGCCATTTGTTGGGTCGGTTTTATCGTGGGCCGTTTTAGGATTTGTCCCTTCTTTGTGTTTGCATTATCCTAAAAATAAAAACCACGACTTTTTAAAGGAATTCTTTCTAATGTGTTGGATCGTGAGCGGGATGTGTCTTGTACTTTTGCCTTGCCCCCCCCTTTCCCTCAAATTCCCTGCCACCGTTGTGTCCCACGCCTCGAGCGTGTGTATAAATATTTCCCAACAAATGCAAATATTTATACACTCGCCCATCGGACACAGCACGCGCCCTCCGCTCCCTGGGAGCTTCTGCCAGATAAACCTTTGTTGATGCTTGAACAGGGATTATTATTTTTTTAAATTTTGGTATTTCGTGCTGCCGATTGAGAGGGAAGTGGCATTTGGTATGTAAAGGTTCCCCCCCACACACACACACCCATGTGTCCAGCAAGCAGAGGAGGGCTTTTGAGCTTCAGACGTTTTGGGACGGCAAAACTCAAGCTCTTCCCCAGCGTATATCCCTGATCATGTCTGGTATCACAGGATCGCTAAGAAAAAAAATGGAACAGGAAATGAAATTACACTTTGCTTCCAGGGGTGGGCAGTAGAAACACGTACCCACCCGCAAAACAGGACCCGTCGGCTTGTTCGCAGAGCGTTGCAGGTCTGACCTTTCGTCTAGGTCACTGTTCAAACAGAGGCTTTTTCTGGCCAGGGGTGGAATTCTTGGAAGTGAAGCCGGAGTTTCACCCGCCGAAGGATTTGAACGGAAAACGGGGCAGCGGGTGGACGATGCCCGTCTCGGTCACGAGCCTTGTGGCTGGATGGTTTTGGGGGTGTCCTCCCTGAATGGACTGCTTTCTCTTTTTACCGAGAGAGGGAAAAAGAGGCTTAATCCTGCATAAGAGTTCTCTCTCTCTCTCATAACTTCCTCCAGTTTTCCCTGTGAACTAGGGTGCACGTGGCAAGCCTCGCATCGGTTCTGAAATCATACGGCCTCGTTAAAACCCGCCCCCCGGTTGTTGGCGTTTGGCTACTGGGAGGCACCCGCCCAACCAAACCAAACCAAACACTTCAGCTTTGTTTACGGCCCTAAATCGTGTTTATTGGGCCGCTTGGGTGGATCCTGGTCGGATCACGGAGGGGACCAGCTTCGCACACCCAAGGCCCATCACGCCAACAGGGCTGAGGAGGGAGAGGTGGGGGTGGTTTGGAGCCCAAACCCTATCAAAATCTCATCCCTCAGGCTCTCTTTTCCCCTTTTAGGGACCCTCCGGCCCTCTTAGTTCAGAGCCTCGGTGCGAGGGAGCCTTCAGAAGGGAAACGCTGCACCTGTTCCACCTTTTGGGTGGCTTGTAAAGGACGCCCACCAGCCCGCAGGGATGGGCGCCCACGTCCCTCCCTGCATAGACAGTATGTTGTTGATTTGTGTGTCTATGGCGTTTCGACTTGTGCGTGTGCATTTATGGCTGCTCTGCGTAGGGACTGCGTGAGCCGCCCAGGGTGGCCCCTTGGCCAGACGGGGTGGGGGTACCAATCCGATAAAATAAATAAATACAATTCCATAGGCAGAAGGCTTTATTAGACCACCGGGAAAATCATACACATTAAAAAAAGAAAAAACTTTCCGCTCCGTATTTGCCTTCCTCAGTTCTACAGTGTTACGGAAGGCTGGCATGTTCTGGTAATAAATGGTGAAAATATGTATTTCTTAGGGGTTTCTCCTTTCTCTTTTACCGTGCGGTGTATGGCGTTTGCTGTTATCGGCGGTTTTCAGCACCCACGGGGTGGTGTCGTAACCAAGCTCCCCCAGATCCAGGGAGGTCCGACGAGACTCCATAACAGAAACCCCACATTCGGATATATAGTCTATATACGGCATTTCCAGTAGGAGAAGTTTGTTTTTCTCTGTTCAGCCGAGCGGCTTTTTAACATCTTTTGATCTAGCTGCGTTTGAATATGCAGTAATAACCTCCATTTTAAGGCATGTCTAACAAGGAGTGAAGCATGGGGAATATAAAAGCCTGCAGCGTCGTGCTGAATATGCCTTTGCTCCGTGGTGTATTATTTATTTATTTATTTATTTATTTATTGGATTTCTATACTGCCCATCTGACAGTGGGGTCACTCTGGGCAATTTCCAACAAATTAAGGTATACAAACACTGCAAATAAACTAAATAATTCACACAAAATACAACCTTAAATACAGTAATATAATAAAAATAAAATCAACATAAAGTGACATGAAAAATGGGTAAGTGTTATAGGTGGACAAATAAGTTAAAATCATGTTTTAATAGGAAACACTCAAATTACATCATATTTGAGGAACTGCCTGCTTAAATAATAGTTTTCAATACTTTTTTTAAAGGCAGCCAAGGAGGGGGGCTAGGCAGACATCTGGTGAAAGGACCTCTTTCTAGTTTTTTTTTTCCTTTTGGGCCTCTCGAAAGGACAGAATTGATTAATTAAATTTCCATGATTAAAAGCTCTGGGGTGTTCACAGGTCTGCAGGTTTGCCTTCCGTTCCCTTTAATTCCGTCCCGATTGTGTGTGTGTGTTTTTAAACTTTGGCCTACTGACAGCTCTGCGGGGTTTGGCCCCTGATGTAACCAGGTCAATATGCCGACCGTGGCCGGTGGCTTCCCCCCCCCACACACACCTTTTGCCCTCCTGCCTTTCCGCCATTTGGGAAAGGGGGGGGTCAAACCGGATTTTGCTCGGACCTCCGGAGCGAGCATCGGCCCGTGTGGAGCCGAATTGAAAATTTCCCTTTTAAAAAAAGGACACACACATCTGCTCCTGATTTGTTTTTAATTTTCTTTATCCTTGGAACATCTTGTATTTCGAACTGCCGGGCAGGGCAGGGGTTTAAAAGGCGTCTGGCTGGGGGACCAAAGGTTCGAATCCACCCACCCACCCAACTGGGTCTCCCTCTCTTGTTTATAAACCACCCAGGCTTCCAAAAGTTATACAGTAGCTTGCTTATTCCTTCCTTCCTTTTGTTTGTTTATTGTTTATCTCTATAAATCACAAATGGCGGAAGGAGCCTTTTATCGGCCGGATCCAGTATCCGCCTATTCACTTATCTGCTGCCCCAAAATAATAAATTAAACAGCAGCAGCAGCAGCAGCAACCCAGAAATACGCATTGAGACGTACTTCTAGGATGTATTTAACAGAACTGGCTACCAGAGGGAGGCTACCGTGTCCTGCAACTGAAATGGTGATTTGGTGGCGCGATGGTTTGTTTTATTCTCAGAGGGGACCATGGAGGTGTGACCTGTGGTTGTTTTTTTCTGGTGACGTGGTAGGCTGGGATGTGTAGTTTTAGAGGGCAATGGAACCACCTGCCCCCCCTTCCCCGCCCCTGCAATCTTTCTCCCAGAAGTCGTCTTGTTTATTTTTAAAATGAAACAAAACGGGTTGAGTTGAGCGCCTGATCGGCCTTATCAGTGCCGTGCTAGGTTCGTTTATCGCTGTATCGCCTCCGCGCAGCCGAGAAGAGGAGAGATAAAAATCTATATAAAACCGACACACAACCTTGACAGTTGCGTTTCCACGCTACGTGTGTTTGCGTTTGTGCCTGGGGAAATTGTCCCTTTCGCCCCTTACACTGGCGCCACCCTGTGAACTGCCCCAAAGTTTGACAACAGACCATAAAAGAAAAAGGCAGGGAAGGATAGGAGGAGAAAGGTAGTAACCAAGAAAGGGTAACCAGGGGTGCAGATCAAACCATACCAAACTGAAGTGATACCGTCCCTTTTTTTGAACAGAAATACCTTGAATAGGGAATGTGGATTCCCTAGTGAGGCATACTCCGAAAAAAATAATATCTAGGCTAGACTACTGCTTTGGTCTCTACATAGGGGCTGACCTTGGAGACTGTTTGTAAGGTGCGGACGGTGCAGAAAGGAGCTGGCGTGGCCACCTCAATCGGGCAGAGGCAACCGCACCCAAGGCCTTGCTTTCTGGGTTGCAGACCCCTGTTTTGGGGGGGGGGTTGCTTGCCTTCTGCCCCGAAGGTTGTCTGTATTTTTACCCCCAACGGACTTCCCAAGCAGACCCGTGGGAACACTCATGGGGTGGCCGTCTCGCCGCAAATCCCAGCAATAAAAACATAAACTGCGGCAGGTAACAGGTGCGCCGTAAATCTTCACCCTCGCGGTCCCCGTGGGAGAAGCAGCCCTGTGCGTGCGTGCGTGCGGAGGCAGCCGGCCCCGAGCGATGCTGCTGATGCCGTGTTGGTTTAGGAGGGTTTGAAACCGGAGCGCGCCAGCTCTGAATCCGTCATCGATTGGGAAGCTGGCCTTGTGGTCTTAACGCCAGGTGTCCCCGGCTTGCCCTCCGGTTTAACGTGTCTGCCTGCAGAGCCGGAGTTTGGAAGTTGGGTCCTTCCGCTGGGCCTCTGGACTAGATGGTCTCGAGGGTTCCCCTCCCCCTCAGCTCTGCAGTTTCTAAGATGATGGGGGGTGACTCGAGTCTTGAAATAGTTGTGCATAACATGAGAACGTAAGAACCTAAGAAGAGCCCCGCTGCTGGATCAGGCCAAAGGCCCATCGAGTCCAGCTTCCTGGATCTCACAAGTGGCCCCACCAGATGCGTCTGGGAGAACACAAGACTAGATCTCTGTCTCCTGATAGCACTCCCCCCTCCATCTGGCCCTTGAAGGACCCCGGTTTTAAGCCTGGAGATGATATACATCCCCATCAGGGTTTGTCACCTGGGATGGACTTTTCCTCCAGGAATCTATCCAATTCCCCTTTTGAAGGCATCCAGGCCAGATGCCATCCCCACCTCCTGTGGCAGGGAGTTCCACAGGCTAACAACACACTGATTTAATGGGGGGTGGGGGAGAGGAGAGGTTATGATCCACGCATGCACACTCTCCAAAGAGAACCTTGGGTGTTACACAGGAGTAGACCTGTCTCCCGCCGCACTGCGCTTAAAGGCAGAGAGCACCCAGGCGTGCTTCAAATAGCTGATCAGATTCTTCCACCGCCTCTTGAAGACGTTTGCAAAGAGGAAGCCAGAATGGTCCGGCGGGGACCTGTTTTGAGCGGAGGAACTGCTCTTTAAAAATTTTTTTAAATAAATCACACAGTTGGTGGGGAATGTGCTCGGTTTAAAAATAGGCCCGGGCAGAGATGTCAGAAGCAATGCATTAGGGAGAAAAAGTCAAGAATAACACGCATAGGAATAGGAAAGTCAGATAAGTACCGTGAGCCCTCGTGTAACAAACGGCTTGTATAACATAAAATCTGTACAACATAAAAAATCCAGAGATAGGGGAAATTTGCTTCACAGAATCGTCTATGGGGCAAATGCGTACATCATAAAAATGGTCACGATGAGGAATGACTCTGTTTTCAATGCCTTCCTAGGGGAAATTTGTATAAAGGAAATTTTGCTTCGCATAATTTCATTTCGAATGAATTCATTCCTTTAGACGAGGTCCCACTGTAATAATTCCTCCTGTTAGTCCTCCTCTCCAAGGGTCTGGCGCCGTGAGGGATTTGGGGAATGGAGATCAGGAGGTGGCCACGCATCCCTGGTGGACAGACAGAGACCCATGGAGAGATGACCACCCATCCCTCAGTTAGTTGGGGGTCTAGAGGAGCGAAGGCAAAATTCACGGCCAGTTTGTCAACTGGGGGGCTAGACTGCTGCAATCCCTTCTGCGTGGTGCTCCCCCTTGGAGACACGCCCAGCGCTGCCCTGTCCAACCGGCCGCCACTTGGCCCGTGTCGGCGATTGGCAACCGCTTCGGTCCGCGTGGTCTCGAAACCGGTGTGGCCAGAAAGGGGAAAGCGTCGCGCCGAACCGATTTCCACCCACCCAAAACGGGCATCGCAGCCCTTAAGGATCAGGGTGTCCCCCCCTCCCCCCGGTCGGCGTAGCTCCAGCCACGTTTTTGCACGTCCGGCTGAGAAGAGGGGATCCGGTCGGAGTTTGCCGACTGCATTTGGAGAGATGGGCTCCTTGCGTGGCCTCCTGCCCGAGCAGGAACAAACCAGTTCTCTGCTCTGAACTCAAGGGGCGAGAGTCAAAGCAAGATTTGCCTCGGCGAAGAGACCGCCTCTGGCCTGTTCTGAATTGCAGGCAATCCAGGGACAAGGGAGGGAGGCAAAAGAGGCAGGGCTTATGAGGAAAGGCTAAAACATTTGGGGCTCTTGAGTCTGGAAAAAAAAAAGGCGCCTGAGGGGGGATATGATTGAGACGTACAAAATTATGCAGGGCATGAGTCAAGTGGATAGAGGGACACTCTTCTCCCTCTCACAAAATACCAGAACTAGGGCACATACACTCAAATTGAGGGCTGGGAGAGTAAGAACTGACAAAAGAAAATATTTTATTTGAACCTAGCGCGTTGTTAGCCTGTGGAACTCCCTGCCACAGGAGGTGGTGATGGCATCTGGCCTGGATGCCTTCAAAAGGGGATGGGACAGATCCGTGGAGGAGAAATCCATCATCCCAGGTGACAAACCATGAGGGAGATGTGTGCCATCTCCAGGCTTAAAACCGGGGTCCTTCAAGGGCCAGATGCAGGGGGGAGTGGGATCAGGAGACAGGGATCGAATCTCGTGCGCTCCCAAATGCATCTGGTGGGGCCACTGGGAGATCCAGGAAGCTGGACTCGATGGGCCTTTGGCCTGATCCAGCATGATGGCTCTTCTTAGGTTCTTATGTTCTGTTCCCCTTTGACACAGGGAACCTAGCCTAAAAAGCCCGTTTTCTGTATCATGCCGATTCCGGCGTCAGCAGCGGCACCCGGGAGTAACTCCCCATGTCCGTGGATGGCTTGTTTTGGCAGCGGGACCCCGGAGCATGGAATCCTGCTGGATCTCGGCCAGCTTTTTAAAAACAACACAAAGCCAGGCTTGTAAATCAAGGTCTCGTTTACCTCCTCGCGACCGAAGACGCATGAAAACAGGGTGCCGATTCCGGAAGACGCAAATGTTTCCTTTGGGAATCGTAACTCCACACCCCCCCCCCCCGCGGGCGGGCCTTGAGAAGGCGAGACGCGCGAGAAACGGCAACCACGTCGGGGGAAGCGGAAGGCAGCAGGGCAAGAGGAGGTCTCCGATGTGAGACGGGTCGACTCCTAAAGGAAGCCACGGGTTTTGCGTTCGCAAGGCTTGAGCGGGGCAGTTTAGGACGGGGCCTTTTGGAGGCGACTGTTTTAAAGTCACTCGACGGCCACCTAACAACCAGATCCAGAATGCCAGGAAGGGTGAGGAGGGGTTTGGAGTTTGGGACTACGTCTCCCAGAATCCCCCAAACATGTACGGCTGGGGGATTTGGGGAGCTGCCCTACAAACTCCCAAATGGTCCGAGTTGGAAACACATCAGGCTTCATCACACCCACGTTCCCTTCCGTGAGAAATTGCCGGCGAATGTTTCGGGCGTCTTTCCATGCTCATGAGCACTTTGCTCGGGGATGGGGGAGGCTGCACTCTAAAGTCGGGATCGGCAACTTTCTTCTGTCGCCTCTCCGAAGCAAAAAAGAGGGCTAGCGGCCCTCAGATCCGATCCGTCCCCAAACTCTTAAGGAGGGAAGGAGGAAGCCGTCACGTCAAACGGGTCAACTCCCTTAAAGAAGCCACAGAGTCGATTTTTGCAAGCGCCGAGCGGCCCAGTTGAGTGCGCGGATCTATACGGTGGGCTCAAGACTAGAGCACGGGCGGATCTCCGTTGTTCCCAGGAGACGTTCACGCAGCCGCCGCTGTCGGGGAGTAAACCAAGGGCATCCCATCTCTTCCCGAGACACGCCGAGGTATTGACAGATATCAGGCCCTCGATAACCCCTACACTTGGGACCAGCAGTGGTGTGTGTATGTGTGCGTGAGAGAGTTTGCTCCAGGGGTCCACTGTGTGTCGCCCAACATGTGTCGTGCCAAAAGAGGACAGGAAGGAATCTCAATATTCTTTCTTTTTGTCATCCATCCTGTTCAATATTTGTAGGGCTTGTCCCCCTGTCATGTCATTTCCTCCTCAAACCTCCTTTGAAGGCCTCTCTCTCTCTCTCTCTCTCTCTCTCTCTTTTTTTGCAAATACAAAAGTGGAACAGGCGATACCTTTAGGCTACTATAAAAATAACAAAACATTGCTAATATTTCGGGGTTGCTAATATTTTGCTAGTATTTTGCAGAAGCCGCCAAATGCAATCTTGCAGATACCGGTGTCCTAATGTAGAATTTAATCATGTGGGTTTTTTTAAAATGTTGTTATCATCGGCTGTTTTCAGTACTGCGTTGAGCCCGGGGGGGGGTGTCACAGGGAGAAGGTGGGATGCTGATTTTTAGAGTAAAATAGAATAAAGGTGACACGTCCCGCCCAGGATCTGCTCCCGATCTGCTTGTCCTCGTAATGTTTCGAACGGTTGGGTCCCTCCAGCCAAAACAGCCCTGCCTGTGTTTGACTTTTCGCCCTTATCCGGCGAGCAAACACACACACACACACACACACACACACACACACACACACACACACACACACACACACACACACACACCACGCACATGGTTTTACGGTCCCGGGTGGGTCCCTCCAGCCAAAACAGCCCTGCCTGTGTTTGGCTTTTCGCCCTTATCCGGCAAGCAAACGCGCACACACACACACACACACACACACACACACACACACACACACCACATGGTTTTACGGTCCCGGGTTCTGTTTTTCACCCGCATTTGAGGATTGGAAAGCAGAGCAGTTGGGATGTTTACCCACATACACGCACCCGTGGTTCACCCCCATCGGCTCTACCTGATGGGCTCACTGGCCGCTCTCTCCGGGACGTGTCGTGTTTGCGGGTCAACAGCCCTTCCCCTTCCTCCGTTGAAGTTTGCCCTGTCAACATATTTTGCTCGCCTGGCTTCCAAGCGAGGGGTCGCCTGAGGCAAACAGGGAAAAAACAAGGCCCTGGGTTGGAGTCCGACGGACCCCAAGCGACCACGAACGCGGGAGCGCGAAAGGGTTGGATCCTGGCCTGCCCTGCCGGGCACCACGTGGACAAAAAAGAGTGGCTCGCTAAAGAGTCGCTCAGGAGCTGAGGTTTCGCTTTTCCTGCCCGTGGGAGAGGCGGCAAGTTCCAAAAATCAGCTCCCTAGACTCGTCCTAAACAGCCCGGAGGAGGCCCTGTATTGCAGCTTGGACTATCCCTCGGGGCAGAGATGTTGGAAAGTCTTGCGTCCCAAGTCCTGACTCCCAAGTCTTTAGTCCCGAGTCTAAATCTTCGGTCCCAAGTCCTGACTTCAAGTCTTTACTCCTACATCCTGGCTTCAAGTGTCTTTAGTCCCAAGTCTTAAGCCTTTGGTTCCAAGTCCTAACTCTAAGTCTTTGGTCCTAAGTATTCAGTCCCATGTCCTGACTTCAAGTGTCTTTAGTCCCGAGTCTAAGTCTTTGGTCTCAAGTCTTCGGTCCTACGTCCTGGCTTCAAGTGTCTTTAGTCCCAAGTCTTAAGTCTTTGGTTCCAAGTCCTGACTCTAAGCCTTTGGTCCTAAGTATTCAGTCCCGTGTCCTGACTTCACATGATTCCTAGAAGCTTTCGCCACCAGAGAGCGCTTGAGGATAGTAGGGAGGTGTGTGAATCTATCTATCTATCTATCTATCTATCTATCTATCTATCTATCTATCTATCTATCTATCTATCTATCTATCTATCTATCTATCTATCTATCTATCTATCTATCTATCTATCTATTATCTTCCTTCCTTCCATCCTTCCTATCTGGTTAATTTTGAAGGAGCAGGAAAATTCAATAAAAATTGAAGATGTATGGGTCAACTCTCAGAGGACAGGTTTGTTTGTTTGTTTACTTGTTCAAATTCTGTGCCACCCTTCTAGCTACTCAGGGTAGTTCACTACGCAAAGAAATGGAACACACAAAGAGCAATGGATATAATACTTATACAGAACCAAAAAAAAAGACATCACAATCTATGTACACACGGATAACATCAAAATACAGTGGTACCCTGTATAAAGGAATTAATTCGTTCCAAATGACATTATGTTAAGCAAATTTTCCTTTATACACATTTCCCATAGGAATGCATTGAAAATGGAGTAATCCCATTTTTATATTGTATGGATTTGCCCCACAGACGATTCTGTTAAGCAAATTTCCCCTATTTCCGGAATTTTTTATGTTGTACAGATTTTATGTTATACAAACCCTTTGTATTACAAAGGTTCACTGTAACCAAAACTATTTACTTAGTTACTCTCTCTCCCTCCTTAAAAAAAGCTTGCATCATTAAACAGGCTATACGTAAACAGACTATATGCTGTAAGGATACATAGTGGGTTTTTTTTTAACCTCTCCAGCTACGGGGCCAAAGACTGGGTAGTTCGATTCACCCTCTGTTTCTCCTTGACCCAGGCCAGACCGGATGATCTCTAGGAGACCCACCCCCCTCCAGCTTTGCAGGTCTAAGATTATTAACTAACTGCTGGACAGCTCACGGGTTTCAGCCATCCGGATGGAGAGCTAGAGATTTCCTTCCTTCCTTCCTTCCTTCCTTCCTTCCTTCCTTCCTTCCTTCTATCCATCATCACCTTCCCTCCCTCCTTCCTTCCTTCCTTCCTTCCTTCCTTCCTTCCTTCCTTCCTTCCTTCCTTCCTTCCTTCCTTCTATCCATCATCACCTTCCCTCCCTCCCTCCCTCCTTCCTTCTTTCCTTCCTTCCTTCTATCCATCATCACCTTCCCTCGCTCCTTCCTTCCTTCCTTCCTTCCTTCCTTCCTTCTATCCATCATCACCTTCCTTCCTTCCTTGCTTGCTTCCTTGCTTGCTTGCTTGCTTCCTTCCTTCCTTCATCACCGTCCTTCCTTCCTTCCTTCCTTCCTTCATCACCGTCCTTCCCTCCTTCCTTCTTTCCTTCCTTCCTTCCTTCATCACCGTCCTTCCCTCCTTCCTTCCTTCCCTCCTTCCTTCCTTCCTTCCTTCCTTCCTTCCTTCCTTCATCACCATCCTTCCCTCCTTCCTTCCTTCCTTCCTTCCTTCCTTCCTTCTATCATCACCGTCCTTCCTTCCTTCCTTCCTTCCTTCCTTCCTTCCTTCTATCTATCATCACCTTCCTTCCTTCCTTCCTTCCATCATCACCGTCCTTCCTTCCTTCCTTCCTTCCTTCCTTCCTTCATCACCGTCCTTCCCTCCTTCCTTCCTTCCTTCCTTCCTTCTATCATCACCGTCCTTCCCTCCTTCCTTCCTTCCTTCTATCCATCATCACCTTCCCTCCTTCCTTCCTTCCTTCCTTCCTTCCTTCCTTCCTTCCTCCCTTTACTTATTTGTGAGTATTTTTTTTACCCCACCTTTCTCCTTGGAAAAGGACCCCAAGGCGGCTGGACTACAGTCAGGAGGGACCATATACAGCCCAGTACAATTAAGATTAAGACATATTCCATGTTTGAGATTGAGAGTTGGGTGGCCTCGCATCTCCCCCCCCCCTCCGGACCCCATTCTGTTCGTGATTCGGTTTCCTTGTGTGTGCCTTCCTTGCTTCATCCTCGCCCCCCCCCCGTTCCCTCCACCACCGGTGTCACTGGTCGGGCACGTGGAGCCGAGGTTAGTTGAGGGGTGGACCGCCCCTGCCTCTCTCGCTTGTCGGGTTATGTAACTGGCCTCTCCTGTTTTCCTGTCTCTGCTTTCATTCCAAGAATGAAATTAATTATAGCTACCAGGGTTTGGCCGGGGAGGCTGGGACAGATGGTTGAGTTTGTTAGAAGAACCCTTTGGATTTAAATCATCTGCAAGGGAAAAGGAGTAGTTTGAAGTATGTACTGGGAGGGGTTTTGGAATCGCTCGAGACCTCTTCACCTTGTCAAACCCATAAAAAAGAATTACAACGTCTACCCCAAATAGATGACACCCTAACCCCGAAGTTTCAGGGCGCCTTTAAAGACAAATCCATCTTATTTAATTGTGAGCTTCCGTGGGTTATGGCTGAACGTCTTCACAAGCCAGAGGGGTCTTCTGTTCCGTCTGTGCTGCTGCCGAAAATGTCGGCGCTTTTGCAATCTTGCATGCTGCATTGAGCAGACTTGGGTAGGAGGAGGGACCTTTCCCGCCCCCACCCCCGGGTCCGGGTGGCTGTCAGTCAACCCAGCACTAACCTATCATTCTTTCCCTGCCTCTTGATTTCAAAGAGAGACCCGCCTTTCCGCTCTGGGGCTTCCCCCCTCTCTTTTGAGTCTGTTGAAGTCCATGGCTGAAAGCAGTCACGGTTATCCGTTTGCTGTTTTATCTGTTCAACTGTAAGTAAAGAAACCTGTCGCGCGCTCTCCTGGTTCACGTCTTAAAGTGAATTATTAAGACTACGTCTTAATGGGGGGGAAAGGGGTGGACTACTCTAGGGAACTTGAATCTACTCTGTTCTGTGAATTCATGCGCTTCTGCTTCACAGCGAGAGAAATATTAACAAAATTTGAAACTCGGCAACACGGCCGTTCATCCTGACGGTTGACTGTCTCAGGTGTACTTTTAATGGACATTTTACACATTTTATTGCTGCCCCACATGTCTGGTTTGCTAGACGAGATGTGTCTGGCTTGGAAATAATAGGCAAACAATTCATGACTCTTTCCAGGACACGGTTATGAAGAGCACTGATTTATTTAAAATTTTAGCAAGCAATCCGTGGGTGCCTTTGAGCCTTTTTGTTTTTAAAACATTGAGGAAAAGTAGGGTTGGTGACAATTTTTGAGAACAACAACTAGCAAGTAACGTGGCCTCCTTTTCTGAAATAGCAACAACTACACCTGCCCGGGTTCGATTGCGGCTGTTTTTGACATTTGAATTTCTCACTCACCTTGGGTTTTGTTTTGTTTTTAACCGAGCGGCCTAGATAAAAATATCCCCACAACACATTTATCCTGGAGATGATAAGATTAGTTATTGTGAAGACAAAAAAAAAAGAACCCCACACACATTAAGCCAATGTCAACAGTCTCGTTTGGGAAGGAATTTCAGTTTAGATTCGCACACAGAAAAGACCATTGGACCAAAATAAATAAATAAAAATAAATAAATAAACCTACCTTAGAATAACAAGCTCTCATTCTGTTGATGCAAACAGACTCGGCCCCAAATATGTACCCACCTTTGGGATGGTTTGATCAGCTTGTTTGCAGGGGGGGGGGTCACACAGAAAGTAAAGTTCAGCCCCCACTGTCAGCTAGGAAAAAAAATTGTGAATTCAAAAGTGCATGTCTTTCTGTCCATTGATTTTTTTTCCTGGTTCACTTTAAAAAAAAAAACACCTTAGATTTTCTGCTCTCTCTTTTTACAGATCTGTCCCATCGGTTGTAAATGTTCAGGGGCCACTATGTAGATCTCCACAAGGGGAGATGCCATCTCAGAAGGAAGGAAGCAAAAACGTCTCAGTCTAAGGCTATGGTCCCTTTGAAAGCTTGCGGCTAGACTACTGTAATTCCCCCTTTGTGGTGCTCCCCCTTGGAGACGCCACAAGCGCTTCCCCCAAATCCAGCATGCTGGCTGCTGCCTTTTGGACCCACTGACGCTTCCTGACACTTTCCGTCAGTAGCCCCTTTGGCCCTCCAGATGTTTTGGACCACAACTCCCACAATCCTTTGTCACTGGCAATACAGGCTTGGAATAGTGGGTGTTGTGGTCCAAAACATCTGGAGTGCCAAAGGTTTGCCAACACCTGCGGGTCTGATCCAGCTTGCCAGTCCAGCCTCCCAAATAACCATGTTGATGTAATAGCCTGTGTTCCTTGAGGGGATCTTTTAGGGCCACCAGTTCCAGAATTCTTCGTCCCAGGAATTCTCTCTCTACCAGACCCATGCCTCAAAGGTTGGTAGTGGGGTGGCTAAAGTTTTTTTGCAAATTGATAAGTAAATGTTGGGATGGGTTGTCAAGTCAACCCTGGACTAATCTCCAAGCATCCCTTGTTTCCCTCCACCCTGGAAGTTTCATCTTCCAGCACTATCGCTTGTGGTCGTTTTTGCACTGGCCCAGCCATAAAATCACCTCCTGACTCACCGGGAGTGGGGGGTGGGGGCGGACCCTGTGAATGAAAGCTCTCCTCCCCAGCCTTGCTTCGTTCTTGTACACTCAAAAATCACAGTTGCCTTTCGTAGAATCCTAGAGTTGGAAGAGACCTCAAGGGCCATCCAGTCTGACCCCCTGCCATGCAGGAACCCCCCCCCATCAACGACTGTTTGGGGAGATGGTCCATCGCGCCGGCATTGTGACCCCCGAGAGCGGTCAGGATTAAACCGACCGACTCCTTCTTCCTTTTTCCAGGGCCTGAGCCATCTCAGGGCCCAGTGGAAACTTTTTTTAAAAACCTTTTTCCGTCGGACGGTGGTTGGCCTGGTGAAATTCCACCAGCCGGTGAATCGAGACCCTTTTGTCCTTGGGAATTTATGACACTTTCGGTCTCAGATCTTCTGAGCCTTTGGTCTCTCTCTCTCTCTCTCTCTCTCGAGAGAGAGAGAGAGAGAGAGAAAACGGCGGAGGCTGGACAGGCGAAAAAGAAGGGGGGGGACGCTCCGGAAAGAGGCGTTGGCGAAACCGTTCTGGGGAAAGGGAGCCAGAGAGAGAGAGGGGAGGGAAAAAGTCAGGCGTCCGTTGTGGGACTCCAGTGCCCATCATCCCTTCCGACTGGCTGTCCTTGCACGGACTAGTGGGAGGGGCACTCCAAAGACACCGGGGTGACCAGGTATTGTGAGAGAGGTGACCTGTCCAGAAACGTGGGCAACTCGCAGGTGACCTGAGAGTGCAATTTCCCAGAAACCTCTGCTGGCCGGACCTTCTGGGAGAATAGCCCCCCCCCCCATTTTCTTCTAAAACGTCTCCAGCTATTGCCCAACCTGTTGTCGTCGTGACGGGCCATCACATTGCCCCCGACGGATGACGCCACCGTGAACGTGTGGTCCCCAAAATGTCCCTTCTTCAAACGCCCCTGCCTGCCCTGAAGGTCGCATTTTCCAGCACTATCACTTGAATCACTTTGCACCGGCCTAGCTGTCTCGTTCCCTTGGATCAGGCGGTTGAACTCAAAGGCCGTAGTAGAGGCTCCTTCCAACTCCTTTATTCTGTGATCCTATGATTTTTTTTTAATCTCTTAGTCTATTCCGTCGGGTGTCCATCCCTCCTTCCCCTCCAAAGCTCCCCCCCCCCCAACAGTCAGATCTCATGGTGTGGTTAAATCACGGTTTAAATGGTTGCGGGTCCCTCATTCTGGAGGCCAAGCTGTGCTTGCCATAGCCTCTCCGTCCTGGACCTGGCAGTTCCTTGGGTGATAAAGCCCGCCATTCATGCCCAGGACCTTGCACAAAGTCGGACTGGCCTGGGTGGCACAGCAGCGGCTCAACCAGGATGGGGCAAGTGGGGGGGGGGGAACCTCCACGCCAGCAGGACTGATACACAAACATGCAAAGGAGGCCAGCCGGGGAAATCACAATTGTTTTTTTTTTAATGTCCTAGTATTTAAATCTGCATACATTTGCATTGAGGGAGACAAGACTGGCTTTGTTTTTCAGATCTGGGCCAGGCAGAGATGGTGGGGAGGGTCCTTCTTCCTTCCTTCCTTCCTTCCTTCCTTCCTTCCTTCCTTCCTTTCTTTCTCTTCCTTCCTTCCTTCCTTCCTTCCTTCCTTCTTTCTTTCTTTCTTTCTCTTCCGTCCTTCCTTCCTTCCTTCCTTCCTTCTTTCTTTCTTTCTTTCTTTATCTTCCTTCCTTCCTTCCTTCCTTCCTTCCTTCCTTCCTTCCTTCCTTCCTTTCTTTCTTTCTTTCTTTACTGTAAGCTGCCTTGGGTCCTTTTCCAAGGAGAAAGGCAGAGGGGGAATACTCAATAAAATAAAATAAATAAATGAATCTGAAAGCTGTTGGACCTTTGGCTCTTAGCATTTGGGAGTTTGAATCTGACTTGTTAAGAACCTAAGAACCTAAGAAGAGCCAATGCTGGATCAAGCCAACAGCCCATCGAGTCCACCTTCCTGAATATCTCACAGTGGCCCCACCAGATGCCTCTGGGAGTGCACGAGACTAGATCTCTGTCTCCTGATACTCCACTCCCCTGCCTCTGGCCCTTGAAGGACCCTGGTTTTAAGCCTGGAGATGGCACATCTCCATCATGTTTTGTCACCTGGGATGATGGACTTCTCCTCCAGGAATCTGTCCAATCCCCCTTTTGAAGGCATCCAGGCCAGGTGCCATCCCCACCTCCTGTGGCAGGGAGTTCCACAGACTAATAATAATGCCCTTAGAACAGCAGGGCTGGGAGGGACCAAGGAGGCACCGAAAGGGGATCAGCGTCGGGCGAGCGTCCCCTCAGGAAGAAGAGAAAGGGAGTCCGCTTCGAAGTATACTCAATCCGGGGGGAAAAAACCCTGCAAGGAATCTCAGTGAGGCAGAATGGACTTGGAATAGCCCCGGAAGGTTATTTCCTCTACAGGGCGGGGTGGCGGTGGCGGATCGGCTTTGGCATCAGCCCGGCGTTGACCGCATGGCCGGCTGGGGAGGTTTCTCTTAAGGGGCGAAAGAGAGACAACCCACATTTGACCATGATATCCTCCTTATTTGGCTGTGTTGACTGTCAACACATCATGTGCTTCTCGGTGAGTCAGATGCCTTCGGCTTTCCCCGAAAATTGTTTTTCTTCCGACACGGAGAGAGAGAAAAAGAATATATATATATGTATTATTATTTTCAACCGTGAGGCCCATAACAAACATTTCCGAGCCGTTGGGAAGCTTTTTATTGCTAAGCGAAGGTGTCGTGTGTCTCATAAACAGTGCCCGGTCCTTCCCAAGGGTGTTTTGGTGTGTGTTTTTGACCTTTGGGGCTACATCCTACCAGAGGCAGTACAGTCCCGAGGGCCGACAGTAGGGATGCTGTTTGGAACCGACTTGTTTGCAACGGAGGTCATGCGGAGTCACATTTTTTTTTGTTGGGGGGGGGAAGTATTTTGTTCAATCTTTCTAGGGAAAAAAACAGGCAAGAGTGTGGATGTGTGTGTGTGTGTGTGTGTGTGTGTGTGTGTGTGATATCAATGGATTCCTGTGTGACCTCAGTCTTGGATTGTGTGTGTGTGTGTGTGTGTGTGTGTGTGTGTGTGTGTGTGAGAGAGAGAGAGAGAGAGAGAGAGAGAGAGAGAGAGAGATCAATGGATTCCTGTGTGACCTCAGTCTTGGATTGTGTGTGTGTGTGTGTGTGTGTGTGTGTTTAAACCACACACATATAAATCTCCCTTTGTTTTCAACTCCCCAACAGGCTGTCTGGATTTTAAAGATTTTTGTTTTGGAAGGGATTTGGGGGAAAGAACGGAAACTTTTATTTTCGATGAAAACAACCACCCTAAGCCGCAGTCCACTTTATTTGCTAGGGAACAGA
This sequence comes from Phrynocephalus vlangalii, assembly GCA_037367305.1. Classification (NCBI taxonomy): domain Eukaryota; kingdom Metazoa; phylum Chordata; class Lepidosauria; order Squamata; family Agamidae; genus Phrynocephalus; species Phrynocephalus vlangalii. The sequence goes on from JAWVWN010002910.1 coordinate 2,431,224, forward strand.
TACTTTGCTGTTGATTTAAAAAACAACAACGTGAAACCCTGTTTGACTATGGGGTTGCCCCCATCCTTTAATATAACTTTGTCGTTTTGTTTTGCATTTGAAGAAGAAAAGGGGGAAAATACCCCAAAATGAAGCAATCCAAAAGAGGTTGTCTCCTTACTTACGATTGTATGCTGCTCATTTGCTGGAAGCAGTACGGGACTTCAATATACTGGACAACGGGGTGAAAAACAGTAATTCCAGTTGTGGTTCTTGTTGTTGCGCCCTCAAGTCACCTATGGCTGTAAATGAGCGATTTCCAAAAAAGGTCCCTCGCTTACCCCTGCTTCGAGTGTCTCATCTTCCAGCACTATCTCTGGTTTCGCTTTTGCCCTGGCCCAGCCATTTAGCTGCCTCTGAATCCCTGTGAATGGGTGGGCTCCAGAAGGGCCCCAGTAGTCCTGCTCAGCTCTTAAAGACTTGAGCCAGTGGCTTCTTTTAGCAAGTCGGTTCCTCTCTCATTTGATATTCCGTTTTTCCTGCTGCCTTGGACCTGTCCTAGCATTATTTCCCGCCCGCCCCCCAAGAGAATCGGGGTGTGCCCAAAGGAACACAGCCTCAGTTTCAACATTTTTAAAAAGCGAATCCATTACTAAATTACTTCAAAAAAAATTATAATCACTCCTTCCATAAATAAGTGAAAATCGTAAGACTCCAGTTCAATAAAGCTTTCACAGGGGAGGTAATTATCAAGTTCTCACGTGTGTGTCCTCCTCACTGTTTCAAGGACTATCTAGGGTTGAAACGAATTCCTCTTTTGTCTGGTGAGGACTAGGTTTCATTTCTAAAACGGCAGCAGTGCGGTTGGGAATCGTACTGCGAATGACTAAAGCCGTACTGCTAATTACTAAAAACCCCGGTACGCTCGCAAAAATTGCACGGCATCAATGGCACACTTGAACGTTAACACGAGTTGCCGGAGAGTTCAGGGGGTTTAAGAGCCAGAGATTGGGAGTTTGAATTTCCTGTGATGGTCACCTTAGTCTGTGGAACTCCCTGCCACAGGAGTTGGGGATGACATCTGGCCTGGATGCCTTCCAAAGGGGATTGGACAGATTCCTGGAGGAAAAATCCATCCCAGGTGACAAACCATGATGGAGATGTGTGTCATCTCCGGGCTTAAAACCGGGGTACTTCAAGGGACAGATGCAGGGGAGTGGACTATCAGGAGACAGAGATCTAGTCTCATGCGCTTCCAGAGGCATCTGGTGGGGCCACTGTGAGATACAGGAAGCTGGACTAGATGGGCCTTTGGCCTGATCCAGCAGGGCCTCTTCTTAGGTTCTTACGACAGGGACTAGACTAGATGATATTGAGCAGTGGTGGCGATCCTTCGGCCCTCCTGATGTTTGGGACCACAGCTCCCAGAATTCCGAGCCTAGATTGCCAAGGACAAAGGACCCTGGGAGTTGCGGTCCAAGAACATCTGGAGTGCCGAAGGTTTGCCCACCACCGTTCTAGAGGGTTCAGCTCTGCACCCCAAGAGGATGATGATGATGACGATGATGATGATGATTGCAATAAGATCCCGGCTTGTCTGATGCTGCACTGCACAAGTTGCACCCAGCGGTCCCAAAGGTCTCATAAACCGGGACGATTTATTGACATACTTGCCCCCCCTCCCCCCGGCCTTGGGAAGACCTCGAGGAAGTGGACCCAGCCCCTCCTGGTCCGCTCGGGATCTGTGGTCCCAAACGTTGACTTGTTTGAAGAGTGCTTTTAAACCGGCGTCTCGCCCGTTACCCTTGAAACGTCTGGCCAGCTTTAATCCCGGTTCTCGGGACAAACGGAGTGGGCATGACCGAGAGAGTGTGTTTTCCCTTCCAAAAGAGAGGGGAAACATTTATCCCAAGGAGCAGAAACAGCCGTAGATAACAAGACCGTTCAAAAAGAAGAAGAAGAAGAAGAAGAAGAAATACATTGCAGGTCCCAAGCTGGGTCCGGCCACGGCCAGTCTTGAGATTTCTCTCCGGGCTCGCTGTTTATCCCAAGGCAGGTGATTGTTTTGGTCTCTTTTTCGGAAACACTCCGCGGCTTTCCTCTCGATTGCCCGCTTTGCAGAAAAACACTTGAGCAAGACCTGAGGCGTTGTGAAAGGGAGGGGGGGAAGGGCAAGGAAATAATATTCCATCCCCAGAGGAAGTAGCCCGTAAACAAGATCAGGTAGCCAGCGGCTACTAACCCCAGCAATGGTTCCCATCCAGTTGAGGAAAACACACAGGCAGCTGGGTTTTTTTTTGTTGTTGTTGTTGGGGGGAGGGCAAAGGGGTTGAAGGAATGGAGGATCGGTGGGACATTCCAGCCCGGCTGGCCATCGGGGCAAAACACGCCCTGGCTAGCGTGGGGGCCGGTGTGGTTGCACTGTGCGGTCCCCTAGCCGTAAGCCACGGGAGGTCACCGGGGTTTTCCAGTGCAAAGCAACTCTTCCCCTGCTTCTTATGGCCCCGGGGTGGGGTACCTGCAGGGCCCCGTCAGAGAAATGATGGCTAGTCCATGACGTCAAAAGGCCGGGTTGCCCGGCAGCGTCCTCTCCGGATGGAGGGAAGGGTGGAAAACGCCACAGGCCGCCCGAGAGATCGGTTCGTGGGTTTTTACGGAAGCGTTCGGGGTGAAAGTTTCAAAAACATAGGCCAAGAGGCTCCAGCGGACGACCTCTTGGGAGGACGGCTCGTCCGGGTTGGTGGCGAGGAGCCAAGAAAGAAGAAGTCTTGGCATATAATAATTGTCTTAGAATGGCAGAATGGACCCTAGAGATAATCCAGTCCAGCCCCTGTTAAGGAGGTCCCATAGGGGGATTCGAACTTCTAGCCTCCAGCTCCACAACCAGAGACATAAACCAAGGAGCTGTCCAGCAGCTCTGTCGGTCCTCTTGAGCCAAACTTGGGCCTGTCCAGATAAGAGAGGACTGATGACGCCCCCAGTGGGATGAGATGTGTGTGGGTTTATGAATCCCATCCTAAATGCCATTAAAGGTTTATGAAATGAATGAATGAATCCGATCCCTCGGGCCTGCCTTCTGCTCGTACTAGGAACTGGGAATGTTTAGCCTTTCAAAAAGAAGGCTGAGAGGGGATATATGATAGCTATGTTTAAATATTTGAAAAGATGTCACATGGAAGAGGGAACAGGTTTGTTTTCCGTGGCTTTGGAGACTAGGACTCGGGGCGATGACTTTAAACTCCAGGAAAAGAGATTCCATTTGAACATTAGAAAGAACTTCATGACGGTTAGAGCTGTTTGGCAGTGGAATAAGAGGCTGCCACCAAGGAGGGTGGTGGAGTCTCCTTCTTTAGAGGTTTTTAAGCAGAGGCTGGATGGCTATCTGTCGGAAATATTGTGATGGGGTCCCTGCATGGCAGGGGGTTGGACTAGATGGCCCTTGGAGGTCCCTTCCAACTCTATGATTCTAATAAGGCTTACAACTGCAGCGCCACTTGGAAAAAAACATTTTAAATGAAAATTTCCTTCCGATTTAGCGCTATAGCTAAATTGAGCGCGATAGCACTAAGTGGGTGTGCCACTCCCGTAATACGCTCGCTGTCTCTTGTCCGGTGCGATTTCATTTGCTGGACCTTTTCCCTTTTAAGGAGGGTTCGACGTGCTGCCGAAAAGAGGAGAGCAAGGGGGTGAGGATTATTTACAGCAAAGGCAGGAGAAAGGCCCGGAGCGCTGGGTAACGTGCGGACATTCAAATTAACGCCTCCTCGGGATAATTAAACGCTTCTGATGACACCGATATAAATGCCAGGGCGCAGGCTGGAGAAGTTGGCCTCCACAGGGGGCAGCTTTCATTACAGGTGTCACGCCTTTTACTTTCGGCTTCCTTTTTCCAAAGTAAATTCCCAAACCCTCTTTATCGTCGGGAGATCCAGGAGGGGTTCCCCGTTGAGTAATAAGAGGGCTTATTCACGCCCGAGGAATGAAGCAGGTCCGCGGCTTTCATTCCAGAGCGAGCTGTCATCCAGCGCTCCTCGTTTGCACTCCTGTTTTGCTGAAGATCCAGTTTCCACGGCGTAGGAGGAGAGAGGGTGAGGGGGACAGGCCAGGATCTCCTTTGCTCCAAAGCGAGTTTCGCTATAGGGGAAGTGAGAGGCGTCGAGATATATAAGCACCGGGATTTGACAAAACGGGAAAGCCCCAGGGAATCCTGTATAATCAATTTCTTTCTTTCTTTCTTTCTTTCTTTCTTTCTTTCTTTCTTTCTTTCTTTCTTTCTTTCTTCCTCTCTTCTTCTTCCTTCTTCTTCTCTTCTTTCTTCTTCTTTCTCTTTCTCTTCTTCCTTCTTCCTTTCTTCCTTTCTCTTCTCTTTCTTTCTTTCTTTTCTTTCTTTCTTTCTTTCTTTCTCTTTCTTCCTTCCTTCCTTCCTTCCTTCCTTCCTTTCTCTCTCTCTGTCCTTCCTTCCTTTCTTCCTTTCTCTCTCTATCCCTTCTTTCTTTCTTTCTTTCTTTCTTTTTCTCTCTCTATCACTTCTTCCTTCCTTCCTTCCTTCCTTCCTTCCTTCCTTTCTCTCTCTCTGTCCTTCCTTCCTTTCTTCCTTTCTCTCTCTATCCCTTCTTTCTTTCTTTCTTTCTTTCTTTCTTTCTTTCTTTCTTTCTTTCTTTCTTTCTTTCTTTCTTTCTTTCTTTCTTTCTTTCTTTCTTTCCCCCCTTCCTCCCAAAATTGGGTTATAAGGAACCAACTGCATCCTGACCCCTTACACAGCTTTAAGATGCAATGCTGACGTATGGGTCGTTGTTGAGCGGAGAGGGAAGCCTTCGCTCAGTTGGTTCCCAGGGGGAAATGCCCAGCAAGCCACAAAAAAGAGAGAACGAAACCGTGAAAGGCCTTTGAAGCCACGCCGTCAAACCAAAAAGCACAGCCTCTGTCCTGTTAGCTCACTTTCCAGAATGTGACAGATAAAGAGGTCTCTGTGCGTGCAGGCGTTTTAGGGTGTCAACCAGTAGCTTCTAATTTACACATCTCATAAATCAGTTTGGGCCGTGCTGGTGACCCACAAACGGTCATGGCAACCTGTGACGTCTCTTTTTGCCAGTGCCGATAGAAGGGCGGTTAGGATTTTTTCTAGTTCTGCCACTACAAACCCCATCTTTCTTGACTCGGGGGAGTTTTACCCGATAGACAGACAACTACTTCTTTAAGTGCCACGTCCTCGTAGAACGTTGGCGATCAGAAAACCTGAACTTGTTTCAATCTAAAAGCGATTCCAAACAGAGCAGCTCTGCTCGCTGCGCACCGTTGGCTTAAGACAGGCATGTCCAAACTTTGGCCCTCCAGATGTTTTGGTCCACAGCTCCCACAGGCCTTTGTCATCGGCAGTTTAAGCTCAGGATTCTGGGGGTTGTGGTCCAAAACATCAGGAGGGCCGAACTTTGGACAGGCCTGGCTTAAGAAGTTCTTAAGCCAGAACGTTCTTCTACGCTTCCTGTCTGTTTTTCCTTGAAGGATAACTTGCAGCCGATGGTATTTCTTATTGCGCGTTTCGGGTCCGAAACACTGCAATTTTCTTCTTTTTACACAGTATTGAGGATTTCTATCTTTTTAATTCCTGCCCACAAGGGGCTCTGGCTGCCCGAGGTGTCTTCAGAACACATCCACATTTCGAAGGCTTCCAGCTTCCTGCATAAAAAAGGTCCAAGTTGCAACCCTGCAGAGAGAGATATGCTGGTAGACCGACGCCCTCCCGAAATGTGGGACGCAAGCCCTTCCCTGGAAGGCGTTTCAGGCCCGATCTCGGCCAATCTTCCTGTTGAGAAAAGAAGCATCGCGTGGAACGCCCGAGGCAGAAAAAGGAAGGCCTTTTGAAGCTTGGGCGAACGTTCAATTTTTTTTTTTTTTGGCTGCCGGTTTGGCACCGGTTGTTCCTCGTGGCCTGCGAACCTTCCCTTTCTGCATTTCTGGGAGTTGAGCCCGGCCGGGACCTCACTGTACGCCGTAATGTACAAAACAGGATGCGATGGCCGGGGCAGCTGTGGATGTGTTTACAACCCGGGTCCTACCACCACCACCACCACTACCACCAAACCCTCGCTGTTTTCCCTAGCTCTGGAATCTTGTTTTTCTCAGCCCAGAAAAACTTGGAGGCCCTCCCGAGATCACACTGCTGTTCAGGAATCCACCGGGCTGCAAATCTCCCTTTTCCTCCGGCCCACCCTCTCTGTGTGCACATGTTGTCCCCAGAGGTAACCTAGACCGATGGCACCTCCCTCATCTCTCGGGGCATTTGCCAGGAATGACCGGTATGTGTGGGGGGGGGAGGTTGGTGCTTGACCCCCCCCAAATACAGTAATACCTTGGATAACGAATGCCCGTGATAACGAATTTTCCGGATAGCGAATCACAATTTCCAGATATAGAGCTGCCTCGGATAACGAATTTTCCCTACGGGCTGCTTCGGATAACGAATCACAATTTCTAGGTATAGGTCTGCCTCAGATAACGAATTTTCTCTACGGGCTACCTCGGATAATGAATTTCCAGCATGCATCAGTTAAAAAAGAGCTATCCTGGGCTGCATCATATCTGTACCTTTAAAGTGCCCTTTTTAAAGAATTTTGAGCAAAAAAACCAGGTGTCTGTGTCATTTTCTTAGGCTCCAGAATGAATTAATTGGTTCCCCATTCATTCCTATGGGAAACGGCGTTTCGGATAACGATTTTTTCCGGATAACGGACTGCCTCGGAGAACGAATTAAATTCGTTTTCCGAGGTACCACTGAATTCTGATGAAAACGCATCCCCTCCTGCAAAAAAAAAGTGGCTATTCCACCCTCTGAGCGGCGGCTCTCCCTCCAAGATGGAGCACCCCAGGGGAGGGTCCTTCTGCTGAATCCGACCCTACGTTTTCACTCTGGCTGGCAAGATTTTTAGCACACCAGAACGAACGCCAGGCACGAAGCTTCGCCGGGTCCCCTGTGATTCGAGGTGGCCTCCCGTCCCGTCAGCGGATCCCGAAACCCGTGGATATGGGGGGGGTCCGGCTAGGTTGGACAGTATCGGACCGGCCCTGGCGCCTCTCTTTCGCTCCAAGCCTCCCACCAACCCTCCGAGACGCCTCCGGCGGATCCATGACCCCAGAGCCCAACCACGCAGCATCCCGTGCGCTTGGCCGACCCAAAGCGAAACGCCGCCCGAGGATTCCCTTCCCGCCACCTGCTGGGAGAAGCCGGCATAAACAACAGAGGCTGAGCCGAACGATTTGAACTATACATAGTCGGTGCGGTTTATTTTTAATCCGTCTGATCTCGCATTCCTCTGCAGGGCCGGACGGTTATAAATACATGCCGAACGGGCCTTGTTGTCGGCGTAAGGAGACCCGTTTGAACTTGGGGACCTTCCAGGAGACGGTGTTTGGGTCCAGGACGGGGTCTGAAGGGTGGGGGCGGGTGCGCAGGGGCAAGGAAGTGATGCTGAGTGGTAACGTAACGGGTCGAGCTCATTTGGCTGCCTCGATTTGCATACCTGCATGGTAGGAGCCATTTGGGATTTTGCTGAGCTGGCTCGTCTCGTCTGGCTGTTTCTGGCACCTCCTCATGGAAACATTTCGTCCCCCGGATCTGGGAAAAGAAACCTGAGCTCGAGGCCGGGACTTCCACGAAGAGCGCGAGGTCTTCTGAGCGCCGGCAGAGCGCCCCTCCGAGAACCGGATACTCCCAGAAGTGTGGAAGGGGTTTGGCGAGTCGAAGCAGCCAGGGTGGCATACCTGGGCGCTTCTCGGGCACCACCGAGTCACCGGACCCTCGAAGGACGGAGCCGGGAGAGGGACCCGTGAGGTCATCCAGCCCCACCCCGATAGGCGGAGAGACGAAGGCGAGCACATCGGGCGGAGGGGACTCCCGTATTCTCTGGAATGCTTCCAGCACTCCTGGAATGGGATCCAGACATCTTGTTTTTAAAAATTCATTTCCTGGTCTGTGGGGAAAAAAAATATTCTATCCTGCCGTCATGGAAGTGTTGGGCTGCCAGGTGCCCTCAAAGGTCACCGGGGTAGTATAATCACTGCCGATGCCGGCTATAAGATCCCCGACAGACAGTCATCTAGGTCAAAAGTCTCCACAGACCCTTGCGTTGAGAAGCAGTTTTGTAGATTACCTTTGGTGTTTCTCCAGCCGCTCCTTTCCTATAATTGAACGTTCCTAATAAGAACCTAAGAAGAGCCAATGCTGGATCAGGCCAAAGGCCCATCTAATCCAGCTTCCTGGATCTCCCAGTGGCCCCACCAGATGGCTCTGGGAGTGAATGAGACTCGATCTCTGTCTCCTGATCCCACTCCTCTGCCTCTGGCCCTTGAAGGACCCCGGTTTTAAGCCTGGCGATGACACATCCTCATCATGGTTTCTCACCTGGGATGGACTTTTCCTCCAGGAATCTGTCCAATCCCCTTTTGAAGGCATCCAGGCCAGACGCCATCACCACCTCCTGTGGCAGGCAGTTCCACAGATTAATAATAATGCCCTTAGAACGGCAGGGCTGGCAAGGGACTATGGAGGCACCGAAGGGGGATTGGAACTCCCCATCTCTGTCTTTGGAAAGGTTCATAATAATCTGGCCGTTTGATAAGGATTTTAGAATGCCAATCGCTGGAAGGGGAAGTGAGAGGTCATCCGGTCCAGTCCCTGTCAGGGAGGCGGATTTGAACTCCTGACTCCTGGCTCCACCCACCGCCAGAGACCAAAGAGATCGATTTGTCCAGTTGGAACCCACTGATTCCAACTGATTTTCCAGTTTCCTAATATTTTACCTCTTCTGAATGCCTTTTTTTCTAAAAAATAAAAATAAAAAAATGGGTGATTCCAGATCCATAAACTGGCCTTCTCAGGGGTGTTTCCCAAGTCAGATTTTTGTTTGGCATGCAGGCTCCGTCCGGTTGCACAGGCTGGCGGATCCCTGCAGATCCACCCCACCCCACCCCGTGCATATGCTGGCAGAGACGTCCACGAAGCCACCCCGGTGGCATCCACTGGGGTGTGGCCACGATAACCAGCTAGGTCACAGGCATGTCCAAACTTTGGCCCTCCTGATGTTTTGGACCACAACTCCCAGAATTCTAAGCTTAAGATTGCCAGTGGCAAAGGACTGTGGGAGTTGCAGTCCAAAACATCTGGAGGGTCGACTTTTGGATATGCCTGAATGTGGCACGGTTTGGATTTGTGTCGGGTGATTTTGGGGCAGCGGGCACAGATTGATTCGGGGTGGGGTGGGGTGGCGGCAGTGTCCCGCCCCTGAACTGACAGCGCTCCTACCCCCTTTTAGCTTCCCCTTCTGGAATTCGACAGGGGAGCCCGCGGTTTGACTAAAACCACATCCCCTAATTTTTTGATGGCTTGAGAAAGCTCTTGAGGCACCCCGTGCCGCGTTTTGGGGGGGGGCTGAACCCCGAGCCGTTGACCTTTCCCCGAAACCCAGTCCTTAATCTCTCTCCCGGCGCTTCTGGGTCCGAAACAAGGCAAAGGTGAAAGGATGAACCACACACACACACACACACACACACACACACACACACACACACACACACACACTTGGGGGGGCGGCTGGCCTTCGGGCGGGTTTTGTTATACAACAGAAACGCGGCTGTTTCAACAGGCAGACTATTCTTGGAAAAGATTGATCCCAAGTACTGGACTCTGGCCCCAAAGCATCAGGACATTTTATTTTATTGGGGGGGGGGGGTTGGAATGGTTCCAAGCCCGGAACACTCCTGGTGTTTCCTCCGTGAGGCCAGAAAATCCCTCCTGTTGCCACCTCTTTCTCTCTCTCTAGTATTTCAGAAACTATGCAGCAAGCAAAATGCACCCGGGGACTTATCCGGCGCACCTATTCGCCGAATCCTAGAATGAATGAGTCAGAAGGTGGGGTTCGTGAGGCCATCCAGTCCAACCCCCAGCTCAAGGCAGGGATGGAAGTCCCGACAGAGGTGAAAGGTGGCGGACCAATTGTCTCTGGAATGCCGCCACAGCGCTGGAGTGCTCAACACCTCCCAAAAAAGCCATTGTCATACTCCTCTAACAGTTAGAAAGTTTTTTGGTTGATCTTCAGCCACAATCCAGCTACCGGTCGCTGGAGCCCACGAGTGACACGAGGACAGATCCTTCCCTTCCTCCGAAGGAGAAGCCTTTCAAGTCTTTATATAAATCTCACCTCTCCTTAAGTCTTTTAAAAATAAAATAAAATGTGGTGCTCACCACTGGACGCATGACCCAAGGTGGAGCCTAACCAAAGCTGAATGGGTGGCGATGCGGGGGGGGGGGGGAGGCCAGTTACCTCATGGGATTTAGAGACTCCACGCCGCCGGTTAAATGCGGCTGAAAATCGCGTTGGCCTTTTTTGCTGCCGCCTCCCACCGTTGCCTCATCTCCAGCTTTTTAATCCAGGTCCATTTCCAATATCTCTCTCTTGTTGGCGTAGCATTACTGAGCCAAGTGTCCCCCCCCCCAACTTGTAACAATGCACTTGGTCTCCCCCCCCCCTCTCTCTCTCACACACACACACACGGCCGAAAGTGGCGAATTTTGCACTCGTTCCCTGTTCCATCCGGTTTGGTTGCTTTCTACCTCATCCTTGCGCCGGTCCGGATTGCTCTGCATTCTGCTTTTCTCTTCCAAGGAACGAGCCACCCCCACCTCAACCCGTCCTGTTTTGTGTCCTCTGCAGATGTGCTATCGGGGGGGGGGCACCCAAACTTCAGCCCTCCAGATGTTTTGGACCACAACTCCCAGAATTCCAATCCTGTATTGCCAGTGACAAAAGGACTGTGGGAGTGGTGGTCCAAAACATCTGGAGGGCCGAAGTTTGGACAACACTGAAACTCTTCCCTTCTCTGAGTCTTGAGTAAAAATCTGGAAGAGCACCGGCCCCAGGGCTGCGCCATGGGAACACCCCACTTTTTTTGCCTCGTCTCAGTCTAAGCAGGAGCTGTCGATAAGCCCTCTTGGAGTCCCTGTCTGCCGATAATTCACGAAGAATGATTGTTCTGGGAATCAATGAGTGTCATTGAAGTCTTAGCAAGTGAGGGCACGTAAGAACATAAGAACCTAAGAAGAGCCCTGTGCTGGATCAGGCCCAAGGCCCATCTGGTCCAGCTTCCTGGATCTCACATTGTGGCCCCACCAGATGCCTCTGGGAGCGCATGAGACTCGATCTCTCCTGATCCCACTCCCCTGCATCTGGCCCTTGAAGGACCCCGGTTTTAAGCCTGGAGAGGACACACATCCCCATCATGGTTTGTCACCTGGGATGATGGACTTTTCCTCCAGGAATCTGTCCCATCCCCTTTTGAAGGCATCCAGGCCAGATGCCATCCCCACCTCCTGTGGCAGGGGGTTCCACAGACTTAACAACGCGCTGGGTGGAGAAATATTTTCTTGTGTCTCTCCCAGCCCTCAATTTGAGTGTATGTCCCCAAGTTCTGGTATTTTGTGAGAGCGTCCCTCTATCCACTTGACTCATGCCCTGCATTATTTTGTACGTCTCAATCATATCCCCCCCTCAGGCACCTTTTTTCCAGACTAAAGAGCCCCAAATGTTTTAGCCTTTCCTCATAAGGGAGGTGCCCCCAGCCCAATAATCATTGTAGTCGCTCTCTTCTGCACCTTTTCCAGTTCCACTAGGTCTTTCTTGAGATGTGGTGACCAGAATTGTACCTGCATCACGCCTAAAACCATGACCATTCTACCTTCCTAATTTTTTAATGCTTCATTGGAGTCCTTAAGGCATGTTCGCGCATTAAAGAAAGCATGGGTCCCCTGCCCTGCAACGTTTTTCCTTTGGAAAACAATAAGGCCAGTGCAAGGAGGGGAAGGTCTCTGGCATGGCCAAGTCCCTTGGGTGGAAAATTACCACGCCGGCGGCCTCCCCACCCCGCAGAGGGCGACTGAAACCAGAGACACACACACACACACACGTTTGCAGATCGGACATCTGGTCCATCTTCCCCCCGTCGGCTGTTTTCCGGATCACAAGGTAAACGGGGGAGTCGGCCAAGGGACATACTGTATTTAGGATTTCAGAAAGGGGCTGGCTTAGCCAGGAGTTGGTGAAACACAAGGTTGAGGAAACACCAAGTTGGTTTTCCTTCCCAACCCAGGAAGAGGGAGTCCAGATTTTGTGATGGGTGGCCTGCTCGGCATTGGGTCTCATCCACTCGTGCATTAAAACCCGTGCACATCTCTCTTCCCTCACAAGAATTGTCCATAATCTGGAGAGCGAGAGATGCCTTGCGCAGGGGTGTCGGTCTCCATCTGGGCAGCCGGAGGTTGGGATTAAGGCTGGCGAAGCATGGGCGCACCCTTGATTCTTAACCCCGTCCCCACCTTCACATCCAGGGTGTTTATCCCTCAGAATTAAACCGGGCAAGCCAAGTTTACAGCTGGCCACTTGGGATGGCTCCCTCCTGCAGCAGATTACGGCACAGGGAATGTAGCTGTGCCCCCTGTCTTGGCAGGCCACCCTACCGCATCACGGTGCTTTTAGATTCCGGGTCCCATCAGCTTTTATCGCTGGTCAGGACTTGTGGGGCTCAGGATGACCAGCCGAGACCTTCAGGTCAAAAGGTGCTGGCTACCAGAAGAACCCTTTTTGCTGTCCACTGCCTTGAGCGGCTCTGTGTCAGATGGGCGGTATATAAATGGAACAAATAAATAACCGAATTTCTCCAGTTCCTGAGCGCCGTGAGAGGAAAGGCACTGACCACTGGGACAACTAGGCCCCTGGGGCTGGTGCCACTTCTGGGCTGCTTTTAGGAGGGAAGGCGGAAATAACTGAGCACTTTGAGCTTTGAGAAAAGGAGCCTTAAGGGGAGATAAGAGATGACTTTTCAAAGATTGGGGGGAAGGGAAGGATCGGTCCCCTGTCACCCTGGAGTGCAGACACCTCATCGTGGGCTCCAGCGACCGGAGACCCAATTGCGGAAGAATTATCAGGAAAAACTTCCTAACTGTTAGAGTAGTGTGACAATGACCTTGGGAGGTGTTGAGCGCACCAGCACTGTGGCGGCATTCCAGAGACCATTGGGACCCCCATCTCTCTGATCTGCTTGGGCATGAGTCACGAACCCCCTTCTGACTTGACTCTCCTACAAGTGTATTATCATCTGTGGCCCTTTTTGGAACCAGGGAGCAGAAGGGTTCGACTCAGGGCCTCCTGCCGGAGAAACGGAACGAGCGGCTCTGCTTTGTGGGCCTTTAAAGTATTTAGAACGAAGGTTTCATAGAATCCTAGAGTTGGAAGTGACCTCCAAGGACCATCCCGTCCACCCCCATGCCATGCAAGAACCTCCATCACAGGACGCCCGACAGATGGCCATCCAGCCTCTGCTTAAAAACCTCCAAAGGAGGAGACTCCGCCACCCTCCAGTCTGAGGACCATACCATCTCCAGATGTTCCCAACCCCACTCTCTTCCACGGTCTGAGGACCATGCCAACTCCAGATCATAGAATCCTAGAGTTGGAAGAGACCTCAAGGTCCATCCAGTCCAACCCCCCTGCTATGCAGGAACCCCCGCATCGCAGGACCCCCGACAGATGGCCATCCAGCCCTCTGCTTTTGTGGACTGCGTTGATGGGTCTCAAGCCTCCTCTCACCAAGCGCTGGAGCTCCATCCAGGCGGGGCGAAAGGAGGGCATGAGATCTGTCTCTGCGCTTGCCCCAATTATTTCAGGGTGGGTTGGGGCAGGAGGAGGCAAAAAAAAAAAAAAAAAGAACAAGGAAGGCTCCGAGGCTGGAATCCATTTCATCAGTTTTAATTCGGACTCTTGCAATTCCGAGAAACACACGTGCACGCAAGCTCCGTTTTCCAACAGCGCAAAGGCGACGTACTAACAATTGGACAGGGTGGTATTTTTTTAGACCCCTTGGACTTTGTGGAAAGTTTTAGGGATTTTTTTTTTAAAAAAAGGAACACTCCAAGTTCATGGGAAGTGTGGACCTCTTTCTTCCTTTCCACCATGCCTAGAATCAGGCATGGTTTACCTCTGTCCAATAATAGGGGGACGCCAACCCTAAAGAACTTTTCGATCCAAATGATGTTGTTCCACGTCGATATCGTCTTCCCTCTTTTGGGGTCGGGGGCGCCAGCTTCCCAGACCCCCTCTCCTCCCCCCCCCCAAAAAAATAAATGATTGTTCTGCAAAGCTACGCCAGGTATCCCCTGGACTTCTCCGCTCCTCTCTTCTGAAAGGTGCTGGTTTTGGCACAAAATGAACAAAACCAGGGGCGCATCTCTTCTTCCCATCGTGTTTTGACCCCATTGGTGGGCTCAAAAAAGGGCAGATCTTCTCCGGGTGGTTTCCATCCCACTGACCCACGGTCGAGTCCTTCGGGACGACGACGGAGCAGCTTCCCGGGACGGGGGGGGGACCACGCCGCCCCCCCGGACATCCACCGCCGAGGGGTGCTTGCAGGTTGCACCAGTTCCCCCCCAAAAAGGGAAAACTCAAATGCCAAGTGTGGCAACCGCACCCCTGAGTGGCAAGGCCGGCAAATGTCCACTGAAAATGGGAAAGTTTGGGGTTGGGAGGTTCCCTTCTCCGTGGGGCCACCAAGGACTGGGCGCTGAGTCCTCTCCTCCGTGGTGCAAAGGCCCCCTCCGTGGACAAGGCCGGGAAGACGGGTGGCGCTCCGCTCGTGGTTTGTGGAAGACTTTGCCCGGTTGCCCCTTCAGCGCCAAAGCCGACCGACTTGGGCGAGCCCCGTCTAGGAGTCCACGCACGGCTACGGGGTGGAAGCGGGTGGTCCCCACTTCACGCCCCCCCACGGCCATGCACTACACTTCCTCGGCGGCCACCTCCGCTCGCCAAGAGAAGACAACGGTTTTCAACCTCTGACCTCGAGTCGGGAGTGTCATACTTCAGCAGGTCATGCAACGGGGCCGAATGCTGTGGTCAGCGGTGGTGGGATTCGGGTCCACCTGGAGTTCGGAAAGCGAAAAGTAGAGAGAAAATTAGGCATAGCCCCTACACAGTGCCGACCTCACTTAATTCACATGTGTGTGTGTGTGTGTGTGTGTGTGTGTGTGTGTGTGTGTGTGTGTGTGTGTGTGTGTTTGCATTGCTTCTTGTCGAGTCGCAAGCAACAGATGGTGACCCTAATAAGCTTTCTGTGGTCTTTGAGTTACAGCAGGATTCCCCCCCCCCATCCACAGGACCCGTATCCGCTGATTTGTGTACTCTGTAAGCACTAAATGAACCCCCCCCCAAAATGCGTGTTGATAAGGTATTTCCAGGGCACCTTTATCAGAACTGGCCACTCCATTGATTGATATTTAAGTTTCTAGCATCCACACAAGGTTGGATAGTACAGCTCTGCTGTATTTCAGAAATGGTTGTACCCATGGTCCCCCGTAGCAGTTTATGGCCGAACGGGGATTCAAACCCAGGACTTCTGACTCCTCGTGGGTCACTCTGCCCTGCAGTGGTAGCTAAGGATTTAGGTAGGGGTACCATACCCCAGGTGGGTGGAGCCACAGGGAAAATGGGTGGGGCCAAAACAGGCCAGGACATTTCAACTTGAAGCCTTTAAGGCCGTGGTGTCCAGACTTAGGTCCTCCAGATGTTTTAGACTACAACTCCCACAGTCCTTTGCCATTGGCCACGCAGGCTTGGAATTCTGGGAGTTGTGGTCCAAAACATCTGGTGGGCTGTAGTTTGGACACCCCTGCTTTAAGGAGACCCGTTTTAACCCGGAGGTGTAAAGAAGCCACCAAGCATAATGGGATGGGGAGGGGGGGAAACATGGCTGGTCTAGCCTGCAAGGCTGGGTTGGGTCCCAATGCCCTCCAGGCCCAGGCTATGGGGAATGGGCAAACAGGGGTGGACAGAGTCCAAGGTGGGGGTCTTCATTGCTGCTCCGTTTCTCTCTCTGGCTTACCTCTGAGTAAAGCGGCGGAGGCCGGAACCGGAACTCCTGGATGTAGGCAAAGAAGGGTCCCTCCGGAAGGTTGGGGGGAGCGTTCGGGCCGGGCGGAGCCGGGCTCTCGGGGGATTCGTCGGCCGATACGACCGAGGAGTACTCCGGAGGGGCTGAGGAAGGAGAGGACGAGGTGGTTAGGTCAGCAAGTCTTCCTGTCCGAGAACACAAGGCAGAGTGCCGAGATCACGCTACCAAAGTCTTGGCTGTCCCGACTCCCATAACTTACTAAGCAGGGGGAACAGCAGGGGGGAAACGCTGCTAGTTAAAGGAGTCGGTGCCTGCATACCCTGTCATTCCAGGAGTGACATGACCGGGGCATCGGCAAAAACCTTCTTGAATATGGCATCCCGCAGCTGGGATTTTGCCCCCAGCGTGCCCGAGTGGAGAAGAACCCACCCCTTAGCTATATGGACCCAAACGCTCAAGGTAAACTGCCCCTTCCCCCCGTCTTGGCGGCTCACCTTCCAGCTGCTCAGAGATCCCGAGCCGCATCCAGTCCAGACTGACGCTGTACTGGCTGCTGACGCTGGACGTCCGGCTGCCGAAGGGGTGCAGAGGGATGGTCCCAATCACCAGCGGCAATTCGAGCAGGAGCTTTGACGTCCCAGGGATATCCACGCAGATCTGCCGGAGAGGAAGGACAAAAGAGGGGGGGCAGGTTTAAACAGGGGAAGGAGATGCTCCTTCTGGAGGCCAGCGCCTTACGGAGCGACAGACCTCCAAGGCTTGTGGGACACTCTTGCACGCAACCCAAGTAACTTCCCCAAACTCTCTTCAAACACACACACACACAGCAACTTTGCTTGCTTTGGAGCAGGCTGGAGTGGCCTAAACGGGGTCGCTTAAGGTCAAATATGGGGGCGGAAAGGCCATATGGACCTCAAGCGACCCCGTTTATCGTTCGGCCGCTTCCGCCGCCGCCGCTTCCCAATATCGCGATGGTTGCGGCTGCGGGCAGTTACTCCGTCGGCCCTTCGCACCGAGCGGAGAAAAAAAATGGTTTTAAAAATTTAATCTGAGTGATGTAGCGCATCAGCGAAGGTCTAGCAGAACTTTATAACTTTTTTTTAAAAGGCTTAGCTCTCTCTCTGCTGAAAAGCAAGGGAACTGCTTTATTGGCTGGTGTCCTGAACCGGCTCGGTTATAAAGCCATTTTTCAAGAACAGAGAAACTAGAAGCCCAAACTTAATGAGGTGGAGGAGGAGGTGAAGACGGAGCAAGAGTCTCTGAATTGCTGTGGCACAGGGACGCCTAAGATGAGGGCCCTACTTAGAACCACGGTGGGCAGAAGCGGGAATCTGTCTGAGTGGCACTGCCAGCTTTTCTTCCGAAAAACAAGGGGCTCGGTTTCTGAAGAAGCCTCCGCCTTTAAAGACATATGGGACCCCTCCCCTCAACGGATCCCACAATTTAAATAAACAATACTGGGTTTTTCCCTCATTCCTCTGCCCACTGAGTGCTGGGTTATAGGTTAGTGGATCGGGTCTCCGCCTGCGAGGTGATTGCGAGGGCACCTTCTACCGTTGCCGTTCTAAGACTTTTTCTTATTTGTTTGTTTATTTATTTATTTTTTGTACTTGCTGACCACCCGATTTTCCCCGTGGGAACTTAGGGCGGCGTACAACACGTTGCAGAAACTTGCCCACACGTGCAAACCCCAGACATACCAAATCAAAATACAAGTAATAAAGAAAACAACAATAATAAAACAGAAATACAAATATTTTTCTTCTTATAATTATTATTACTAATAATTCTTCTTCTTATGACACCTGTATTTACCTGATGGTTAGGTTTTTGGGTGAACCCTTGTAGCTGTGTGATACTACCAGTCAAAGCTGGCATCTTTTGGTTTTCAAATAATAATAGTAGATTGATTGATTGATTGATTTAATCTATATACCTCCCCTCTGGCGATGAGATGATTATTAATAATAATACCGATAACCTTAAGGCCATCATGGTGCCTCCTTGACGGGGAGGGAGGGGGCCGGACTTTGATGATTTAAAGCAGGCATGTCCAAACGTTGGCCTTCCAGATGTTGTGGGCCACGACGCCCACAGCCCGTTGCCCTTGGCAATACAGGCTTGGAATTCTGGGAGTGGGTGGTCCAAAACATCAGCAGGGCTGAAGTTTGGACATGCCTGATTTAAAGGTTCCTGGGTGGCTCTGCGGTGCTAAGAGGTTTTGATCGCCAACCCACCCGTTCTCTCTCTCCCGTGTGCCTGGGGGGTGGGGGGCTCACCTTGAGCACGTACTCCACCTGGAGGATGTGACACCTGAGGATGGAGGGCCCCACGGGCGGGATCTTGAGGGCCCGGCCGTGCCAGACCTCCCGCTTGCGGGCCCCGATGGCGTCGCCCGCCATGCTGGCCACCACGCACTTCTTCTGCTTCTTGGCACCCCGGGCGGAGAACGTCTGCACCTGGATGATGGCCGCCCTGGGGACCACGGCCCGGGAGGTGACGTTGTCGATTTCGGCAAAGATGGGGATGACCTCGCCTGTCCGGGAAGAAAGGACGGGCGTTAAGAGGAGAGGGTGCATCCTGTATCCCTCTGCGTCCCCGTCCCCCCTTTGACTCTTCTAGCATCATCTTCCAAGCAGGACATTCTGTGGTCCCCACCCACCACCACCCACCCCGGCCAGGTCTTTTATGCCACCCGGAGCTTTTGAATGCCAGCTTTCTTCCCTCTCGATCGCAAACCCGTTTCGTCCCAACCGGGCACAGAAGGAGCCGCCCGGGCGCTCACCTGGGGTGTAGCCTTTCCGATCGATCTTGGCGGAGACGGAGACCTGCCCTCGGCTGCAATACCACGCCCGCGCAAGTTTCTCCTTGGCACCGGCTTGCGGAGCCTGTAGGAAGGAACAGAGGGGGGGGGAGAGGAAAGGTGGCGGTGAAATTCAGCACGCCGGCTTCCATCAATGCCAATCCCAAGCGGGTTTTCCTCCTCTCTTTCCTTTTTAAAGCATTTCTACCCCGCCTGCCTCCACTTAAAAGGAAAAGGAGAGCGGTTCGGACCCCTTTTTCCCCCTTTGAAAAGGAGTGCCGCCGGGGAAATCTTGATTTATTTATTTATTTATTTATTTATTTTTGCACTTCTATACCGCTCCCATTTCCCGGAGGGAACTCTGGGCGGTTCACACAAAAGGTTAAAAGCATGTACATCAGTAAAAAAAAAATAAAAGAGGTATTAGGCAGGAGGCGTAAAATTTGACAATAAAAAAGAAAGAAAAAACAGAAGAAACACTATAGTACATCCTAGCAATCGCCAAAGGCATTCCCTGAACAGCCAGGTTTTAAGAGCTTTCTTGAAGGCTGCCAATGAGGGAGCCTGGCGAATCTCGCCGGGGAATTTGTTCCACAAGTCTAGGCCGGCCACCGAGAAGGCCCGCTTGCGGGTTGCTACCCTACGGGCCTCCCTAGGGGTGGCCACCCGAAGCGAGAGAGCCACAGAGGATCGGGCCAGCTCTGACCGTAGGGAGATACGCTCTGTCAGATCATCAGGACCCAGGCCATCAAAAATGGCAGTAATGAAAAAAGCAGCCTTCGCCTCGCATCGGTTTCGGGGCCGTGTGCCGCCAAGCCAGTAAAAGACTTTTGGAGGCTGAAAGGGCCACAGGTTTCATCAGGCGCAGGTTTTCAGGGGCCGCCGGTCGGGTTCGGGCCAAGATGCGAAAACGTCTGGCTGCCCGGGACCCTCCTTGGCGGCCCCAAAACAAGGCGGCTGAATTCCTGTTCAATTATGCACCGTTCCCCCTGCCCTCGCTTTGATTTGGGTGCCAAGTTTGGGAAAGTTACTCTTCCGATCGACGACTCTCAAAAGAGTCCTCCTTGAAGCCCTGCCACACATCAATCTCGTCTTTGAAGGCCAGAAGGGACCCTCCAGAGGTCATCCGGTCTGGCCCTTCTCAAGGAAACCTCCAGGGGATCTGAACTAGCTGTGCCGCAGCGGGAGACCTCACTTCCGGAGCTGTCCAGCAGCTCGGTTTAGTGTACGTCAGGGGTGCCCAAACCTTTTTGTAAGGAGGGCCAGATTTGGTGGCTGAGAATGTGTCAGGGGCCAGTTGCTCCCCGACCCTGCCACCCCACTGCAAGCCCCACCCACTGACCCATAATCCCCACCCACTGACCCCTTGCAACCCCACCCGCAGGAAGGAAGGTGGGGACCAAGGGAGGGAGGGAGGTGGAAACCAAGAGAGGAAGGAAGGGAGGTGGGGACCAAGGGAGGGCCACTCAGAATGGTCTGATGGGCTGGATTTGGCCCCCGGGCCGGACTTTGGGCAGGCCTGGTGTACGTGGAATCCAGCCTGGGCAGGATTCGAGAATACATCCGAGAGAACGGCAGAAACCGGAAGGAACACTAGAGATCATCCATCCGGTTCATCCCTAGCCGGGGAGCCACGGGGAGGATCAGAACTCCGCACCTTCGGGATTGGAGAGTGGAACAGGAGACAGGCATTTGGCTACGAATCCGGAAGGAAGAATGGCACGGGAGCTGCCTCCCCCCTATTCACCCCTGCCCCCCCCACACACTCACCAGCAAAGCCGCAGTGTTGATGTCGATTGGTTCGATCACGGTGAACTCCTTCTTGGCGGTTTTGACCGCTGCCCAGGGCCGGTGCAGCTTGGCTTTGACCCAGTATCGGACGCTGCCGTGTTTGCCCTCGAAGGAAGTCGCCAGGGACCTGTCCGAGGAGGGGGGAAAAAGTGCGTGGGGGGGGGAACCTTTAGGGCCAAGGGCAGCCAAGGAACGCAGCTTCCCCCCCCCTCCCTGTTTCCGAGAGGGCCCTTGGGGGTGCCGGACCCGGCCGAGAAAGGGGACGGGAAGGAGCTGTCAGACTTACTCTGGGAGCTGGAAGGTGAAGGCGAATTCGTGACGGCCGGCTGGAAGGATTGTGACGTCCCCACTGTCTGGGAGGGAACAATGGAAGAAGAAAGAGAGAGAGAGAGAGAGAGAGAGAGAGAGAGAGAGAGAACATTAGACAATCATGCTTTTATTTGCCCTCTGTGGGCAAAGTTCTGGCCGGTTTGCAAAACCGCCCACCAAACATGGAAAATTCGCTCGGTGCCACTTGGTGTGTGTAAACACACACACACACACACACACACACACACACACACACACACACACACACACACACACACACACACACACACACACACACACACACACACACACACGTACTGGACCCTGACGCTGGCAGCCATGTGACCGAATGCAGCTGGAACCACAGGCAGGAGAGTTTTACAAAAATAAAAAATAAAAAAAGTGACCCAGATTTCAGCACACAAATAAAGACCACGCAGGGGCGGCCGGGCCTTCTCCCCCGCACCAACGCCAGGGCTGTGTAAATGCCTTGGATTGTTCGTTTTTTTTGAAATGAGAAAGGTCCCTAAGGCAGAGAAGCCGCTTGGAAACACACACACACACACACACGCGTTGGAGGGGAGTCACGTCTCAGAGCTGCCGTCCAAATCCGGAGCCTTCCCGAGATCCCGAAAAGGATGCAACGCTGGAGCTCCCCCTCAAAAGAAAGACCTCGGAATCGAGTAGCCCATCATCCCCAGGGGCCTGGGGATTCTCTGAAGGGTCCCAGTGCAAGGGGAGCAGAAATGCTAGTCTCAGAAGGGCAGGGCTGCCTAGCAGTGCTTCCCTCTGGACTTCCTACACACACAGGGCGAGAGAGAGAGACCGAGACCCTGCAAGGCTGAACTCGGAGATTCTCCAGGGCAGAAAGGGGCCTGGGGGAATGGAAAGCAGGCACTCTGTGGATGCTCAGGGGCCACCCTGGTTTAGTCCCGAGACCAAGCCCCTGGGTATAGTTCAAAGGCACTCTACGCTTGCAGAGGGGAGTCCTTTAAAAAAAAATGTGAATAAGATCGAAAGGCGACTTCCCCAGCAGCACAGCGGACAGAGCAGGGGTGGAAAGGGGGCCCTGTCTCTGCTCAGAGGCGCCCTGCACTGAGAGGCAGGGAAGGCACAGCAGGGAAGAGCACTCTGCAGCTGCTCAGGAGCACCCTTGCTTCAGAACAGGGACTCAGAAAAGCCCCACC
This sequence comes from Phrynocephalus vlangalii, assembly GCA_037367305.1. Taxonomy (NCBI): domain Eukaryota; kingdom Metazoa; phylum Chordata; class Lepidosauria; order Squamata; family Agamidae; genus Phrynocephalus; species Phrynocephalus vlangalii. Next base: position 2,453,220 of record JAWVWN010002910.1, read on the forward strand.
GCTATTCACCCTCTGGAGCGGGGAGGGCAGAGGCACTCTGGTAGAAGGGAGGAGACAAAGAAAGAAAGAAAGAAAGAAAGAAAGAAAGAAAGAAAGAAAGAAAGGAGCCGAGGAAGGAAAGAAGGAAGGAAGGAAGGAAGAAAAGGATGCAGGAAGGATGTAAGAAAGAACAGATAAAAAGAAAGAAGGCACGGACAGAGAGAAGGATGGAAAGAATGGATGAAAAGAAGGAACAGATGGAGGGAGAAAGAGCGAAGGGAAGAATGGATGGATGGATAGAAGGAAGAACGGAAGAAAGAAGGGAAGGAAGGAAAGAAAGAATGGATGGATAGAAGGAAGAACGGAAGAAAGAAGGGAAGGAAGGAAAGAATGGATGGATGGATAGAAGGAAGAACGGAAGAAAGAAGGGAAGGAAGGAAAGAAAGAATGGATGGATGGATAGAAGGAAGAACGGAAGAAAGAAGGGAAGGAAGGAAAGAAAGAAAGAATGGATGGATAGAAGGAAGAACAGAAGAAAGAAGGGAAGGAAGGAAGGGCCAGAGGGGTCCCCCGTCTCCTTTCGGGAGCCGAGGCCCGCCGGTGGGGTGGTGGTGGCGGCGCGGGCGCGGGCGCTCTGCAGGCGCTCAGAGGCACGCTTGCTCCTTCCTCCTCCTTACCAGCGGCGGCGGGGGCGAGGAGGTTCTGCCGGTGGGCGAGGAAGTCCACCTGGTCTCCGTAGCTCTGGGTGTAGGCGGTGCTGGAGCCGGCGCTGCGGGACTCGGTCCAGTGGACCTTGGCGGCGCCGCGGGCGATCAGGTGGAGGGCGGCCACTTTGGCTTCCCCGGAGAGCTCCAGCACCACCCGGCCGGCCACGCTCTCGCCCGAGCTGAAGACCGGCGGCGCCTCCACCTCCGGGCAGTCCAGCAGCACCGCGAAGCGCTTGAGGCGGTCGAAGAGCATCGCGGAAAACAGCCACGGAGGAGCGCGAGAGGCTGGGATCGCGCAGGCACCACCGCCTTTGCCTCTCCCGCCGCCGCGGCGCGCCTTTTAAAGCCGGGCCCGGGGAAAGGGGCGGGGATTGACGCCCCGCCCCCGGACGCCAGGGAGCCTATCAGCGCCCCGGGGGCGTGGCGTAGGGGGAGGAGGAGGGGGGACACCAGAAGTGGGGAGCTTTGGCAAAACAAAGCACCGAGCATGCGCAAAGACTTTTCTCTCTTCTCAACGTCCTCCCTTTGCAGCTGCACTTGGAAAGTTTGGGGGATTTAGGGCAAAAGGGGAGGAAAACTCTCCGGGGGGGGGGGAATCAACTTTGCCCCAGAAGGAAGGAAGGAAGGAAGGAAGGAAGGAAGGAAGGAAGGAAAGAGAAAAATAGTTGAAGAATGAGATCGGAGGAAAAGTAAAAGAGAGGAAAATTTAAGAAAGAAAGAAAGAAAGAAAGAAAGAAAGAAAGAGAAAAATAGTTGAAGAATGAGATCGGAGGAAAAGTAAAAGAGAGGAAGATTTAAGAAAGAAAGAAAGGAAGAAAGAAAGAAAGAAAGAAAGAAAGAGAAAAATAGTTGAAGAATGAGATCGGAGGAAAAGTAAAAGAGAGGAAGATTTAAGAAAGAAAGAAAGAAAGAAAGAAAGAAAGAAAGAAAGAAAGAAAAAGAAAGAGAAAAATAGTTGAAGAATGAGATCGGAGGAAAAGTAAAAGAGAGGAAGATTTAAGAAAGAAAGAAAGAAAGAAAGAAAGAAAGAAAGAAAGAAAGAAAGAAAGAAAGAAAGAAAGAAAGAGAAAAATAGTTGAAGAATGAGATCGGAGGAAAAGTAAAAGAGAGGAAGATTTAAGAAAGAAAGAAAGAAAGAAAGAAAGAAAGAAAGAAAGAAAGAAAGAAAGAAAGAAAGAGAAAAATAGTTGAAGAATGAGATCGGAGGAAAAGTAAAAGAGAGGAAGATTTAAGAAAGAAAGAAAGGAAGAAAGAAAGAAAGAAAGAAAGAGAAAAATAGTTGAAGAATGAGATCAGAGGAAAAGTAAAAGGAAGATTTAAGAAAGAAGGCAGAAAGGAAGGTGAAGGAAAGAAAGAAAGAAAAGAAAGAAGGTTAAGAATGAGATCAGAGGATAAGCAAAAGAGAGGAAGATTTGAGCGAGAAAGAAAGAATATAGAATGAGAAGAAAGGGAAGGAAGGCGAAGAGGGGAAGATTTAAGAAGAAAAGGAAAGAAATTGTTTAAAAATTAGAAGAGAGGGAAAAGAGGAAGATTTGATTTAGAAAGAAAGGAAGAAAGAAAAAATAATTTAAGAATGAGAACAGAGGAAAAGGAAAAGAGAGGAAGATTTAAGGAAGGATGGAGTGGATCTGTATCCCATCATCATAAGCCCCCAGATTAAACCCACTGGACCCCCCTTGGGCCTTTCCTCCGTGTCAATTTAGTTGCCCCATCGAGGCAACCCTAGGCATGCGTGACCTCCATCCGCTCTTTCAGAGTCAAGTCCATGGCTTCCTTGTGTGTGTGTGTGTTTTTTTTTTGGGGGGGGGTCCCTCTCAGGCCCAGGTGGTCTTCCTCCTTCTCTACTCCTTCCCGAGTTTCTCCCAGCATAGTCGCACCCGGAACATGGGGTGCTGGTGGTGGTGGTGGTGGTAGATCCGAGGGCGAGAGAGAGAGAGAGGAGTTGCAAACTGCCCCAGCCTTTGCTCTTTGCCCAGCCTGAACCTTTTTTTGGGAGGGGGGGGTCCAAGGGCCTCTCTCCCCCCCTTATCCTTTCTTTATCTTTTTGGGCACGGGCTGAGCAGACTGCAACGGGCTCGGATGCGTAGGGCTCATTGTTTTCAAAGAGATCGCACTGGGCTGCCCTTTCCGGGTCAGTCCAGCGGGATCCAGTCTGATCACACCCGAAGAAGACGGTCAAGTCAGTTTTGAAGTCCAGGCTCGATTGGAGGCAGCGCCAGCCAGTGTTTGGCTCTCTGGCTTTTCGGCCGTAGGCGTAAAACATTCCTCCAGCACCAGATTTCGAATGTGTGTGTGTGTGTGTGTGTGTGTGTGTGTGTGTGTCCCCAGTGGCTTTCCTCGTTGGCCTGTTTTCACATCTAAACCGCAATAAAAATGCAGACGCGCCTTTCCAGGAAAAAAAGAGAGAAGGGGTTTGCCCCGGTTCGATCCTAGACGTTTGATTTAGGGCCTTGTTGTGCCTAAAAATAGAAAACGTCCCAAAGAGCTAGAACATAAATTTTATGGTGGCAAGCTCCGGTGACACCCTCAAGACAATTACATTAGGATCCCATTACGCGCGGGAGTCTGTATCCGCTGATTCAGGTACGTACGTACATGCGGGAAGGCTTGTGAGTGCCCAATGCTGTCTACACGCACGCACGCACGCGCGCGCGCACACACACACACACACACAGAGGGGGGGTAATAATATTGCAGGAAAAAAATCTAGATACAGTAGACCCTCGTATAACAAACAGTTTGTAGAACATAACAATCTGTCCAACATAAGAAATTCTGGAGACAGGGGGAAATTGCTTAACAGAATAGCCTATGGGGCAAATCCATACAACATAAAAATAGTTGCGATGAGGGGATTACTCTGTATTCAATGCATTCCTATGGGAAATTTGTACAAAGGAAAATTTGCTGAACAGAATTTCATTTGGAACGAATTAATTCCTTTGTCCAAGGTACCACTGTATATCTGTTTCTAAAGATGAAGTGACTAGAACTGGCCGCGAGGAGGCGCCAGAGACCATGTTATGGCTGGCGTTATCTATTATCGGCGGTTCTCGGCATCCGCGTGGGGGCTTAGGTCGGATCCCAGTGCCGTCAGGCGCGAGGCCACCTGCTTTTCTGCCCCCCCCCCGGGAGCAGATTTGAACCCCCCCCCAAAAAAAATCACCCACTGGGGGAGAAATCCCAGGGCTGGGAATCGAACTCCCCATGGCATGGTCACAGGCTTTGCCTTCTTTCTTCCCACGCCAGGCCCTGAATGTAGGGCAGGGCAGGCGTGGCCCTCGGTGCCCACGCAGACGGAGAAGCTCCGTGGGAGGGTTGGGGGCAATGCCAAAACCGGCCACCGCCTCACCTCCCAAGGAGACCAGCGGCGGTGCCTGCGGGAGTTGGCAACAGGTTCAAACGCTGGCAGTGTCTCCGAAGTGAAGGAAAAGAGGAAAGTTAAAGAAAGAAAGAATGGAAAGTAGAAGAAAGAAAGAAGGAAGGAAGAAAGGAAAGAAAGAAAGAAGAGAAGAATGGAAAGAAAGAAAGAGAAGAAAGAAAGAAAGAAAGAAAGAAAGAAGAAAGAAGAAGAAGAAGAGAAGAAAGATAAGGAGAAAGGGAAAGTTGAAGGAAGGAAGGAAGGAAAGAAAGAAAGAAAGAAAGAAAGAAAGAAAGAAAGAAAGAAAGAAAGAAAGAAAGAAAGAGTTTAAGAATTGGAAAGATAAGGAGAAAGGGAAAGTTGAAGGAAGGAAAGAAAGAAAGAAAGAAAGAAAGAAAGAAACAGTTTAAGAATTGGAAACATAAGGAGAAAGGGAAAGTTGAAGGAAGGAAGGAAGGAAGGAAGGAAAGAAAGAAAGAAAGAAAGAAAGAAAGAAAGAAAGAAAGAAAGAAAGAAAGAAAGAAAGTTTAAGAATTAGTAAGATAAGGAGAAAGGGAAAGTTGAAGGAAGGAAGGAAGGAAGGAAGGAAGGAAGGAATAGCTTAAGAATATGAAAGTAAAGGAAAAGAGGAAAGTTTAAGAAAGAAAGAAAGAGTAAGAATAAAGATAAGGAGAAAGGGAAAGTTTAAGGAAGGAAGGAAGGAAGGAAGGAAGAGGGACCAAAGGAAGGAAGACTGAATGAACAAATAAATGACAAGCAAGCAAGCCAGCGAACAAATGAACAAACACAACTCCCATGATCCCCTGTCACAACTCCCATGTTCCCTCTGAACAAGGAAATTTTTCCAGGCTGTGTCGAAAAGCAGCGCTTTTCAAACAGCTCTGGCAGGGAAATCCCGCAGGCGGCCTGGGGAAAACAGCCCCCCTCCTGAATGCAAATTTTATCCGCAGAAAAGAGAAGTGGGTGTTGTTGTTTTTTCTTCCACACCCCGGGGAGAAGACATGAGAGCTAGGAAAACGCCTTTGGTGCCCGGAGGAGCCAGGAGGGGAATTTCAACGCCCGGCCTTGCCCTGACATCTCCTGGAGAGAAGGCCGAACAGCAAGCGTATTAAAAGAAAACCCTCCAGAATGTGTCCGCGCTGGTTTTTCTTTTTGCAAAAGGATGGTGTTTAGCAGCTCAGGAATGGAAGCAGGGAGGCAGGCAGGCAAGCAAGGGAAATTTTCCTCTGGGTAGGAGAATTGTCGAGCCCTGAGGTTCCCAAAAATCACGGACCCCATTAATCGGGAAGGCCCCTTAAAGATCAACAGAAACGCAGCAGGGTCCCTCTCTTTTCTCTGGTAGTGAGCGGACAGGGCGGCTTTGGGACGTTAAACAAAGCCAGGGTGTTTTGGGAAAGGCCAGCGTGCTGGGAATGGGGGAGTGGTGGCGCAGCAGGAGGTGAGGAAGGCCCCCCATGTCAGATGGACGGAGTCCCGCAAGGAAACCACAGCTTTTGCATCCGGCAACGCAGCCGGAAGGCAGGCCATTTTGGAGGTGGCCTGTTCCTGGGGTCGAGGGCAAGTAGGCAGCCCCGGAGAACTGCCGATATTAAAGGGGACAGGCCTCGGGGCGGTTATTATTTATTTATTTTATTTTATTTTATTTTTATACCGCCCATCTTCCCTGGGAACTCTGGGCGGTTAACAATAGGGGTTAAAAGGTTCAGATCACAGAGACTGAGGCGAGCCAGGGAGACATGATGAAGGGATATAAAATAATGCAGGCTGCAGGGAAGTAAATAATAATAATAATAATAATAATAATAATAATAATAATAATAATAATAATAATAATAATAATAATAATAATAATAATAATAAAGACTTGTTTCCCCTCCTGGACCTCTCCTGAAGCAGAAGGGAGGGAGAGTGACAACAGAGGTGCATGGTTTAACCGTGGAACTCCCTGCCACAGGATAATGGGAGGAATGCCAGCGTGGACAGCTTCGAAAGGGGTTCGCTAGGTTCCAGGATGGCTAACGCCTCCGTCTGACCGCCGGCTCAAGAAGGCTTAAAGACGGCCGTTGGGTTTCTCCCGGGAGGATCCAGCCAGGCGTTGCAAAGTCCGAACCTTGGACCTCAAAAAGCCTTCCGCCGGAGAGGCATCCGAGAACCCCATTTTCCCTGGCGAGAACGGCGTCAACAGGTCCGTGGGTGGTGTGGTGGCTTGGCGTTGGTTCCCCTTCTCTGGCTCCGATGGGGGGGCGGCAGGAAGGGCTGGACCCGGCTCGGGAGAGGCGGGAGATATTTACAGAACCGGCGCTGAGCGCCCGGCTGGACCTCGGAAGGAGCTTTGCACTGTTTGTTGAGCAAACAAAGAAAACGACCTGTATCCTGGAGACGTTCTCGGAAGTGGTCCCTAGCTGGAAATGGGACGAGAGCCCACAAAGATGCCCAGAGGCCAAGATCCTAGCCCCTTTGGCCTTCATTTGGGTCTCTTCATCCATGCCTTTCTCCTCTTTGCTTCCGCCTCCCGGCATCTGCCGCCTGAGGCCAGGCCTCACGCCATCCTTAACGCAAGCGTGGAAGCCGCGAGGGGCTGCATCCCGCCTCCAGCCCGCCTGGCTCCGTCAACCTCTTATGAGAAGGCGGAAAATCCTCCCCCACGCCAAGGTCCCGACAAGGATGCTGTCCGCTCCGGGTTTTGACACGCCCTCCTCTGCCACCCCCTTCTATCTTTGGAGCCGGCGTTTGTTTCCTAAAGAGGCAGCCGGCAGGGCGACCTGCGGAGATCCGAGCGACGGCCACGCAACCGTGCCGGCCAAGATCCTGCCGTGGTTTTTAAAATGTTGATAGAGGTTTCAGACGGGGACCGAGCAACCGTTAGTTAACACCGCTCCTTTTCCCGAAGGAGTTGGGTTGTTTTGCAAACACTTGACTGTTGTTCAAAGAGCTCGGAAACCATATTATTATTATTATTATTATTATTATTATTATTATTATTATTATTATTATTATTATTATTATTATTATTATTATTATTATTATTATTAACCACACAGCTATCTACGCTGGATTTTGTATTACCAATCACTAGTCGAACGCTTCCCAAGCGTTTAAGACTCAGTGATGTATCGGCGAATTATGCCAGCAGATCCCAGTAAGGCGGCTTTCTGCAGCTGATTGATGGTGACTTTGTCCACTCCAATTTCTTCTAAATACTTGCTTAGCCCTTTAGGCACTGCCGATGACCGGCGTGCCGATGACCACCGGGACCACCTGCCCCGGTTTATGCCAGAGTCTCGGAAATTCAATTTTCAGATCCTGATATCGGGTAATTTTTTTCCAAGTTGTTTCTCAGTGACTCTACTACCACCTGGTATTGCAACATCAATGACCCACACTTTTTTCTTCCCCACAATCACAATATCCGGGGTATTATGCTCCAAAACCCTGTCTGTCTGTATTCAGAAGTCCCAAAGTAATTTTGCATGCTCCTTTTCAGTCACTTTTTCAGGCTTATGATCCCACCAGTTCTTTGCTACGGGCAAATGATAGTTGCGACACAAATTCCAGTGGACCATTTGAGCCACTACATTATTATTATTATTATTATTATTATTATTATTATTATTATTATTATTATTATTATTATTATTATTAGTAGTAGTAGTAGTAGTAGTAGTAGTAGTAGTAGTAGTAGTAGTAGTAGTAGTAAACCGCCCAGAGTTCCGCTCCGGAAGATGGGCAGTATAGAAATGTAATAAATAAGTAAATAAATAAATAATATCGGCACTTTTCACCCCATTTTAGGCTCTGGCTTTGCCCTCCCCGAGAAAAATCAGCACCTTTTGGAGAAAAATCAGCACCGCTGACCCCCCACACGCTTCTCACCTCGGATGAAAGCCCGGCGCATCTGCAGGTAGACTTCATGGGCTGTGTAGTCGCTGTAGACGGTGCTCATCCCAACCGTCTTGCCCTCCAGCCAATGGGCCGTGGCCCGTCCCCGGGCGCGGACCTCCAGGGCTTTGACCCGGAGCCTCCGGGCGACATCCAGCACCACCCGGCCGGAGAGCAGCTCCCCTCCCCGGTACACGGCCGTGGGGCCCGGCCCGCTGTCCAGCGCCAGGGTGAAATGCCGGATCCTGCGGAGCCGTGGCATGGCTTTAGGGCTAGCCCACAGGGAGGAAAGAAAGTGTGTGGCAAGGCCACATTGATTTCCTCCAGGGGTTATTCGGTGCCACTAAGCCGCCCTGCCTGTCCCAGGCCAGGCCTCCCAAGGAGAGCCTAAAAATACTGCTTTCCTTCCTGGTTTGGCTGTGGTTCAGAGCGCCACAGCCTGGTTGTGCTGCAGGCCACGGCGGAAGGCGGCCTCTTTCCCCTCCCTTCCCCTCTGGCTGGGGTTTTGCTCCGAACTGCCTGCCAGCCGACCAGCCCTGCCGTGACTGCAACACCCAAAAGCCACAGGGCAGGAGAAGGAGCGCTGCCCAGGCGCCTCCCCTCGGGCTCCCTGCCTCTCGCAAGGGAACGTCGTAAAAGTGCAGCGAGGGGATCTGAGTGAGCCCAGTGGAAATTGGGAGTTTGTGTGTGTGTGTGTGTGTGTGTGTGTGTGTGTGTGTGTGTGTGTGTGTGTGTGTGTGTGTGTGTGTGTGTGTGTGTGTGTGTGTGTGTGTGTGTGTTTGCCCCTGGCAGACAGATGCAGGCAGAAGAGGACCACAGGGAGAACAGGAGCGCCAACCCGCCTCACATCTTGCGGGGGGACGTAGGTGACAACCAACCCAAGCGCTGTCCGTCTCCTGCAAAAATCTACCATTGTGGGGAAGTTCTCTCTGCGCCTCTTTCTGGCTCTAGACCAGTGGTTTCTCCACCGGTGGGTCTCCAGATGTTCCTGGACTGCAACTCCCAGAAATCCTGTTCCAGCTCATCTAGTGATGAAGACTCCTGGGAGTTGCAGTCCAGGAACATCTAGGGAACCCACAGGTGGAGAAACCACTGCTCTCTAGGCCCTTCAAAGGATCATTCCCTCTTCATCTTTCAGATTTTTTAAAATTTATTTTTGCTGGCATTTCTGACGGTCGTCTTAGCCCGGCAGGGCTGGGAAGGGACCCCACAAGATCATCCGGTCCCTCCCAACCCTTGCCGCTCTGTGACGGACGACAAGGGCAAATCCTCCAACCAGCCCCCGGACTCTTAAAGGCAATGCCTCTAACCTCAAATATATTCTCAGCGGCTCACGGTCAGCTTGTTCCCTGCTTGAACTTGAATGGTGTGTTTTTCAAGCTACCGAGCCTGTGTTTTTATTAAAAAAAAGGGTTGCTTTGTATATTGTGTGTTGACCGCCCACGAAAGAAAGGTAGGGTACAGCCTTTTGGGCACGCAAAAGCCTGGGAAGAGATGTAAACACGACAGGGCCCCAGTACAATCCATCCTATAACCTTCCTGCAAGTATGATTTTTTTAAAAAACCTGCCTTGAGCAGGGGTGGGTGCGGACTTGACAACCTTGTAAGTCCCTTTTCGTTTCATGATTCTGTGGTTCTGTGCTCCGAGACCATGTTGTTGTTGTTGTTGTTGTTGTTGTTGTTGTTGTTGTTGTTGTTGTTGTTGTTGTTGTTCTATCATCATAATGCACAGTAATCTGACAACTAACGAGACCAAAACAAGACAGATAGATAGATAGATAGATAGATAGATAGATAGATAGATAGATAGATAGATAGATAGATAGACCAGGAAGGAAGGGATGGATAGATAGACAGACAGACAGACCAGGAAGGAAGGAATGGATAGATAGATAGATAGATAGATAGATAGATAGATAGATAGATAGATAGATAGATAGATAGATAGACCAGGAAGGAAGGGATGGATAGATAGACAGACAGACAGACCAGGAAGGAAGGAATGGATAGATAGATAGATAGATAGATAGATAGATAGATAGATAGATAGATAGATAGATAGATAGATAGATAGATAGATAGATAGATAGATAGATAGATAGATAGACCAGGAAGGAAGGGATGGATAGATAGACAGACAGACAGACCAGGAAGGAAGGAATGGATAGATAGATAGATAGATAGATAGATAGATAGATAGATAGATAGATAGATAGATAGATAGATAGATAGATAGACCAGGAAGGAAGGGATGGATAGATAGACAGACAGACAGACCAGGAAGGAAGGAATGGATAGATAGATAGATAGATAGATAGATAGATAGATAGATAGATAGATAGATAGATAGATAGATAGATAGATAGATTGATAGATGAATAAGAAAGGAGGAGCAGACCCCACCCTTGAAGGTCCGGGGGGGGGGGAGTGCAAACGGTGGCCCTTTATATCACCACCCATGCAGTTCAACAGCAGTGAACCGCCCTCAACCTTGCAAAGAGGGAGAGGGCCATCATTTATCTTGTCCAGGGGTGGCATTGTGGCAGGACTCTGTGTGTGTGTGTGTGTGTGTGTACGGCCTTGGGCGTTTGCAACCCTTCCTGTCAGTGTCCTCCCGAGAGGGTTTCGCTGGCCCTCTTATCTCGGCTTTGCAGAAGCCGCTAAGAACCAGGCTCCTCCGTCCAGGAAAGAGCAGGCAGGGTGATGGGCAGAGCCCGGGGGGGGGGGACGTGTGGCGCAAGATGGATGCGCATCACAGACCCATGGGGGACCCTTTTTGGGGTAGGGCTGGGGGTGAAGGGCTCCCTTCCCTTTTATATTGCAACGGGAGCGAGGTGCCAAATCGGTGGGGTTGTCACCTTTCAGGCTGGCCTCATCCCCTCCCGAGAGAGGACAGAAATCTCTTTGGGCAAGGCTTCTCCAGGAGACCCCCCCCGAATCGCAGACTTGTAGGGTCAGGATGCACCCAGAGGTCATCTAGTCTACCCCTTGGGTAAGGCAGGGAATCCAGAGTGGCACGGGGGCCTCTTGGGATCCCGAGCGTTCTGGCAGCCATCGCTCGGTTGCTTTTTTGGTTCCTGCACACACACATACACACACACAAATGCACAACCTATCTGCAACCTGGAGGGAGATGCCCTCTGCACATGCTCAGAAGCCCCGCCTCAGGCCGTTCTGCTTTCTAGAGCGCTCCAGAGGGTCAGGGCCACCCAGGTCAGCGGCCTAGGGCTGCCCCAGCCAGTTGGAAAAAGGAAGGCAGAGGGTGTTTGTGTGCGGTTCGGGGGTTCGGGGTCCAGCCATGGAGCAGAGACAAGAATGGCATCCCCTTGGACTGTTTGCACCCATATTGGTTTGATTAGCTACTTTTAATTGGCACTTCAATTGCCTAGCCTGAGCCCACCTTTATGGAAAAGGTTTTGCGACCCGATGCCTTTCAGAGGAACGTTCGAGGGCAGCTGATGAAAGAGGAAGAAAAACGAGGTCAGAGATCATTAAGCATAAACGTAAGCTACGCTGATGGTGCCGTCTTAACGGGCAGAAAGCAGCTGCAAATGGCTTCTGAGGACCGCGGAAGAAGAAAGTGCCAAAGCAGGATTACAGTTGAACATTAAAACGGAACTCGCACCTGCAGAAGAATTGCATGACTTTTATTTCGAGGGGGTGGGGAGACAGAAAAAGTCTGAAATTCTGGAAACATTGGTTCAAGTATCCGTCCCAATGGAGACTCAGGTGGAGAATTCAGAAGGAGACCAACGCTCAGAAGAGGAAGGCCCAAGAAGGAAGCCATGGACTTGAGTGTGCAAGAGTTGAGGACATTTTGGAGATGGGGTTGCCACAAATTGGCAGGTAACTGCAACTTTAGGGAAATCCTATTGAAATCCTATAGGTGGAGAAGGACGCTATAGGTGTTGGAGAAGGAATCGCTGGGGGAAAGAGGTTGTAATGCCAATTATTTGTCGATCCATTTGGTTTGGGGGGGGAATGGGCCATTAAGAGCCATTAGCCTTACAAAAGACCTGCTTTTGAGTTGCTGATTGGGGCGCTCTAACCTGCGTTTTGGGACTCTCCGCTGGCGGTGGCGTGTGTGTGTGTGTGTGTGTGTGTGTGTGTGTGTGTGTGTGTGTGTGTGTGTGTGTGTGTGTGTGTGTGTGTGTGTGTAGGGGGATCTATGGTGACTCACAAACCTGGTAGCTAACCACACTGGCTTTAGCCTGAAGCTGGCACGAGTTTGTTTGTTTATTTATTTATTTATTTCCATTTTCCACGGCCGATCGTGGAGCCCTGCTCGGTCGGCTTCGCCCTCCCAGCGGGACCCGCCTGCCCACATTGGGGGGGCCAGGGCCCGCTCTAACCACTGCGCCACCCGGCTGCCGCGACGAACAACCCCGAAAGACGGAGCTGGTGGTGGATATTTAAAAACAAAACAGATCGAGGTTTCTTTTGCGCGTGGCTTGAAATGGCGACGCGCCATTGAAAAGCGCAATTTCAAAGCACGCCCCCCCCGTGTGTGTGTGTGTGTGTGTGTGTGTGTGTGTGTGTGTGTGTGTGCTTTTGGAAACGGCTGGTCTCCCGGAGAGCCGGGATGGACGGACCTTGCAAAGCCGGCCCTGCCCTCCACCAGGGACGGGAGTTCGCCTCCCGCTGCCTCCTTCCTTCCTTCCTTCCTTCCTTCCTTCCTTCCTCCCAAAGTTGGCCCAGGCGGAGCGAAAGGAGGAGTCGAAAGGGCGGCCCTCCCCGCATACCTGAGCGCCAGGTCCCCACCTGCGTGCCTGCCTGGGAAGAGAAGGGGAGACCTAAATAAGGGAGGAAAAAAGTCGGATCCTGCTACTCTGGAGGCCCCCCTCAACTGGCCGGTAAGTGCCTGGACCCCCCCCCAAAAAAATCGCCCCTCGTCTCCAAAATGCGCGCCCCCCTCTCCAAAATGCGCCCGTGCGCCCTGGGCGCACGAACAGCCACCTTTCCTTTTGTGTCTCGGCCTTTCACGTTCATAGGCAGGGATTTCTCCCCCCCCCCAAGAAAAGTGGGGGGAGCGATCCCTTAAAAATATCCCTCTGTCCTCGATCTCACCCCCCCCCCCTCGGCTCTGTGCCCTCCGGTCCTTGGTGGGAAACGTCCCCCACCCTGGGCTCCAAGTTGCGACTTGTGGGGTGCGTGTTGAAAGCCGCCCCCGCCGGACTGTTGCAACAGGTGCCTCTCAGAAGCCCGATAAAACTTTGTTTATTGCGTATTTCCCCCCCCCCTCCCCGAAGTCAGAACTGAGTTGTTGTGGCCCGCTTGGTTTTGAAAGGGAAACAACCTTCTCAAAACTTCCCTGCTTTACCGTGGTCACCTTGTCTAGGAATGTTTAATCAGTTAAAGAATTGTTCAAGAATTCATACAACAGGATGCTTGAAAGAGTATCCATTTAGTTGTACGGATTCTCCCATAGGCGATTAGTAAGAAATTCCTATGTCAGAATTTATGTTGTACAGATTTTATGTTATACAAACTGTTTGTTATACAAGGGTTCACTGTACAGTTAAAAGACCAAGCTTTCTAGCATGGAGACCACTGGTGGCACCTTCAGGATATCAGAAACGACTATTATGGACTGACATTTGCACGCTGGCTGTAGCAAAACACTCAGGTGGGCCAGTTGGGTCAGTTACCTTACTGCTGATCTTATGGAATTAATTACATCCTCCTGGTTAAATTAAATTAAAGACGGCAGGTTGTCAAACACAGCTGGCCAGCGATGCTCCTGACCCCAGGAGCCCTCGAGCTCGGGGCAAGCACCATGGGAGCTGTTGTTCCCGACAGCTGAAGGATGCTAGGTTAAGGGAAAGTATCTCAGCCCCGTTTGGTGCTGGGGGGGACGCAGCTTCCGATTTATATGGCAATTCTGTGAATTAAAAAACCAAAAGTGTTCTGCTTCTACACCGCTCCATACCACTTCAAGTAGTCTCTGGGCGGTTTACAGTTTTTAATTACAGTATGCAACCCCCATCCCCCTGCCCCAAAAGGAGCTGTCCTTGACAGCTTTACAAAACCAGAGTTGTGGGTTCCTTTGGCTGAGTTGTTCCATCTCACATCGGGGCCCACATTTTTCCTACTGCTTCCACCTTGTCCTAGCATTGTTGGTCCCTCTGTGTGTGTGTGTGTGTTGGTTTCCAGAGTTGCCCTTTCATTAGTGTACCCTTTACCTGAGTCAAACTCATGCGGTGTATAAAATCCACTCTAGCCCTGAAGTTCTAAGGTTATTATTGATGAAAGAGGAAGAAAAATGAGATCAAAGATAATTAAGCATAAACGTAAGATATGCTGATGATGTCGTCTGACGGGCCGAAAGCAGCTGCAAGTGGCTTCTGAGGACCGCGGAAGAAGAAAGCGCCAAAGCAGGATTACAGTTGAACATCAAAACGGAACTCGCAACTGCGGAAAAATTTTACGACTTTTATTTCGACGGGGTGCAAGAGATGAGGACATTTTGGAGATGGGGTTGCCACAAGTTGGCACGTAACAACAATCTTAGGGAAATCCTATTGAAATCCTGTAGGTGTTGGAGAAGGAACCTATAGGTGTTGGTGTTGGAGATATCTCCGTGGCTTCAGCCTCTGGGTGCTCCACTGGTCCTTCCAGGAGAGAAAAGCCAGCCTGGGAGGCCTTGGGCAAGCTGCACTATTCCCGGAGGAAGATTACCGGAATCCCCTCCTGAGCATTGTCTCCCTGGGAAACCCTGAAACGAGGGTCACCATCACTCAGAATTGACTCGGTGCTACAAGTCATGCTACGACGGGCAGCCTAGGTCAGGAATGTCTCAACTTCGTCCCTCCAGATGTTTTGGACCACGACTCCCACAGTCCTTTGTCATTGGCCATACAGGCTTGGAATTCTGGGAGTTGTGGTCCAAAACATCATAAGAACATAAGAAGAGCCATCATGCTGGATCAGGCCAAAGGCCCATCTAGTCCAGCTTCCTGTTTCTCACGGTGGCTCCACCAAATGCATTTGGGAGTGCATGAGACTAGATCTCTGTCTCCTGATCCCACTCCCCTGCATCTGGCCCTTGAAGGACCCTGGTTTTAAGCCTGGAGATGACACACATCTCCCTCATGGTTTGTCACCTGGGATGATGGACTTTTCCTCCAGGAATCTGTCCAGTCCGCTTTTGAAGGCATCCAGGCCAGATGCCATCACCACCTCCTGTGGCAGGGAGTTCCACAGACTAACAACGTGCTGGGTGAAGAAATATTTTCTTTTGTCTGTTCTTACTCTCCCAGCCCTCAATGTGAGTGGATGTCCCCCTAGTTCTGGTATTTTGTGCGAGGGAGAAGAGCTTCCCTCTATCCACTTGACTCATGCCCTGTATTATTTTGTACGTCTCAATCCTATCCCCCCTCGGGCGCCTTTTTTCCACACTAAAGAGCCCCAAATGTTTTAGCCTTTCCTCACGTTTATCATCAGGAGGGCCGAAGTTTGGACATGCCTGGCCTAGGTGCTTCCAGCGTACAGGAGTCCTCGTAGGAACTTTTGAGGCCGGCGACGTATCGATGGGTCGCTTTTACCCCTCTACCTGTTTCCCAGTCTGCTTCCGTGGCGAAATGGTGGCGAAATTGGTCTCTCCATCCATTGCATCTCGCCGGCTCTCCGTGGGGTGTAGCAGTAGTTAAAGAGATTAGGAGTCACCTTTGGGCCGGAGTTTAAGCCTGAGCTAATCTACTTAAGACCCCTGTGCTAGGATAATATGGCGCGTAGCACCCTTTGCCCCACCCTGAAGAGTTCAGGGAGAGTTTAAACAGAACGGCTATGGCCAACGGTGAACACGCATGCAGGAGGCGTCTATAGTATCTATTGATCTTCTGCTTTCCAGTAAAATCAGTAACCTACAAACGTGGACGGCCTTTAAATGCAGTGTTTTTGCGTTCTCGGCAGCCAAGTCGGAACCGGCTTCTAGAGTGAATACGAGTGAGATACCCTGTTTCCCCAAAAATAAGACATCCCCCCAAAATAAGACCTTCTTACAGTTTTGCCTTTTGCTGAAATATAAGGCATCCCTCCTGAAAATAAGGCCTCCCCGATAATAAGATAACAATAAATGTGTACCGTATTCCTCTTCATGGAAAAATAAGACATCCCCCTGAAAATAAGACCTAGCGCATCTTTGGGAGCAAAAATTAATATAAGACACTGTCTTATTTTCGGGGAAACGGGGTATTTAAGGGGACGGTTTCTCGGTTTTTCCGGGAAAGTTTCTGCCAGTGAGCGAGCATTCGAAAGCAGGCCTCCCCGAGCCCCCGTTCGTCGCTCGATCCAAACCACACCGGGAACTCCGAACCACAGCCGTGATGTTATGTAGATCTTAAGTATGAAATGTATATTTATCAATACACATAGGTAGACATAGAGAAACACCCCCCCCCTCTGGGTCCAGCCTCAGCTCCTTCCCTGTCATGGTTACCCGCTGAGCCTTGGAGGAAATTGGAGAAGAAATTACAAAGATTAGTTTCAGGGTAGAAATGCCCAGCCTCCTTTTCTAAGCCGCCTCGTCATCATCATCATGCCTGGATCTTATTCTGTCGCTGGTTGGGCGGAGGAGAAGGGGGGGGGCGAGGCGTGTTTTCTTTTTTAAAACTTTGTCTGCAACCTCTGAGTCACCGGACCTTCTTCCTCATTCTCTGGGGCTTTCGTTCAAGCAAGCAAGCAAAAAGGACGTGCTAGATGAAAAATAATAATAATCCCACACTTCATAGTGCCACCAACACCGGACAGAGGCACAGTGACGGGAGGGGTGGGCGTACGGGACCACCCTGCAGGAACGTGGTGGGCGAGAAAGAAGAGAGCTGTTGCCCCTTGTCGGCACCAGGCAGTATTGGAAAAAAAAATAAATAAAGAAGGGAGACGCCAGCTCTTTGGGTCTGGCGGACGGACCCGAACCGGGAGAGTTGGGTTTGAATTGGTTCCGCGCCCATTTAGTGTTCGGGGAAATCCCGTTCCCCAAATAAGAAGTGGACATCTCGGCCTGTAGTAGTAGTAGTAGTAGTAGTAGTAGTAGCAACAGCAGCAGCAGCAGCAGCAGCGATAGTGATAATGATAGTGATATTAAAAGTAGAGGCAGTAATTATAGATATAATAGTAGTAATGATTGTAGTAATGCTGCTTCTACTTCCTCCTCCTCCTCCTCCTCCTCCTCCTCCTCCTCCTCCTCCTCCTCTGACTACTACTACTACTACTACTACTACTACTACTTTTATTATTATTATTATTATTATTATTAGTATTAGTATTAGTATTAGTATTAGTATTAGTAGTACTACTAGTATTAGTACTACTACTATTACTACTACTACGTATTATTATTATTATTATTATTATTATTATTATTATTATTATTATTAGTAGTAGTAGTAGTAGTAGTAGTAGTAGTAGTAGTAGCCTAGATGCCCTGTTAAGCACATCCGATCTCGCCTGATTTCGGAAGCTAAGCAGGGTCGGCCCTGGTTAGTACTTGGATGGGCGACCACCAGGGAATGCTAGGTGCTGTAGGTGCCTGGAATAGGAACTGGCAAGCCACTCCAGTATTCCTGCCAAGAAAACTCCATGGACATGGAGTCACGAAGAAGAGTCGGTCGCGACTGTAACAACACGACACACACAGTAGTAGTAGTAGTAGTAGTAGTAGTCGTTGTCGTTGTCGTTGTCGTTGTCGTTTTGGAGCATCATACCCCGGATATTGTGACTGTTGAGAAGAAAGTGTGGATCATTGATGTTGCTATACCAGGAGATAGTAGAGTCACCAAGAAACAACTTGAAAAAATTGCCCAATATCAGGATCTGACAATTGAACTTCAGAGACTCTGGCATAAACCGGTACAGGTGGTCCCGGTGGTCATCGGCACGCTGGGTGTGCGGCGCCTAAAGAGCTAAGTGAGTATTTAGAAGAAATTGGTGTGGACAAAGTCACCCTCAGTCAGCTACAGAAAGCCGCCTTACTGGGATCTGCTCGCATAATTCGCCGATACATCACTGAGTCCTAAACGCTTGGGAAGCGTTCGACTAGTGGTTTGCAATACAAAATCCAGCGTAGTTGTCTTGCCTGCTGTGTGATAATTTGATGATGATGATGATGATGATGATGATTTTGCTGCCAAGTCAGTTCTGACTTGACTACCCTTTTCAGGGCAGAGGGGACTCAGAATCGCTCCCCCCTGTTTCTCTTCTCCTGGGGGGTGGGGGAATCCCTGGGTCTGTCCAGCTGGCACAAGGCCACTCCTGTGAGTTCGAAGGGACCCTTGAGATAATCCAGTCCAGCCCCTGACAAGGAGGCTCAAAGCGGGGGATTCGAACTCTCCACCCTAGGAATCCTCAACCCCCAATTTTTTTTCCTGTTGGTTTTTTTTTTTAGGGGACTTGCTGAGACCTTCACCAGAAAACCTGCATCTCCCTAGATAGCCGTGGTTTGGAATTCTTTAAAAGAAGTTCTTTGAGCATTTTTGATGGGGGACAGAACATTGTTTTTATTGTTTTATTTAGAAGAGGCCGATGAACCCCTTGCTTGTAATCTTTGCTTTAAATGTTCAATTGCCTTATAATTTCACCCCCCCCCTTGGTTTTATTGGGGTGAAACTAGATAGGAAGATGGTGTCCCTCGTGGCATGGTGTATTCCCGGTCCTTCTGGACAATGTGCTGGTGCGCCATGATTTTTGGGGGGCCATAACCTTGGGTGGCATCTCTGGTTGTATTTGGCTGCGTCCTCTCCGAAAGTGGTTGCCTGTGAGAGGCTAGTTAGGCGGCTTCGGGGATGCCGATAAGCCTCTTTTTCATCCAGTGTTCAGGAAGTGGGAGAAGGCCTGAATTACTCACGGAGGACAAAATCCCAACCCTGAAGTGGGAGGCAAGGCAGTAAGACCACTGACCCCTTAAAAACGGCCATGCTTGGTCCAGGCCTTGCAGACTTCAGAGAGGGCGAAACAGAAAAATATTGAACTTGTAAAAGTTATACATGAATGTCGAAGTTAAAGTTATCTTATTGTTTGGTGGCATCAAGTCGCTCTGACCCTATGAAGGAAGGATCTGAAAAATGTCCCTTGCTTTCTGCTGCCCCGAGCGTCTCATCTTCCGGCACTATCTCTTAATTTCATTTTGCACCCTCCCAGCCATCTAGTTGCCTCCCATTTCCAAACCCAAGACCTCCCAAGGGGCCCGTCCTTCAAAACGGCCTTGCGGAGCTCGTTGTATTCTTTTAATTCAGACCCCGATGTTTTTCCCCTTCCAACCCCTTTCAGTTGGTATGTGTGTGTGTGTGGGGGGGGGTCTTGGCTTTTTTCTGGCCCTCCCCTCAACACGTCTGCTGAACAGACCTGTTGGACCTGCAGGCTGTCCTGTGTTTTTTTTTTTTTAAACCTTTCAAGCGGCCCGACGACAGTTCACGGGCGGCCTTTTCCGCTCGGGGGTTTTGGAGCAGGCTCGATCACGGTTGAGCCGGAGAATAGAAAAGAAAACACCAAGACGCCACTGGGGCGAAGTTCCCTTTCCAGTTAAACCAGTTTGGTGGCGGCTGTGACGGAGCGACTGGCGCTTGTCCCTTTTCCGCTCCGGGGGCCAAAGCGTTTGCCTCCGCGTGTGACGTTTCGAAGTCCCTGGGTATGTTCTCTGCCACAAAAGTTGCCCTTGGAATGTTACTTTTTTTTTAGTAATTACTAACTCTCCTCAGTTACAAATGTTTCATAGTCCCTGGGTATGTTCTCTGCCACAAAAGTTGCCCTTGGAATGTTACTTTTTTTTAGTAATTACTAACTCTCCTCAGTTACAAATGTTTCATAGTCCCTGGGTATGTTCTCTGCCACAAAAGTTGCCCTTGGAATGTTACTTTTTTTAAGTAATTACTAACTCTCCTCAGTTACAAATGTTTCATAGTCCCTGGGTATGTTCTCTGCCACAAAAGTTGCCCTTGGAATGTTACTTTTTTTAAGTAATTACTAACTCTCCTCAGTTACAAATGTTTCATAGTCCCTGGGTATGTTCTCTGCCACAAAAGTTGCCCTTGGAATGTTACTTTTTTTAAGTAATTACTAACTCTCCTCAGTTACAAATGTTTCATAGTCCCTGGGTATGTTCTCTGCCACAAAAGTTGCCTTGGAATGTTACTTTTTTTAAGTAATTACTAACTCTCCTCAGTTACAAATGTTTCATAGTCCCTGGGTATGTTCTCTGCCACAAAAGTTGCCCTTGGAATGTTACTTTTTTTAAGTAATTACTAACTCTCCTCAGTTACAAATGTTTCATAGTCCCTGGGTATGTTCTCTGCCACAAAAGTTGCCCTTGGAATGTTACTTTTTTTTAGTAATTACTAACTCTCCTCAGTTACAAATGTTTCATAGTCCCTGGGTATGTTCTCTGCCACAAAAGTTGCCCTTGGAATGTTACTTTTTTTAAGTAATTACTAACTCTCCTCAGTTACAAATGTTTCATAGTCCCTGGGTATGTTCTCTGCCACAAAAGTTGCCCTTGGAATGTTACTTTTTTTAAGTAATTACTAACTCTCCTCAGTTACAAATGTTTCATAGTCCCTGGGTATGTTCTCTGCCACAAAAGTTGCCCTTGGAATGTTACTTTTTTTTAGTAATTACTAACTCTCCTCAGTTACAAATGTTTCATAGTCCCTGGGTATGTTCTCTGCAGCAAAATTAGCCTTTGGAATGTTACTTTTTAACGTAATTACTTCCTCTCGTTGGCTACAAGGGAAGGTGGTTGTAAGGTTTCCCGGAGGCTTGCTGTAGGCCAGTATTGGCGAACCCATGGCACGGGTGCCCAAGGTGGCCCTCGGAGCCCTTTCTGGGGGCACCCGACATCGCCCCCTTCACACCCACCTGGATTCTAGTTAAATTGAAGTATTGGCACTTTGCAAACAAATTAGTGGGTTCCGAATCGCAGCTTGGGCCCTCGGTCTCTAAAAGGTTCGCCGTCGCTGCTCCATGCAGCCTCGGAGCTAGGCCGCGGTCCGGTACAATCCACCGCGCGAAATGGAATTAAGTTTCTAGTCCTCACTCGCCGGGGTCGTTGAAGAAGAATTCGATTGTTCTGCCCTTGTTTCTGCTCCTCTGTCCGCAACACTTTTCTTTTTACACAAATCCTTTAAAGAGGGGCAGACAGAAAAGCTTTGAAGCAGGGCCAAGGGCCCTTCGCCCGTGCACTCCGACTCCCATCCTCCCCATCCGATGGGTGGGCGTGATGGGAGCCGGAGTCCAAGAGCCCCTGAGGAGAGTGGAGCGATGGGTCCCCGCTTGGCCCTGCCGGCCCTGAAACATCGCTCTCAGGCACGGTCGCCCTTGGAGCTCCCCTGCCAGGGAGCGGAAGACAGCAGGGAAGGAGGAGGACGGGAAGGTGCGATGGACCGGCTCCTTAAAGGAAGCCATGGCTTTAGGGTTTTCAAGGGCTGAGCAGGAAGGGCATTTCGGAGCACGTTCACCCATTTTTTCACTGCCGGCCGGCTGGCCGGGCTGCGCCGTAACCAGAAACGGGGGTGTCAATTGAAGCAAGGAGTAGTCGCTGCTTGGACAAAACATCCTCCCCGGGTCTGCGCAGCAGGCTGCCTCCTGGCCTCTGTGTGTGTGTGTGTGTGTGTGTGTGTGTGTGTGTGTGTGTGTGTGTGTGTGTGTGTGTGTGTGTGTGTGTGTGTGTGCAAATATAGAGCTTGCCCGTTTGCACCTTTGTCTCCCTGGACTTTGATCCAGCATTCTCCCACTGGGAAGGCTGTTGGTCCGGAGAAAAATATTTTGGCCACCTTCCTTCCTTCCTTCCTTCCTTCCTTCCTTCCTTCCTTCCTCCCTCTCCCTCCCCCCCCACCCCAAATCCCTTTAACGTGCCCAAAGGCCGCTGCCCTGCCAGCCTTCCTGTGCCAAAGTGCCGGTCGGATTAAAACCCGGGAGGGAGAGGATCAGCCATTTCTCTCCCCCCCCCCCCGTCGCCGTCCTTGATCCGGATCCGGCCCTGGTCGAGAGAGGGCTTTTGTTGTTTGGGCTCCCTGGGAGTGAGGGGGGGGGCTCCTCCGTGTTGGCTGAACCAGAGCAGCATGGCTCCACCTGGAAGAGGTGTGGTTTTTCTTCTCACCTGGCCAGGAGGGACCCCCCGGGAGGTAAAAGCAGGCCTGGTCCAGAAAGGGGAACGGCCGGATCCTGCCTCCGCTCCCCAGGGGCCCAGGGAGGTAGGCCGCTCCGGGTTTTGATCCGAGCGGTCCTCCGCCACACCCTTGGTCCACCTGGCTTTCCTGCACAAGGCGAAGAGAAACTGTTTTGTTTTGTTTTTCCTTTCGGCCTGAGGAAAGCTGGCCAGGCGATGGTGTCCAGGCTCGAGTTCGAGGGAGTGACATGGCCGTGCGGTTCCAGGCGAGTGTTGGGGGGGGATGTGCACGTCTGTGTGTGTGTGTGTGTGTGTGTGTGTGTCGAACCCTCTCCTTCTGGATCTAGGGCTGTCCTTGAAGGACTCTGAAATCTATTTATTTATCTCTCCCCCCCCCCTTTTCTGTCTACTAATCCTGGCTGTGCCCGAGGGCTCTTTGTCTGAGCCTGCACTCTAGGCATGCTCAGGGGACACGGGGTTGGCCGTGCCCCTTGTGGTTCCTTGCCCCCTCGATAGGAGACAGGGTGACCGAAGGGGCCTTTTGCTGCTGCCCACGGGTGACCGGTCCGTTTCTCCCCCATCCTGCTAATTGGGGGGGGGGTCGGTGGAAGCAGAAACTGTACCTCTAGGAGCGTGCAGAGTGTGCTTTTCGAAACGGCAGTGCACAGGAAGCAGCTTGCAGCCTTCCTCTCCTGTCCCCTCTCGGCTCAGCAAGGCGGGTGTCCCACAGGCTGCCAGGGACGTGTGTGTGTGTGTGTGTGTGTGTGTGTGCGCGCGCGCTGCACCGGGGGAGCTACCCGCCTGTCGGGCGGTGGTCCCAAAGTCCCAGGGGAAGGATCCAGTCCTGGATGTCCAGCGCCCGGGCCTTTGTTTTATTTATTTATTTATTTATTTATTTATTTATTTATTTATTGGATTTTTATTTATTTATTGGATTTTTATACCACCCAGAGTGACCTCGCGGCCACATGGGCAGTATAAAAATCCAATAAATAAATAAATAAATAAATAAATGAAATAAATACATTTGTTGGGGAAAGCAGGCAGGCAGGAGGCCCCGGGCGGGCCGTGAGCCACCATCCATGCAACAACCCACACAACCACACAACCACCGGCGGAGAGCTTTGCCTGGAGGGATACTCATTGTGCTTTCCCAGGGTTTGGTGCTGTGTCCCTTTTTCCAGAGGGCTGTCTGGGCCTTGGCTCAAAAGTGGAAGCATCCGGGGATGCCCAGGCCCTCCCCCCCCCCCCGACCCCCAAATCTGCGTCTTCGATCCCCTTTGCCCTGAGGGTCTCATCTTCCAGCACTATCTCTGCTTTTGTTCTGCAAAGCTCCAGGCAGCCTGTCTAGGAGGGGGGGGAATGAGCCCTCCATCTATGGAAAGGTCCTCCCCTCCCAACCCTTCCCCTGCTTCGCGCTTTGTGGGCTCCCGATGCACGGTGGCTTCCTTCGGGATTCGATCTGTCTCGTATCTGAGTCTTCCTCTTTCCCCGTTGCCTGCCTTCTTTCCCTCCACGATGAGTCTTTTCCCAGGGAAAACCCCCCTACGTTTTGGGGATTATTTCCCCCCGAAGTGGGACAGCTGCCGTTTCGACATCTTCGCTCCAGGAGGGTCTTTCTGGCAGGGCAGGGTTTCCGCCAAGCTAAAAACAGAATATATACAAAAAATCTCGGTGGGATCAAGCGAATTTCATAACCTGCTTCAACCTGATAATTTTTTTTTTAATAAGGCCTGTGACTTTTCTCTGGCCATGCGTTTCTGGAATGCTCTGGCGGCCGTCCCTAAAAATACACCGAATCCCTTCCTCTGTGTGTGTGTGTTGTGTGTGTGTGTGTGTGTGTGTGTGTGTGTGAGAGAGAGAGAGAGAGTGCGGGTTTTAAGTACAGTATTTATTCTCTACGAAGGACGCTGAAAGAGCCGAAACACGCGGGAACATTTCTCGGACTGGCCGTGCTTTGGAGAACTGTGTTATTATTAGTAGTATTAATTTTTAAAAGGGGTTTTGGGATCCCCCCCTGGTGCTCCATCCGAGGCAATCGCAGAACCACATGGTCTCCTGCCTTCCCATCACGTGCCCAAAGTGGGCCAATTTTGACATTTTTCCCCTTTCCCCCCCTTCTGCCTCCAGAGAGGCAGATGCCAAACGTCCCTCAGTAAGGGATTATTCTTATCTGTGGCGTTCACTGCCACCACCACCCCCAAAAGGGTGGTTTGCCTCCAACAAATTGTCCTCCGATGCAAATAATGGCGTTTTGGACCCTTTAAATCTCTTGCCAGTTTTAGTTTCATTTTAGCTTCATTTTAGTTTTTGTTGTTGATTTATGTATATTTTTATTTTGTACATTGTATTTCGGTTTTTAAAATGTATTCCTTTGTTTGTTGTTACATGTTGTAAACCGCCCAGAGTAGCCCTTGGTCTAGATGGGCGGTATAAAAGTCAAATAAATAAATAAAAATAATAAATAAATTTAACGGGCATTTTATCAATGCAGGGAAGGGACCTTTGAGATCAGGGGAATTGAACTCGCCGCCCGAGATCTTAAAACCCTGTGCTATTTATTTTTTGGAAGGGTCTTTTAAAAAAATAACAGGCCCAAATCATCTTCTCATATATATATATTTTTTTAAATTATTATTTTTTTCTCTCTCTCCTAGGTTGCAGACATGGAAGAAATGGTGATTTGGGAGCAGTACACGGTGACGCTCAACCGGGTGCGTGTCATGGCCGTGTGTCGTCAACGCTTCTCTTTGCTCCTCCCCTGTGTCTGTGCCTAGCCTCAGTTTCCCCTTTGCGGTGGTGGAGACCCGGATGGGTGGGTTTGGGTGGCGGATGCCTGTTTGCTTGAATTTTTGGTTCAAAATCAATACTACCCCCACCCCCCACCCCGCCAGGGACACAGCAGCAATGGCAGGGAATCCCTAAAGCCGAATAGCTTCAAGTTCCCTGCGAGTAGTACACCCCTTTTTATCTGATTAACTGGCTTGGAGACCTTAGCAGTTACTTACGGTTGAACAGCATGGACAGCAAAATAGACCGCGACTGCTTTAAGCGACACACTTGAACGGCACTCACTGTGTCTATCAGGTAAAAGAGAGGGAAAGAGGTCACATAGCAGAAAGGCCTCGGGCTCTTCTTGAATTCAGAGGCCAAGAAGGAATGATTTGATTGGTCGACCCTGGATCAGTGTGGAAAAAAGGCTCCTCCCAGCCAAACTTACTATGGTAAAAGCAACATGTGAGATTGTAAAAACCTCAGCACTTAAAAGGTCGCAAAATTAGTGTTTAATAATAAATAAATAAATAAATAAATAAATAAATAAATAAATAAGTTTGTTTATTTTACCAAAAATAATGCCCCGTCTTTTTTTACCATTTTCCAAATGAACTAGTTCCTGCTATATCCTTCCCCGCAGGATCCCCGCAAAGGGTTCGGCATTGCGATCTCGGGCGGCAGGGATCGTCCGGGCGGCATCGACCGGGATGTCTCGATCGTGGTCTCGGACGTGGTGCCGGGCGGACCGGCTGCCGGCCGCCTCCAGTGAGTGTTGCTCCGACTGGAAGATTTTCACACACCCCAGGAGGCTCCTGGCTGTTGGCCTGCGGAACTCTCCGCCACCGGATGACTGTTTTGTCTTTCTCCGTGCTTCCGTTTCATGCCTTTGATGCGGAGAACAATTGAACTCCCTCTGCATGGATTTTATTTGAGGAGGGTGGGGGTTCTGAGCTGGCGATATTGCTTTCCATCATCATCTTTTTTCTATCATCTCTTTCCTTCCCTTCTTCCTTCCTTCCTTCCTTCTATCCATCATCAGATCCTTCCTTCCTTCCTTCCATCCATCCATCCATCATCAGATCCTTCCCTCCCTCCCTCCCTCCCTCCTTCCTTCCTTCTATCCATCATCAGCTCCTTCCTTCCTTCGTTCGTTTGTTCCTTCCTTCCTTCCTTCTGTCCATCATCAGCTCCTTCCTTCCTTCCTTCCTTCGTTCGTTCCTTCCTTCCTTCTGTCCATCATCAGCTTCTTCCTTCCTTCCATACATCATCAGCTCCTTCCATCCTTCCTTCTATCCATCATCAGCTCCCTCCTTCCTTCCTTCCTTCCTTCCTTCCTTCCTTCCTTCCTTCCTTCCTTCCTTCCTTCCTTCCTTCCTTCCTTCCTTCCTTCCTTCCTTCCTTCCTGATTGATTGATTGCAAGTTGTATTTTTCACTTTGTAAACCACCCAGAGTAGCCTTTGGACTAGGTAGATGCAGGTTATAAATTAATAAATAGCAAGTTGATGTATTGAGGGATTGATTGATGGATGGATTGACGTCCTATTGCTTTCGTAGGACCCGGGACAAGATTGCCATGGTCAACGGCCTCTCCATGGACAACGTCTCCTCCTCGTTCGCCATCCAGACCTTGAAGACCTGCGGCAAAGTGGCCAATATTGTAAGCGGGACGGGCAGCCCTCAAACGGTGTCCTCCCTTCTCTTTGAAATCCTCGGATTTGGGAAAGGCGAGAATAATAGAGAATAGCAGAGAACTAAGGAATAATAGCGTAAAAAAAGAGAAAAGAAGGAGAGTCGGAACTCGTCCGACCCTCTGAGATTATCGCTTGAGCTACCTTGAAGGGTTGTCGTGAAAATAAAGACAAGAAGTACAGCGCTGTGCACGACCCCCCCCCCGCCTTCCTTGAGATCCTGAAATGCTAGAATATTTATTTATTTATTTATTTATTTATTTATTTTTATATACCACCCAACGTTTCGAAGGAACTATGGGCGGTTCACAACAATAAAAATCCATATAATTCAGCTATACTAATTCACGGCTAGGAAACAAAGGTTTTAAGAATACAAAAACTATTTTATTTATTTATTTTTTGGTTCACAGACGGTCAAAAGAGCCCGGAAGGTCCACCTCCCTGTGTCCAAACCCAGTCAGCCCCCCAGCCAGGCTGTTTCCGCTGCCGCCTCTCGCTCTCCCGACGACCGGAACGACAACACCGAAGAGGAACATGGGTACCGGAGCCGGGACGCGATTCCCCCAGGCCGGCGGGCCGGTTACAGCCGGCGGCGCGACGACACCGTCCACAGCCGGGGTTACGAAGGGGATTCCTCCAGCGAAAGGAGTTCGGGGCGGTCTCGCGAGGAAGAGTCCGCCCCCCACCGGCGCCAGCCTCTCCGGAGCAGGAGGCGGAGCCACGAGGGCGTGGGCGGCCCCCGTAGGCGGAGCCAAGATAGCGGGTCCGACCGGCAGCCGTTCACCAACGGTTACAGCCACGGAGGGGACCCTGGCGGCGGCGGGCTGGCGTTGATGTCCGGGTTCAAGCGGCTGCCGAAGCAAGACGTCCTGCCGAAACCCGTCCGGTCAGTTTTGGTGAAGAGCAAGGACAGTGAAGGTAAAAGAACGTATTCATCATCTGGAAATATTTTAAAAAATATGGGGGAAAAACTGGAAATACGTATTTTCAAGGCGTGCTTACCACAACCTGTCACTAGAGGGAGACAAAGACCTTGTTATGTGGTCCGCAATAACAAGCATGCCTGTTGTGGTCTCTGGCTCCCTCTAATGGCGAGTTCTGGCAAACACGCCTTGGAAATATGTATTTCTGGTTATTTTTTTTTTTTTACATGGAATATTTTTGGATCACAGATGGATAAATCCACAGATACAAATTGCACGGATGCGGTGGCCTTAGTGTGCTGCCATTTCAGATCCAAGCACTACAGTCCCGCAGGGGTTGGGGGATGCTTGGCCCCCCTTCCCCCAGCACCCCAAGACTTCCTGTTCTAAAATATATCAGAAGGGTAATTTTGACAGACACTCCGATTTTCTAAAGCATGAACAACTTTTTTTTTTTTTTGCGGTGGTAGTGCACTAAAGGATCAAGGTCTCTCCCTGATTTTTAAAAAACACCCAGTTTTTGCAAGGCCAAAATAATAGGATGGCAGAGGGTGTGCGATCTGTTACCCAGGGTGTGGTTAGTCTGTGGAACTCCCTGCCCCAGGAGGTGGTGATGGCATCTGGCCTGGATGCCTTCAAAGGGGGAATTGGACCGATTCCTGGAGGAAAAGTCCATCATCCCAGGTGACAAACCATGATGGAGATGTGTGTCATCTCCAGGCTTAAAACCGGGGTCCTTCAAGGGCCAGAGGCAGGGGAGTGGAATCAGGAGACAGAGATCGAGTCTCGTGCGCTCCCGGAAGCATCTGGTGGGGCCACTGTGAGATTCAGGAAGCTGGACTAGATGGGCCTTTGGCCTGCTCCAGCAGGGGCTCTTTTTAGGTTCCTGCTTCTGAGCTACACAGAACGCCGGGTTCGTCGTAGGCGTCCGGTTGGGATGCTTAACATCCTTTTTAAAAATCTCTTTCCCGGAAACGGCAGAATACGGCTTGAAACTGGGCAGCCAGATCTTCATCAAACACATCGCCGAGACGGGGCTGGCGGCCCAGGATTCTTCCCTGCAGGAGGGAGACCTCATTCTGAAGGTGCGTAGTGCGTCGGGGGGTGGTCGTGGTGGTGAGGCCTAATGGTTGGAGGCGTGAGAGCCTTGAGTCTGGGGTATGTGTGTGTGGCGGGGGGACAGCCCCTGAAGAGCTTTGCGGAACGCAACAGGGAGATGAAATGAACCGGATCCCAAATAAAGGCCTTTATCGGGTGAGGTTTCCCCAGTGGGATGTTTGCCCGTGTGCGTCCATGGGGTGCTCCTAACAGCCCTGCGAGGAACGCCGGCCGGGGACAACCCGGAAAGGGAACGCAAGGGAATTCCGCCGCTAAGAACCACTGGTTATGGAACCAGAGTTTGGTCCTTGGTCTTCCCGCTTTATCCTTACCGCAGCTAGGTCCTTCGGTAGGGAAGGCAAAAAGGAAGAGAGCCCGGGAATTCCTTTGGTCATCTTCGGGGATCAGCGCCGCCGTCTTTAACACGTCGAAAGGGATGGCTCTAGAGTCAGTTGTGGGGGGGGGGGCGTCAAATCCCGCTCCGGGTTTGGGTCCGAACTTTACATTCCCGAGCTGCCGATCTTCTCAGCTACTGACTTTTCTTCCCTGTCTCCTCCCCCCCCCTCAGATCAACGGCGTGCCCAGCGAGAACCTGTCGCTGGACGAAACCCGGCAGCTGATTGAGCACTCGGAGGGTCGCCTGACGCTGATCCTTCTGCGGGACAGCAACCAGTTCTTGGTCAACCTCCCCGAAGTGAGAGACAGCGGGAGTGAAAGTTCGCACCTGGATGGTGAGTGTGTGTGTGTGTGTGTGTCTGTGTGTGTGTGCACGTGTGTACAAAAGGCTTGAGAATCTCTTAAATGGAAAGGTTCTTTTATCCGCTCCGGCTTGTGGCCGAACTTGACAGGAGTCCCCCACCCACCCAAGGCCTGCAAACCTGCCGTCGCAGCCGCTTGAAAAAAGTTTGGACGACAAGGCAGAGCGGCTTGGCTTGTTTTCTGTCCTTCCGCCCTACCCCAGCCGTGAAAACTGCAGGGCCCCCCTCCCACCCAGTCTTCCCAGGAGCGGAGGGGACTGGGAGAGATGGGCTCCTGACTGGTTGCAAAGGGGTGGTGGTGGTGGCTTTGAGCAGCTCTTGGCTTCCAGAGGTGTCCTTGGGCGGCGAAATTTCACGGGCGGCCCTCTACAGCTCCTGCCTGGGCACGATATCTTACAGGCGGGGCCAATATACTAACAAACCTTTCCTCTTTGTTTTTTTCTTGGTTTCTCCAACCCCCCAGATATCTCCGATCTTGGCTCGGACGGTTCTCCACCATCACCACCACCCCCCGCCGGAAGGGTGCCGGCCTCTCCAGAATCGCCACCGCCTCCCGAGAGGAATTCTTCCTCGTAAGGCTCCCCTTATGATATCGGGGAATTTTTACCCCATTCCCCGACCCCAAATCATCGGCCGTTTTGGGGATGGGTTGAATATAACTCCGGGCTGCCCGGCTGGGTCCACAAACATAACCCCCAACTTTACTTACTAACTTACTTACTTACTTGTATTTATAGACTGTCTGACTTTCCAGTAAGGAACTCTGGGTGGTGAACAGCATAAGGATAAACAATAAAATTAGACAATACAATATAAATCCACATAATAGATGTTCACCTTCTGTGATCGCCAAAGGTGGCCTTAAATGACCAGGTTTTTAACTTCGGACAGATTTCCCCTGATATCTGGACCAGAAGGGGGATTTCCCGGATTCCGTTCCGGGCAGAGTAACTCAGATTTGAACTCTTGATTCGAATCCGGAGCCTTAATGAAAGCAGGTCACCATAAGTAAATCCCCACCCTCACCCCGTTATGTATTGATTTGGTTAATGGAAGCTTTGAAGTGGCAGAGAGCACATAGCTGTATGAAATCTGGAAGGGTTTCATTCATTCATTCATTTGATTCATTCATTCATTCATTCGATTCATTCATTCATTCATTCATTTGATTCATTCATTCATTCATTCATTCATTCATTCATTCATTTGATTCATTCATTCATTCATTCAATTCATTCATTCAATTCATTCATTCATTCATTCATTTGATTGATTGATTGATTCATTCATTCATTTGATTGATTCATTCATTCGATTCATTTATTCATTTGATTGATTCATTCATTCATTTGATTCATTTGATTCATTCATTCGATTCATTCATTTGATTCATTTATTCATTTAATTAATTAATTCATTCATTCTTTTAATTCATTTGATTCATTCATTCCCTTGATTCATTCATTCAATCATTCATTCATTCATTCGATTCATTCATTCATTCATTCATTCATTTGCTGCATTCATTCAACCATTCATTCGATTCATTCATTCATTTGATTCTTTCATTCGATTCATTCATTCATTCATTCATTTGATTCATTCATTCATTCTATTTATATACCACCCATCTGGCCAGTTGACAAGATAAAACTTTCCCTTCCTCTTTAAGAATTGTCTGTGTTGTGTTCAAATATAGAAGGTTAGGTGAGGCCTCGGGTTCAAATCCCCTCTTGGCCAGCATGGCTTCTTGATGGTCCGAAAATATTAAAAGATGGCAAGGGAAAAAAATACCCAGAAATCTCTCTTTCTAAGACGATGTTCCAGAACCGGCCACTGGATGGTGCCAGAGACCAGGCTATGTGAATAACAGGCCCTCACGCTGGGAAAGGTGGAAGGCAGCGGGAGAGGAAGAAGACAGGATGTAAGATGGACAGACTTCCTCAGGGAATCCACAGGGTTCGATTTGCAAGAACCGAGAAGGACAGTGGAGGGCAGCACCTTTCGGTGAGGGCTCCATCACCGGGTTGCTGTACGTCATAGGATGACTAGGTGGAGGGAGCTAGAGAGCCACTAGATGCAAAAGCGATAGTGCCGGAAGATGAGACCCTCGGGAGAAAGCAGGGGACATGTTGGAAACTGATTGTTCGCAAGCGATCGGAGGGTGTGATGCATTTCTCTCCCTCCCCAGGTTGAGAAGAGTTTCCAGTCGGGAGCTGGGGCTGGGCCAGGATTTGTCCGTAACCTCCATTTTTGGTACGTTCCTTGTGGAAGAGAGGGAAAGGATGTTGTTTTTTAAAACACACACACACACACACACAAGTCTCAGGGTTCAAAATGGTCCTTCTTTTTTTTTTCAGATGCTGAAGCGTCACTTGGGGACAATGACTACGGCGTCCATGACTCTCCGGGCAGAGAGGATTATGGGTAAGCCCCCCCAAGTCACCAAGTGGGCAACTGTTGTAAAAATTATTGTTAGGACCGGTTGGATCGGCCGGGTTTTGATTAATCCTGAAGCCTCAGCGGCCTGGGTGCCGAAAGAGGAGGTCGAACCATGGCCGAACGCATGGGCTGTATGGCATCGAGGCAGAATCCAAAGGAATTTGTGGGTTGCTGTGGCGCCCCCCCTCTCTGCGGGAGCACTTATCCGCGATCCCAGTTCCCTGCAGTCTGAAAATATTAAAAGACGGCAAGAGATGTAGTACGTAGAACTGGCCATTAGAAGGAGCCAGAGACTAGGCTATGTTTAGCAACGCAATTCTAAGAGGGTTTGCTGTTATCCGCTGTTTTCAGCATCCACCTTGGAGCTGTGGATCCGGGGGGGGTTCTATGGCACTCTTTGTTTCCAGGCCATCCGGTGACAAGAGGAATTGGCTACCTAGCACCAATGAGTGGCTTGCAAACAGCATTGGGACACCAAATGGCGGGGTGGGGGGTGGGGGTCTGGAAAATCTGGTTCCCCCTTGAGTGTCTTTATTCTGATATCGCGTCTTGGGAACATTTCTCAGCTCATGGAAGACAAAACCTGAAAACGATTCCCTCGTTGTTCAGGATTGATAAGAGAGGGTTGTTTTAAAAACAAGGTCTTCGAATATTGCCTTTTTGAAATTCTTAAGCGTCAACACTTCAACAGGTGTACTGTATCTCAGAAGTAGCTTTGTAGCCATTGGTAGGACTAAAAGTAGCTGCCTAGATAATAAATTACTTCTAACTACTAACTAGTTACTAAAAATATTTGACTTGTAACTAGTTGCTGAGAAGTTACTTGTAACTAGTTACCTACGAGAACCACAGGGAGTTCAGGACTTAGATTTCAACGTAGGAATCGTGGAAGGCTCTAGGAACTGAAGTGGTCTCATCCTCTCTCAGTTACAGCCCGGATTCCAAGTTGGTCCGCTTCGTGAAGGCCAGGAGCGTTGGGCTACGGCTTGCCGGCGGCAATGATGTGGGGATATTTGTGGCCAGCGTGCAGGAAGGGAGCCCGGCGGAGAGCCAAGGCATCATGGAAGGCGACCAGATCTTGCAGGTACGTCCGGTCTTGCTGGCGTAGAGGTGTTTGTTTGGTGTAAGTGGAAGGAACGTTATTTCTCTCTCTCTCTCTCTCTCTCTGCCTGCTGGCAAATCCACCTTGAAGACCTTATAGAGATAAGCCGGTGTCTCGTATTACTTATTTATTCAAAATACATCGGCAGGCCTCCTTTCTGCTAACGAATCCAGGGCAGCTTGCGTTACTCAAAGAAAAGAAATTAAAAGAAAATAACCGAAGTTGGAAATCTTATTTATTCTCGGATATTTCTTTCAGTATTTTCAATGTATTCAAACCGGAGGTCAGGGGTTCAGCGGACGCCGGTCCCGCGGATACCGAGGTCCGGCTGTCAACCCTTTCCCCCTCGCCCCTCTGTCCCGGCAGGTGAACGAGAAAATGTTCCAGAACGTGACCCGCGAGGAGGCCGTCCAGTTCCTCATGGATCTGATGCCGGGAGAAGAGGTCTCCCTCCACCTTCAGAGGAAGCAAGACAGTAAGTGGCCCTCAGGGTTATACCTCGTTGGCCGACACTTAGGACCGGCGAGGTGGCTGTTGCTTCTTCTGGCCACCGCCGTGACCCTAACGGCCGGTTCCTTTTCCCCTCATGCTGCTGGACCTGCGGTCACTTCCCGGGGTAAGTCC
This sequence comes from Phrynocephalus vlangalii, assembly GCA_037367305.1. Taxonomy (NCBI): domain Eukaryota; kingdom Metazoa; phylum Chordata; class Lepidosauria; order Squamata; family Agamidae; genus Phrynocephalus; species Phrynocephalus vlangalii. Next base: position 2,486,655 of record JAWVWN010002910.1, read on the forward strand.
TCCCAATGTTGTTCCAACCAGCCTCTTGTCCTGAACAACCCTCCGCGACCCGAACACCAAAATCCTGTACCATAAGTTATCCTTGCATAAGGAGGGTGATGTCACTGCTGGGAAGGTGGGTTCCCCCCCCCAAATAATTAGAAACTTCCTGCTTCTGCCTGGAGATTCACCCAACTAACGCGTCATCAATCTCATGGTCTGCGAGCTGGGTGAACACAAGGACAGACGCAGGAGCTTGTGGGCAGTTTAAGACTTCCTCCTTGGGTCCTGGGGTTCACCCATCTCTCACACAATGAGACTGGTTTCCCATAAGTCAGCCGAGCACTGAGACAAACGCAGGAGCTTGTGGGCAGTTTAAAACTTCCTCCTTGGGTCCTGGGGTTCACCCGGCTCTCACGCAACGAGACTGGTTTCCCATAAGTCAGCTGAGGACCGAGACAAACGCAGGAGCTTTTGGGCAGTTTAAGACTTCCTCCTTCGGTCCTGGGGCTCACCCGGCTCTCACGCAACGAGACTGGTTTCCCATAAGTCAGCCGAGCACCGAGATAGACGCAGGAGCTTGTGGGCAGTTTAAGACTTCCTCCTTGGGTCCTGGGGCTCACCCGGCTCTCACGCAACAAGACTGGTTTCCCATAAGTCAGCTGAGCACCGAGATAGACGCAGGAGCTTGTGGAAAGTTTAAGACTTCCTCTTTGGGTCCTGGGGCTCACCCGGCTCTCACGCAACGAGACTGGTTTCCCATAAGTCAGCCGAGCACCGAGATAGACGCAGGAGCTTGTGGGCAGTTTAAGACTTCCTCCTTGGGTCCTGGGGCTCACCCGGCTCTCACGTAATGAGACTGGTTTCCCATAAGTCAGCTGAGCACCAAGACAGACGCAGGAGCTTGTGGACAGTTTAAGACTTCCTCCTTGGGTCCTGGGGCTCACCCGGCTCTCACGCAATGAGACTGGTTTCCCATAAGTCAGCTGAGCACCAAGACAGACGCAGGAGCTTGTGGGCAGTTTAAGACTTCCTCCTTGGGTCCTGGGGCTCACCCGGCTCTCACACAATGAGACCAGTTTCCCATAAGTCAGCTGAGCACCAAGACAGACGCAGGAGCTTGTGGGAAGTTTAAGACTTCCTCCTTGGGTCGTTGGGCTCACTCGGCTCTCAGCCAATGAGACTGGTTTCCCATAAGTTAGCTGAGCACCAAGACAGACGCAGGAGCTTGTGGGAAGTTTAAGACTTCCTCCTTCGGTCCTGGGGCTCACCCGGCTCTCACGCAATGAGACCGGTTTCCCATAAGTCAGCTGAGCACCAAGACAGACGCAGGAGCTTGTGGGAAGTTTAAGACTTCCTCCTTCGGTCCTGGGGCTCACCCGGCTCTCACGCAATGAGACCGGTTTCCCATAAGTCAGCTGAGCACCAAGACAGACGCAGGACCTTGTGGGAAGTTTAAGACTTCCTCCTTGGGTCCTGGAGCTCACCCATCTCTCACGCAATGAGACTGGTTTCCCACAAGTCAGCCGAGCACCAAGACAGACGCAGGAGCTTTTGGGCAGTTTAAGACTTCCTCCTTGGGTCCTGGGGCTCACCCGGCTCTCACGCAACGAGACTGGTTTCCCATAAGTCAGCCGAGCACTGAGACAAACGCAGGAGCTTTTGGGCAGTTTAAGACTTCCTCCTTGGGTCCTGGGGCTCACCCGGCTCTCACGCAATGAGACCGGTTTCCCATAAGTCAGCTGAGCACCAAGACAGACGCAGGACCTTGTGGGAAGTTTAAGACTTCCTCCTTCGGTCCTGGGGCTCAATCAGCTCTCACGCAATGAGACTGGTTTCCCACAAGTCAGCCGAGCACCAAGACAGACGCAGGAGCTTTTGGGCAGTTTAAGACTTCCTCCTTCGGTCCTGGGGCTCACTCGGCTCTCACGCAATGAGACTGGTTTCCCATAAGTCAGCCGAGCACTGAGACAAACGCAGGAGCTTTTGGGCAGTTTAAGACTTCCTCCTTGGGTCCTGGGGCTCACCCGGCTCTCACGCAACGAGACTGGTTTCCCATAAGTCAGCTGAACACTGAGACAGACGCAGGAGCTTGTGGGCAGTTTAAGACTTCCTCCTTCGGTCCTGGAGCTCACCCGGCTCTCACGCAATGAGACTGGTTTCCCATAAGTCAGCCGAGCACCGAGACAAACGCAGGAGCTTTTGGGCAGTTTAAGACTTCCTCCTTGGGTCCTGGGGCTCACCCGGCTCTCACGCAATGAGACCGGTTTCCCATAAGTCACCCGAGCACCGAGACAGACGCAGGAGCTTTTGGGCAGTTTAAGACTTCCTCCTTCGGTCCTGGAGCTCACCCGGCTCTCACACAACGAGACTAGTTTCCCATAAGTCAGCTGAGGACTGAGACAAACGCAGGAGCTTGTGGGCAGTTTAAGACTTCCTCCTTGAGTCCTGGGGCTCACCCGGCTCTCACGCAATGAGACCGGTTTCCCACAACGAGTCAGCTGGACCTTAGAACGTAACAGGGATTTCTTGAGTAACTGAATATCCTCCCTTGCTGAGGTCTCTGTGCATAACAGGTACGCGAAGACTTCGGGCGGTGTTTTAGGGGCAAGAAGTAGGTCTTGCTGATTGTCGTTCAAGAGCAAAAAGAACCACAGTTTCTGTTTGTACTTTTTAAAAAGCAATGCCACTGGCTGCTCCGGTGTTCCAAAAAAGTAACGATCATTACTTGTAACTCATTACGTCGAAGCTTTGTTTAGTGGCAAGCATATGCTGAGCCTCGGCTAACGGTCTCCGTCTCTCTGTCTCTCTGTCTCTCTCTCTCTCTCTTGTGCCGCCCTCCCAAGTCTACCGGAAGATGGTCAAGTCGAACGTCAGCGATTCTTTCTACATCCGGACCCATTTCGATTTTGAGAAGGACACCCCGTCCGGGTTGAGCTTCACCCGTGGCGAGGTATTCCACGTGGTCGACACCATGTACCGGGGCAAAATGGGCAGCTGGCTCGCCATCAGGATGGGGAAAGATCTCCAGGAGATGGACAAAGGGATCATCCCAAATAAAAACAGGTATTGGTGTGTGTGTGTGTGTTGTTTGAAAGCCGAGGAATTCAACCTTCTTTTTGTCACCGCTTGTCGGGGTGTGTCGCCAAACCATCCCAGACTTAACCGTGACCCGTAAGAATGAGTCGTCTCCCAAATGCAGCCTTGCTTCCCCCACCCCTTCCACCCTGGGGGTCTCATCTTCCGCCACTATCTCTTATTTCCACTTTGCACTGTCCCAGCCATCGATCTACGGCGACCCCCCCAAAATGGCCACTCTTCAAAGCTCTCTCAAAAGTCATGGCTTAAAAAAATGAAGCTCTCAGAATATACAGTGGTGCCTCGGATAACAAATTTAATTCGTTCTCCGAGGCAATTCGTTATCCGGAAAAATATCGTTATCCGAAACACGGTTTCCCATAGGAATGAATGGGAAACCAATTAATCTGTTCCAGAGCCTAGGAAAATGACACAGACACCTGGGGTTTTTGCTCAAAACTCTTTATAAAGGGCACTTTAAAGGCACAGATGCGGTGCAGCCCAGGATAACTCTTTTTTTTACCAATGCATGCTGGAAATTTGTTATCCGAGGCAGCCCATAGGGAAAATTCTTTATCCGAGGCAGCCCATAGGGAAGATTCGTTATCCGAGGCAGCCCATAGGGAAGATTCGTTATCCGAGGCAGCCCATAGGGAAGATTCGTTATCCGAGGCAGCCCTATACCTGGAAATTGCGATTCATTATCTGAAAAATTCATTATCAGGGGCATTCATTATCCGAGGTATTACTGTGTTATGAGGTCGGTCTGACGGTGAGAGAAGCTGCCAGACTGCCACCCAAGGGGCATTCAACGGCCCAGCGGGAGTCTTGCACCCACCCCCTTGGGTGTTCCAGCAGAAGCCTCTAACCACTGTGCCACGCTGTCCTTCCATCCCAGGGCCGAGCAAATCGCCAGCCTGGAACCGGTGCTGAAAGCCACGGCGGCTGCCGCTTCGGGGCCCCGAGCCGAATTCTGGAAGCTGCGCGGCCTGCGCGGAGCCCGGAAGAACCTGCGGAAGAGCCGGGAGGACCTCTCGGCCCTGACCAAGCAGGGGCGCTACCCGCCGTACGAACGCGTGGTGCTCAAGGAAGGTGAGGGTCCTTTTCTCGCGGGGTGTACGGCGTCCGCATCCCCACCCGGTGGATCTGAGGGTCGGATGGCGCCGTTCCGTGGAGGTTTTTTGAAAAAGGAATTTAAATGTGGTTGTCTGTGTGTGGGGGGGGGACCCATGCTTTTTAACAATTGCAGCCTTACCGGTAACGAATTACTAGTAACGAATTGCTGCTTTTTAAAAGTAGCTTCCCGAGCTTCCAGGATGGGTTTTTTTCTTTGGCTTTATGCGTTCTGCATGGTTGGCGAATATTTGAGTTCTAAGAGAATGGTGGCCTTTAAATTGAATAAAATTAAAAATTCCAATAGTGCCCCCCCCGATTCGCCGTCTTCAGATCCTTTCCTCTCGTAGGAGGTCGGAAAATAATCTTTTCCAAACGCGTCCCAGTCGCTTCCCCGTCTTCAGGTCTTTTTTCCTCCCAATCCTCCATGTGGACTAGAGTCCTTGGGTTTAAAAGCCACTCTCTTCCTCACAGCGACGTTCAAGCGCCCGGTGGTGATCCTGGGCCCGATTGCCGACATAGCCATGGAGAAGCTGAGCACGGAGATGCCGGATCAGTTTGAGACCGCGGGTGAGGATTCTCTCAATGGTAGCACAGGGTAGTGGTTAGCACCGGAGCGAGGAATATTTTGAACACAAAAGCGGAGGGTTGGAGGGAGATTTTTTGTGTGTGTATGGGCCTTTTCTCTCTCTTTCCTTCTACCTTTCTTTGATTTATCTTTGCAGCTTCTCTGGATCAAAACAGAGGCCATGTAATAATTAATTAATAATTAAAATAATTAATTAATTTAAAAAAATAATTATTTAAGTGGACCCCATGGCTGTAATGAAGCAGAGGTGATCAACTATTTCCTCTTGAACCTGTTTTCCCCAAGAGGGTGGCATGAAACATCTCTCTTTCCCTCCTTCTTGCGTGCCTTTAATCCATGCGAGGGCCGTCATATCTGAAGGATCCACGGTTTCAGTTATCTGCTGCATGAATATAATTAATAAATAAATCCAGAAACCCGTGCTTCCAACTAGCCACTAGAGGAATCAGAAATGGTCGTTGGAACTCTTGTTTCCATGAGGGGGGTGATTCCAATCTCCCTGCAGATACTGAAAACTACAGATAATAGGGAACACTATTATAATAGCAACCTTAGACACCACATGGTCTTTGCCTCCCTCTAGTGACCAGTTCTAGTAGGTTCATCTTCAGAAATATATACAGTGGGACCCCCGTATCCACTGATTCATTGTCCACTGATTCAGTTATCCATGGTTGGCAGAGGAAATAATTAAATAATTCAGCAGCCACAAAGTGAGCTGTAACGCAAGCTATTGTGACAACCAGCTGCTGTAAAGCAAGCTGTTGTCACAAATAGCATCTGTAAAGCAAGCTACTGTCACAAAATAGCAGTTTGGGGGTGGGTGGGCATTCTCTCTTATCCACAGTTTTCATTATCCACACTAAGGCCTGGAACCAATCCCCAGCCGATACTGGGGTCCTACTGTATTTCTAGATTTTTTTCTTTTAATATTTTGGAGGGTGGATAAATAAATCGGGGGTCCCACTGAATATAGGGTTTGCTAGATCTGTGGGTTTTAGCATCCACGAGGAACCTTAGAACCGGTATGCATCTATTCTTTATTTTTTTCCCTCCCTCCAGAGAGCGTCACCAGGGAAGGAGAATCAGCCAAAGTGATCCGGTTAGACACCGTCTGGCAGATTTCAAAGAAGGTAAGGGACATGTCGCTTCCTTAAACAGTGAGAGGTTGTTGTTTTTTTGCAACAAGGGGCGGATGGGTGCGATCCGGCGTCCAAATTAACCTGGGCGAACAGAGCGAGGCTTGCTTCTGAGTAAACCTGGGAGGGGGAGTGTACTGTAGATACTTTTCTGCATCCACCAGGACAAGCACGCTCTTCTGGACATCACCCCGCCGGCGGTTGAGCGCCTCAATTACGTCCAGTACTTCCCCATCGTGGTCTTTTGCGAGCCGGAGAGCCGCCAGGGGGTGAAAGCGATGCGCAAGTGGCTGGCGCCCGAGTCGAAGAAGAGCTCCCGCCGCCTCTACGCTCAGGCCGGGAAGATGCGCAAGTACTGGAGCCACCTGTTCACCGCCACCATCCACCTGGCCGACGGCTCCAACACCTGGTACCCGAGCCTCATGGACATCATCCGGATCCAGCAGGGGAGGCCCGTCTGGACGACGGAGGAGCAGGTAACGGGGTGGTGGTGGTGATGGTGTGCGTCTCTGCCGTCCAAATGAGATTAGAACTCGACCCCGGTTTCAGGAGGGCAATACCCTCTTGAGTACAGTATATCTGCCGGCCATTTTTAATTTTGTGTTCTAAATGAGATTAGAACTCGACCCCGGTCACGGGAGGGCAATACCCTCTTGAGTACAATATATCTGCTGGCCATTTTTTAATTTTGTGTCCAAATGAGATCAGAACTCGATCCCGGTTTCGGGAGGGCAATACTCTCTTACGTACAGTATATCGGCCGGCCATTTTTAATTTTGTATCCAAATGAGATTAAAACTCGACCCCAGTTTCGGGAGGGCAATACCCTCTTGAGTACAATATATCTGCTGTCCATTTTTTTTTTAATGTGGCTGCTAGACGGTGCAAGAGGTGTGCCCCCCCCACCATGTCCATGTTCCTCTTTGGTTTTAAATAGTTTTGCTTTTTAAATAATATTTCCCTTTAAGGTCACTCGGAAGACCTTCTGTGTTGTCCAGGAGAAACCTGAAAGGAAAATCCATTTTGCACAGCGTGGGTCGCCCTGTCGGAACGCAGAGCCCCTGGGCGGCGTCTGGGCGAGCGATTCAGAGCCGTTAGCTTCACACAAGACCCGCTCCGAACGGAACGGGAAACGGCTCTCTGACTTTAGTTAGGTCAACCCCCGGGGCTTACAAAGTTTAAAACTTCAAACTGTAGGGCCGTTCTGAGAAAGGGAGATGATTCTTCTCCACGGGAGACGTGCAGAGGTGCATTATTTCTCCTGCCCCCTGGGCATCTTTTCCACTCCGGGTTTCAATCTTTGGTTCTCTCCGTTGTCCTCAGGTGGACGTCTCCGCCGACGAAGGCCTCAACATGTTGAACCCGCCCTCGGCCGCCACCCCCGGCTACCTCACCTGCGACAGCCGGGCCAACAGCGACTACGAGGAGACGGACGCCGAGGGCGAGCCCTACGCCGACCACGACCTCGAAGAGGCCTACGAGGAGCCGGCCCTGTCCCGGTCCTCGGAACCCGCCGAGCGGAGCCCGGAGACGGACCTGAACGAACGGGTGGCGGCAGCCCTGGCCTACCCCGTCAGCCGAGTGAGTTGGGGCCGGGACCCTGGTTCCCACTTCCGTGGGCGTTCCTTTAAAACCCACCGGGATCTTCTCCCCCCCCCCCATCTTTGCAGGGCTGTTTGTACCGCTGGCGCGGAAACGAGGGCTTATTTTAAGAGGCCCTTTTATATGGGCTTTCTGTCCGGGTTTTATGTTATGTTATGCACCTCAAGTTGGAACCAACTTGTTTAAGAGATGTCATTGTATTCTCAGTGTTGTGCCGTGGATGGATGAAGGAATCTCTCTCTATCTCTGAATCCCTTCTTTCTTTCCTGATCTATCTATCTATCTATCTATCTATCTATCTATCTATCTATCTATCTATCTATCTATCTATCTATCTATCTATCTATCTATCTATCTATCTATCTATCTATCTATCTATCTATCACTTTTGGATTTATATACCATATGAAACTTAATTCAGAGAACAACTTGAGGCTCAAGGAATAGATCTATTCGATCTATCTATCTATTCCTTCCTTCTTTCCTGTCTGTCTGTCTGCCTGTCATACCTAATTAAATGCCGCTTGCAGCACGACCTTCCGGCCTGTGGGTCTTCCAAACGATCCAATTTTTCTCCCCCACCCCTTTTTTTTCTTTTTCCTTGCAGTGGGACTTGGGTGACCAGCAGGCTGAAGGCCAGTGGCGGCAAGACTATGGCACCAGGTAGTGCTTTTGAGTTGAGAATCTTGGGAATGTACGAAGCCGCTTATGTTGAAATTCACTCCATGTTTATATATCTGAAGTGAACTGATAATGCTGTTGCGCCTAGCATGAGGTGAAGTGGCACCTTTATAAATTCATGTGGGGTGGATGTGTCACTTTGCAATAACCACGCAATGATGGGGGAACTGCACCTGTTGAACTGCGTCCTGCATATATGGTGCCCACCTAGATAGAAATTTTCAAGGCCAAGTTACCTAGGCAACGTTGGGGCTCTTTTAGAAGGGACAAAAAAAAAACCCCAAGGACACAAGGGGTTTTATTTCAGGACGAGTTTTTTCCCCCAGAGCGGACAGGGTCATGTCAAAAGGAACAGGATTATACAGCAGTTCCTCTGTATCCACTCATTCCCTTATCCACAGCCTGAAAATATTTTAAAAATACTGTACTTTCTAGAAATGCATATTTCTAAAAATGATGCCACCCTAATTGGCCATCAGAGGGAGCCAGAGACCTTCACTACTAAAATGGTGTTCCGTATTATCCGCCATTTTCAGGATCTGTGGGGATGCTTACTCCCTAACTCTGCTTCCCCCCTCCTTTTTTTGTAGGGACTTTGAACACGAGGCTCTACGGAAGAAATTCACCCAAGCTCGGGCTTACGACTCAGAATCGGATCAGGATGACGGTTACGACTGGGGGCCGGCCACGGACTTGTAAATGCGGATCTTGCCGCGATCTCCTAACACCCCCCCTCTTTTTTGCTGGAAATGTATGTATGTATGTATGTAAAACTGCTCTGTTCCTTTCAGAGGGGAAAAACTGTCCTTTTTTTTGGTGAGTGGTGCCTTCTCTCTCTCCTTGTCTTGTCCCTGGTTCCATAATTTCCATCCCCTTCGCTGAAAACACCCTGACGAAAATCCATGTTCCCTGGGGTAAAAAAGTCAGGTGTCTTCTCCCGGGGAACTACCCTTCCCAGCATCCACGTAGTTAAGGGCGAATGGCCTTGAGGACAGCTGGGTTTGCGCCTCCTACTGAGAAGTAATTGCTGGAGCGTTCTCCCATTTGGAAACTCCGAACAGCAGAATGATCCATCTCATAAAAAAAGCAACAGCCCTACGCTTTTTAAATTCTACCCCACAATAAAACCATTTTTTCCTACGCTCTTTTCCACCCCTACAAGAGACATCTCAAACCCCACCCCACACCCGGTAAACGTGGCAGGGAGGCGTTCAGGAAAGGCAGTGCCAATTAGCTGTATCATTTTAATTCGGCACTTTACGACCGTACTGGGCTTTTTTTAAAAAAATGTGCCTTAAAGGGGTCCCCACGTTATTATTATTATTTTTTGAATTATATCTTTCTTTGTCTTTGGAGAGTGCAAGCACTGTGTGCACGGAAGAGCAGCCTTTGACTCGGCTTCCGTGGTGCAAAATAATAACAATGATAATACAGGTGTCTTTTTAATAAACAGCTTGTTTTGGGCTCAGCTGCCGGGCTCTTCTTTTTGAGGGGGGGGGAGCAGGGGAGGGGGGAGGACAAGGTCAAGGATGGTTCAACCCTTGATAATTTTGTAGTTGGAGGAGTGGAAACCAATAAGGCAGTAGAATAATCCCCCCCCCCTTATATCTGCAGGCAATTGCTTCCAAGTGACCCCTGCGGATGCTGAACAATGTGGATAAACAGCATAAACAGTGGATATACAGCATACTATAGATAGATGGAGAGAGAGAGAGAGAGAGAGAGAGAGTGGAAAGAAGGAAGGAAGGAAGGAAGGAAGGTAGGTAGGTAGGTAGATAGATAGATAGATAGATAGATAGATAGATAGATAGATAGATAGATAGAGAATAGGAAAGAAGGGAGATAGATAGATAGATAGATAGATAGATAGATAGATAGATAGATAGATAGATAGATAGATAGATAGATAGATAGACAGACACACACAGAGTGATATCTCTACTTAGGAGCGGATTGACTTAAGAACAGAAAACAGTTGGCATTTTAACTACTGCCTTACAAATTTTAGATACGGTCTGCTCTACTTACAATTTTTTCCCTTTGATTTATTTATTTACTTATTTGATTTTTTTTTTAGATAGGGCTTCTCTACTTAAGATTTGTTCGACTTAAGAGCATGCATTCAGAACGGATTAAATTCGTAAGCAGAGATACTACTGTACATCTGTATTTTTCCATCCATCTATAAGACATAGGTGGGAATGTATAAGACGACCACTTTCCAAAATGACAGTTTTGCAACTGTGCGGTTCTGTCCTTGGCTTATTTCGGTATATAAGACAACCCTCAATTTTTAGTGCTAACAATTTTAGATTTTAAAAAAAATACAGTAATACCTCGGATAAAGAATGCCACTGATAACACATTTTTTTGAGATAACAAATGCAAATTTCTGGGTATAGGGCTGCCTCGGATAACAAACGTTCCCTATGGGCTGCTTCGGATAACAAATGTTTCATAATGCCTTGCCAAAAAAAAGTGTACCCAGGATATATTGCAGCTCCTGTAGTTTGTCAAGGGGTGGGAGGAGTTAGAGTGGGTTGTTTCATGTTTTTTTTAACGTGTTCCGGACGTGTTTTGCCGAGGGATGTGGACCTTCCGAACTTGGAAAGGTAGGGAACTAGCTTTTATTAATCTTTGCACTGCTTTTCTCTGCATTGTTGGCGGGTACAGACTGCGGGGATAGTCATGCTGCGTTGTTCTTCTGTCCATGTTTGCCATCTTTTCCATTGCTCTGCAGGCAAGAACAGGCTGGATTTCTCTTGCTGCTTATGTTTGTCTGTTTGCGTTTTCCCCCCTCATTGCCCCTTGAGTAGAAATAGGCTGGGGTAGTCTGGCTGGTTTCTCTTGTCCATGTTTGCACTGCACTGCAGGGGAGGCGTTCTGGAGGGGGTTTTCCAGCACTGCAAGCCTTTAAAGTGCACTTTAGAAAGAGGTCTGGAAACACCACCACCACCCCAGCTTTTTTGCCTTTTCTCAGACTTCTGGAACGGATTACTGTATATACTCGAATATAAGCCTAGTTTTTCAGCCCTAATTTTGGGCTGAAAAAAGGGGCCCTCGACTTATAGGCGGGTCAATACTTTTAGCCACTGAGGCAAGTGCTTGGGTCGGTGGCTAAAAGTCATTTTAAACCTCACACACCACTCCCCCAGCTCACAAAGGAGGAGCTGCCAGATCCTGCTGCATTTCCCACCCTAGACTTATACTTGAGTCAATACGTTTCCCCAGTTTTTGGGGGTTAAATTAGGGGTCTCGATTTATACTTGGGTCGACTTATACTCGAGTATATACGGTAATTGGTTTCCCATTCATTTCAATAGGGAACCTCATTTCGGATAACAATTTTTTTCGGATAACAATTTGCCTCTGAGAACAAATTAAATTCATTATCAGAGGCATCACTGTGTAGTCTTATACATGGAAACAGATTACTGTATGTAGCATGGTCTCTGTCTCCCTCCTGTGGTCACTTCTGGTAAGTACATATTTGAAAATATCCTTCCTGAGTATTTTTCTTAGTACAGTGGACCCTTGTATAACAAACAGCTTGTATAACATAACATTTGTACAACATAAAAAATTCTGGAGATAGGGGAAATTTGCTTAACATAATCGCCTATGGGGAGAATCCGTACAACATAAAAATGGGATTACTCCGTTTTCAATGTATTCCTATGGGAAATTTGTATAAAGGAAAATTTGCTTAACATAATTTCATTTGGAATGAATTAATTCATTTATACAAGGTACCACTGTATTGTATTTCTAATAGTTTTTCAGTCCACGGGTAAGTGCATCAGCGGCTATCAATACCCCACCTCGTGTAGCATTATTATTATTTGGGGGGGGGGCAGTAAAAACAGGACAACATTTTATTAGTTGTACCAGTCCCCTGTATTCCATGCAATTTCTTTTTACACAAAACAAGCGGTGGAAAATCTGCACCACTTTTACATGTATAATACTGGAACGCTCCTCTCTCTTTTGGTTTTTAAAAACCAAACCCAACGCAGACAATTCGTGAAGACGCTTCTGTAGCACAGCTTTGCCAGTAGTCTCCTGTGCCGACATTATTTTTTATTATTATTTTTACAGAAGGCAAAGATTTTTTTTTTAAATAGCTATCACGCCTCCACCCTCCGTGGTCTAATCCGCTAGACCCGGATCCTGCCACAAACAGCTGGTGACGGAGCAACAAGGCACACCAGAATTGATAGAGAAGGCTTTGAAGACATGTTTTTGCCTGGAGGGCTGCAGAGCAGAAATGTCTTCTGAAACACACACACACACACACACACACACACACACACACACACACACACACACACACACACTGAAAAAGCTCTGCCACTCCACACAGGAAGACACGTGCGTCGACTCCCAGGTTATGGGCCCAGGCTGCAGCCGCTGCAGGGAAACAATTAAGGCCGTTTCTCGTCTTGGTCAGAGGAATACCGGCTGCTCCTGGCCCGTCAGCAGGCGGTAGGTGGAAGCCGGCATGGTTTTGATGCGGACCTGTAAAAAAAGGGGGAAATTTGGGATTTATCCAGAAAGAAAGTGAAAAAGCAGAATCACATAGAGGGGAAAAAATAGGATTCGCCAACCAGCCGCAGATTTTAAAGTATTAAAAATATTTAAAGAAAAAGGAAATCCAGACGTCTGGCATCCTGTCGTGGCCAGTTCCAGCAATGCAAGTGAAAAATTTTGTCTGTCTGTCTTGGTTGCTTGGTCGCCCACCTTAATCGTTTATATATCGGCACATCGGTTCCAAGCCCTTCCGCTCCGCAGATACCAAAAACTGCAGATAACAGTGAGCCCTATCTATTGCATGGCCTCTGGCTCCCTCTAGTGGCCTGTTCAGGTAACTGCATGGTGGAAACAGATATTTCTGGGTGTGTGTTTTTTCCTTTGAGAATTTTAAAAATATTTTTCAGTCCGCGGATAAGTGAACTCGTTGATACCAGTACCACAGACGCAGCCAACCACAGCATTTGAAAGAAATGCTCTAACAGGGCAGGCTGGGAGGGGCGGAGAGAAGACGGGCCGACCTACCTCGCTCACCGCCTGGGTGAGAATCTGGATTATTTTCTCGTGAGGCATGGCCACCACGCTCTGCCCGTTGATCTCGATGATGCGGTGGCCGACGCGGATCCCGCCTCGCTCCGCAATCCCGCCCCGCATCAGGCTGCAGATCTGAGGAGCAAAGAGGCGCCGCTCGTTATTTGGTCCTAACGAGGTCGGATTCGAACGTGGAAATCATCCAGCCCGGTCCGCGGGACAGAATCGTTCCACCGTCGCGAAAGCGTTCCAAGTCTCTCAATCAGCCCCAAGGAAAGGAGAGCCGGCGAACTTGCGACTTAGAATACGCGGCGTGGCTCGCTCACTCGAGCCGCCTGGCTCACTCACAATGCCGTTTTCCACGCAGAATCCCAGAGGGTACTTTGCGTCCGGCCTCCGCACGATCGCCGTGGTAACGGGAGGGCAGTGGACCACACGGAGCGTCACCTCGGTTTGGTTTTTCACATCCTACCAAGGAGAAAGCCAGAACGCACAGTGAGGACGTGGCCGCTAGAGTCGCAAATAGGCCGCTACTTTATGTACAGTCCCTTTATAATGTACGTACAGGAGGACACCCTTATGGACGGAAACAGTATCCACTGATTGGCTGGAAACATTTAAAATATTTAAAGAACAAAAAATCCCAGATAGAGAGATTTCTTACAGTGAAATTACCAGCACCGGCCACTTGAGGGAGCCAGAGACCACGGTTTAGATGGGGGTTCACTATATTCCACGCTTCTCAGCATCCGCGAGAGTCTTAGAACGGACCGCCGGGGGAGACAGGGCTCTTGCTGTGCACCGACTTTTCTCCGACAGCAAAAGTTAGACATAACTTTGCTTGCAGAGACCCCTGCTTTGTCGCCGTCATTACAATTCTGCTTAACTAACTCAGGGGAACACCTGGAAATTGGGACGCTACTCGGTTGCATCTCCCAGAACGCTGCTGCCTGATTAATTCCTGGAGAAAGTTGGCAGTTCAAAAAATAGGGAAAAGGCATGCAGTTCTGGGTATTTTAGGTTGGGATTTTTTTTAACACCCAAACGTGAGAGTCTGTCATTAAAATAAAACAACCACACACACGATTAAGTACTGCAGCCCCCCGGCTCCTACCCGTATGATGCTCTGACACGTGGCGAGGGGCAAACCCACGAGGCTGGTCCCGTTGACGGACATGATCCGGTCCCCGATGCTCAGCTTTCCCGACCGCTCTGCCGCCCCTCGGTGCATGAGGTTGGCGATGACCACCGTGGGCAGGATGGAGCCCCAGCCGGACTCCACGATCACCAGGCCCAGGATCTCCCCTCTCTGCTTCGGGATGACGACCTGATGAAGGTGGGAACCAAGTCCAAGAGAGAGAAAGAGAGAGAGAGAGAGAAAGGAACAGAACTCAACATCATCCGTCCGTCCATCCCCTCTTTCCTATCTATCTATCTTTCTATCTGTCTGTCTGTCTGTCTGTCTATCTATTCCTTCTTTCCTGTTCTATCTATCTATTCCTTCTTTCCTGTTCTATCTATCTATCTATCTATCTATCTATCTATCTATCTATCTATCTATCTATCTATCTATCTATCTATCTATCTATCTGTCTGTCTGTCTGTCTGTCTGTCTATCTATTCCTTCTTTCCTGTTCTATCTATCTATCTATCTATCTATCTATCTATCTATCTATCTATCTATCTATCTATCTATCTATCTATCTATCTATCTATCTATCTATCTATCTATCTATCTATCTATCTATCTATCATCTATCTATCTATCTATCTATCTATCTATCTATCTATCTATCTATCTATCTATCTATCTATCTATCTATCTATCTATCTATCTATTCCTTCTTTCCTGTTCTATCTATCTATCTATCTATCTATCTATCTATCTATCTATCTATCTATCTATCTATCTATCTATCTATCTATCTGTCTGTCTGTCTGTCTGTCTGTCTGTCTGTCTGTCTATCTATTCCTTCTTTCCTGTTCTATCTATCTATCTATCTATCTATCTATCTATCTATCTATCTATCTATCTATCCATCCCTTCCTTCTTTCTTATGCTTTCTATCTATCTATCTATCTATCTATCTATCTATCTATCCATCCCTTCCTTCTTTCTTAATCTCTCTCTCTCTCTCCATCTATCCATCCCTTCTTTCTTTCCCATCTCTCTCTCTCTCTCTCTCTAGTCGCTCTTCTGCTTTGGGTCAGGACCGTCTGGGGATCATAGGAACCGGAATACAATACTAGGCTCTGATCTACAAAATGGCCTTGACCACCCCGATGGAGTCGGGAGTCCAACGCCACTTGGAAGGCCGTGGGCGTCCTGTATCTCTTCCGGCGAACGGGCAGTGGGTGAACCACTGACAGGCCCAGCCGGACATTCAAACGGGTACGTGCTCCTTCCAGCGTCTCGACTCGCTAAGGACCCGCCCTATCGGTTCTGTGCCAAGCCGCCCCGTTTCAGGCCTAGAGGGGAGCAGGCTGGAGGTCGTACCCAAACCCGGGGCGAGCGGATGTTGTCCCTTTCTGCCGGCTCACGCCAATAGGGAGGTTTGTTCCCCCCCTTCGAGTGGCGTGCTTGGATCCGAGCCCCCAAGGGGCCGAGCTCCGCGACGGCTCCGTCTCCAGCGAGATCCAAAGGAAAACCCAGCCCTGCAGATCAAAGGCGCCTGCCCCCCAGGAGAACGCCGCCCGCTGCCCGTCCTTACTTCCTTACAGTTCTCCTGCTTGGAGAAGTGGGCTAAGTCGCCGTTGTAGAGATCTTCTGCTTTAGCCAAAGCGTCGTCGTCGTCGTCACCCTCTGCGCCCCGGTCGCGAGCCGCCAGCTGGCTGGGGTCGATGCCGCTGGCTCGCAGGAAGTGCTGGTAGGCCACGCTGAAAGCCTGGCCGATCGCTTGGGCAATCAACTGGGCCTGGTGGGGACAAAGGAGAGAAAAGAATTACAAAACAAGAGCAGCGAGTGGTGCTTCTTGGCCGGACTAGATCCGCCCACCCAAGATGGCCGCTCTCACGTCAACCATCAGTCCCCAGGGTGGTGGCAAGCCTCACAGATATATAGGCATTTATAATGAAAGTTCCCACCCCCCGGATCAGCTGGCTCGGTCCATATCAACAAACGAAGAAGAGTGGGTCTTTTGTAATGCCAACGACCCTCAATGGCCCATTTGAAGGCCAACCACTTTGCAAGACAACGGGGTGCAAGGGAGCTTATTTCTGGTTTTTTTTTTTTTTAAGCAAACATTTTGTATGGATTTTCGTTTTTCTTTTGGGGGTTCACTGTAGGGGATCATCCCCCCCCCCAGGCCGAAGCGACACACGCGGGACGGGGCCTCGAACGACGCGCCGACGCGGGCCTCACGTCGTCCGAGCGGAAGACGTGGCAGATCATCTTGTAGAGCTGCTTCTCGGCGGGCGTGTCGGCCCGGCGGGGCAGCCTCCGCCGGGCCATCAGTACGACGACGGTCCCAATATCCGCGATGTAAGAGATGCTCTGCAGGGGGTGATCCATCATGGTGTCCTGCGCAGAAAGAGAAGAGGAAGGCGGAGGTTCCTGGATCGATGCCTCCCTGCTGCAGATCCCCGAAACGGGGAACCCCGTTCCCTACCGCCCTCAGGACACGGACCTCAAGAACAGAGGACAGCCTTCTCTGGGAAGGAGGTGCAACGCCAGAGGTTCCGGGTTCAAATCTCCCCTCGGGCACGGGAAGCCTTGGGGGTGGCGCTGCTAACGCTGCTCTTTAAACACCCCTTGTAAAAAAAAAACTCCCATCATCCATCCAAGTGGCCTTGTCGCTAGTGGGAAGGCATAGCAGGTACCCCATATCCACGGTTCCGCGTATCCGCGAAGCCTAAAACCACAGGATCGTAGCACGACGGGACGGGAAGGGGCTTTTAAAGACACCCGGTTCAACTCCCGACTCGAAGCCGGCGTCCAAATGTAAGCCGTTCCGGCGGGGAAACAGTGGCCCGATTTCCTCTTGAATGCCTCTACATCGCTGGAGGTCATGGATCCCGTTGTTGTACTGCCTACTCTAACCTTTAGGAAGTTTTTCCCTGATATTCAGCCGGAATCTGGGTTCCTGTAACTTGAACCCCTTGTTGTGTGCCGGAGGAGAGATCCTCCCCACGTCAGCCTTTCAAATATAATCTCGTGTTTTATATAATAATAATACATTCTATTCTACTCTATCTCCCCTCCGTCGTCTTTCCTCAGGGCTTAAGCACACCCATTTCTTTCCGTCTTTCCTCCGAGGGGTTGGTCCCCGGACCTGCTCATCATCCTTCATACCCTCCTCTGAACTTCCTCACCATTGCCATCATCCTTCCTCGAGCGCGGCGTCCAGAACTGGAAGCGGCACTCCAGAGGAGACCCAGCCACGGTCATCAACTTAAAACAGCCGCCGGGTGGGAACGCAAGAGCATGCCGGCGATTTAAATTTTGTTTAGGCAGCTTTCAGGCGCTTAACGGAAAATACAAAGGCGACAGGCAGTGAGCCTGGATATATTTGTGTGTCTGAAGTCGGACACCGACCTGAGAGTCCGCCGTAAGGACCTTGATCCGCTGCGTGGAGACAAACAGATCCACGTCCGTCATAGGCTGGGATTCTCCCTCCGGCGCCTGTGTCAGAAGGCAAACTTTATATCGGAACAAATCAATGGGAAAAGTCCAACCCCCCACACACACACCGCCCATGAATAAAAAACCATCCACCAATAATCAAAAATCAGGTTTTGATGGCCGCAGGGCTCATCCGTATGAAGAGATCGGTTCTAACTCATTTTTGTCCAGAGCGGGTCTTTTGCAAAGCAGACGGCTCTTGATGGCGCGTCCCCGAGCAAACCTCCACCCCGGATTTTTGCCGCCCCTC
Source organism: Phrynocephalus vlangalii (assembly GCA_037367305.1). Taxonomy (NCBI): domain Eukaryota; kingdom Metazoa; phylum Chordata; class Lepidosauria; order Squamata; family Agamidae; genus Phrynocephalus; species Phrynocephalus vlangalii. The sequence goes on from JAWVWN010002910.1 coordinate 2,504,768, forward strand.
GGGACGCAACAGTGGCCAGCTTCCCCTTCTCACCTTAATCCTGTCCATCGCTTCTTGCGCTTGTGCCATTCGGATGCTGGCGGGGGGGTTCCTTTCGGAGACCAGCTGGGTGGACCCCAGGTATTTGGCCCCAAAGATGACCCCCTCCATCAAGTCTTCGGCATCGCAAGGACCTGGGACTGAGAGAGGTTTGTTCTATTTGTTTTAAAAAATGAGAACAGCCACAAGAAATAAGATCTCCCCCCGATATCTGCGGTTTCATTTATCTGCCGTTTGGAAATATTCAGAGGAAAATGCACAAGTCCCTGATGGAATTATCAGCCTTGTATTTGCATTTTTAAGCTTGGGACAAATGGCTTCGCCTCCTGCAAACTTGGGAGTAAAAACTCTCTGCTTACCTTCCTTGAAATCCGGAAAGGAAGAAAGATCAGCTTTGGTCTGTTAACAAAAGAGGAAAAAAACAAAAGAAAACAGGATTAAAGACTTGGAATCCTCACACCAATAAGGCCACCTTATCTGTGGCTTATCTGGCATTTTTGTAGTACAGATAAGATCGCTACCTCCGGCTTCACTTATCTGGGGTCTGAAATTTTTAAAAGGGGGAAAAAACCCACCTAGAAATATGAATTTTCAGGATGTTTTTACTAGATCCGACCACAGGAGGGAGACAGAGACCATGCTATTGTCTTCGTATTCTTGGAGTACTGTACATACAAGGGTCTCCGGCCTGTTTAGTGGCGATTTCTGAGAAGACACCTGAAAATGCTTTTACTGGATTTTTTTTCTTTTCCCATGCAATGTCTAATGTTAGCGATTATTTGCCGTTTCCTGCCTCTACAGGGGCGGGGCTGGGAGCCGATAAACCACCGGTGCAGGGGGGGGAGGGTCTGTTGTATTACTATCCACCTAGATTCCTACCAATGCGATTTAAATAGCATTTTTAAAAAATATTAAAAGGATGACAGAGAAGCCTTAAACCTCTTTCCAGACAGATGCTTCACAGCCAGTTTTTTCTGCACTCAGCCCAGGCCCAACCAAGGCACGGCTAGAAACCGGGGTGTGTGTGTGTCGATTTTGGCAAAACAAGAGTCACCTCCTTCTCGTTACCGCCATTCCTCCTCGTTACCGAGAAGGAGGTTTCGGTATAGATGATCTGGTCCAACGTCCCAGGAAACTCCGGCAAAGAGAGGCGCTGGGCTTTGACTTTCCCAGACGCCTTTACGGCAGGGCAAAACCGGATTGCAAAACTCCACCATTCCCACGCTGAGACAGAGAATGGACTAGACCCGTGGTTTCTCCACCGGTGGGGGGGGGGGTCCCCCAATGTTCCTGGACTGCAACTCCCAGAAATCCCCTTCGAGCACAGCGAGGGGTGGAGGCTTCTGGGAGTTTCAGTCCAGGGACATCTGGGGGACCCACCGGTGGAGAACCAACGGACTAGGTAAATCCCCTTTCCCCTCCCGGTTCTGCGACCACACGCGAGGGGCTCACAGCAGGATCCTTCGCCGGGGCTTCCTCGCGACCCGAGGCCGAAGCCGTGGCCGCGTCGCCGCCCTCTGAAGATCCTCCCCCTGCCGGTCCCGGGGGGGGCCTCCCTTCCGGGTGAACATCTTCTCGTTTAATCCACGGGCAAAGCCCTTCGCTGTCCTGTCCGCCCCGAGGAGAGGTGTCCGGAGGCGGCTCCGGATTTCCCGCTGGGACCCGCCTCTCCCGGGCGCCGGCCTCGGACACGGCCTCGGAGCAGGCCAGGGGGGTCTGCCCGCCGGTCTCCTCGGGGACCCCCCCTTCGTAATGGAGGAGGCTCAAGAGGTCTTCGCGGACGGTTTCGGCAGAGAACAACCCTCGGTCCTCGGGATCCTTCCGGGAGTGAGGGGGCCGGAAGAGCCGACGGGAGGCGGAGGCCAAGCCGTGGCCCGTGGCCACGTGCAGCAGGCAAGGCGTGGCAGCAGCCCGGGCCTCCGGGCCCTCGGAAGGGTCGAGGAGGAGGCGTCGTTCGCCGTCTTCCTCGCCGTCCGAGTTTACTCGGGAGCTGGGATCGCCTCTCTGGAGCTGTTCGAGGAGGCTACGGAGAGGAGCCCGATCCGCCTCTGGGCACTCTTCCGCCACCTCTTCGTTGTCTTCCTCTCCTCCGAAGGCAGCCTCTCCGGGATCCGTGGCGGCACTGAGGCCACGCTGTGGGCGAAACTTTGGCTCTGGCGTCCCTTCCTCCGCCGCGTCCCCGCTGGAAACAGACCAGGGGACAAACAACATGAATGGAATGAGCGGTACGGGTAGTCAGGAGCCACAGAAGACACCATGCAACGGGGAAAGTCTTGTATCTGCGGGATCAGTATCCGCTGAGTTGCTTCTCCAAGGCCTGAAAATGTTAATGCTGCAAGAGGAATCCGAGAAATATTTGTTTCTAAAGTTGACGTGACCGCAACTGGCCATGAGAGGGAGCCAGAGACTACGTGCTCACTCTGGGAATAGAGTTTGGTTTTTCAGCATCCACGATCCGCCACAGATACAGGGCTCCCCGTGTACTCTTTTGTTGCTGCGTTTGAGTCATGTCCAAAATGCCCCTTGCTTTCCCCATCCCTAGGGCTCTCATCTTCCAGCACTATCTCTTGTTTTCATTTCATGAGCTCTCCTGGCCATCTCGCCTTCTCGGACCCAGGGCGGTCCCCTGAGTGAGTGACCCCCGAAACGTCCTGCCCTCAACTGCCCTGGCTGTGCGCTCGCAAAGGCCAAAATGTTGTGGTTTCCTTGAGGGAGTCTGTCCATCTCATACTTCAGCCCTCCTCTTTTCCTGCTGTAGCCCACTGAATATACCGCCAGGGAGCCCCGGGCTCACACAATGTTCTGTTATAAATATTTTCCATGGCACTGAGAAATCAACGTTTCCACGGCTGCACAGAAATATTTTCGCTGATAAGAAAACCCTCTCCTTTAACAAAGGTCAACTCCCAAGTGCAGGCGGCACGCGGAGGTGGTGAGGGTGAAGTACAGGCTTAAGACCCTTGCCCTCCTGGCTCGCGGGCCGGATCCACCCAGAATCCTAGCATCTCCATGAGGCTTTTGGACTACAACTCCCATATGCCCCAGCACAGTTAAGATGGCCTATCCCAAGCCGGGAATGAAAGCAGAGACGGGAGAAATGCCCACCAAACAGGAACAATCTGGTCCATCACCACCACCACCACCACCACCTGCCAAATTTGGCAAACTAACTTAGCTTTATTTTTTACCTGCAGGTTTTGGGTTTCCGTTCTGGACATCTCTGGGTGTCGGTTTGGGGCGGATCCAGAACCGGCCCTGGGCCGTCTGGATCTGTCCGGATCTCATCCGTGCCAGGAATGCAGAGATCAGGCTCCACATCTAAGGGTGGAAGAACTGTGGGACCAAGATCTTCTTGGACACAAGGAATGCTTTCGTCTCCGAGACCGGCTGGCGCTTCTCCGGGGGTCTCTGGAATCTCCTCTAAATACACAGGGGTCGGCTCCGGAGGGTCGGTAGGGGCGCCGCCCCCCAGGATCCCCTCTGCCGGGAAAGCCGTGTCCGTCATGGCTGCTCATCCAGGGCGGGATAGGAGCGGCCCTACACTTGGAAACCAAACACAGCGTTACAAGATGGAGGGCGATCCTGAGCTCAGCAGCACGACAGGAGAGGCGGGATCGGTCCTTGATCACTCCAGAGTGCAGGTTTACATCAGAGCAGGGTCAAGGGCCAGGAAGCCAGGTTTCGGCTGAATACAGTAGGACCCCGGTATCTGCTGGGGATTGGTTCCGGGCCTTCCCGTGGATAATGAAAACCGCGGATGAGAGAGAATGCCCCCCAAATCCCCAGAACTGCTGTTTGGGGACAGTAGCTTGCGGAATTATTTTAATTTTGTTCCTCCGCCAACCGTGCATAACTGCGGATAATGAATCCGTGGATACGGGGGGGGGGTCCTACTGTATCAGGAAAAAAAAAACTTCCTAACTGTTAGAGCAGTATGATACTGGGGAGGTGGTGAGCGTGCCAGTGCTGTGGCGGCATTCCACAGCAATCTTGACAGCTACTTGGTGGACTGGATGGCTTCACAAGGGGGTTGGACTGGATGGCCTCACGGGACCCTTCCAACTTAACAGTTCTATGAAAAGCAGGATAATTTAAGGAGGTTCAAAGCCAAGTGACCCGGGTTTCAAATCTTCACCTGGCTGGGATATTTTGCCCTGGGATCAGGACCACTGGTGGTTCCCGTCCTCGGGGGAAACCAGATGCTTATTATCTGCATGAGAACTGCCGGAGAGCCAGGAGTTGGAGGTTCAATTCCCCGGCACGGTGCCTCCTTGGGAGGAAAGGAACCCACCCCTTTTTTTATCACATACATATTTATTTATTTTTCTCCCTGTGAAGGGGCCTCAAAATTGGATGAAAACACCACTTCTACTTGGGGGGGGGGGCAGGACAAAAAGAGTTATGCGACACTACGGGAAAATAAAGGCACAAACAAGTCTGTAGACATTAGGTTTTAGGAGGAAATGTTGCAACTGTTTGCTTCCAAACAATCACAAAGAGGAAATAGAGTGGAGCCTTTTTGGTTCTTTAAAAGCACATGATTTGTAGGGGTCCCCCCCCCTCTTCCCAGCCGGTTTGTTTTATTTTATTTTATTACAGACAACTATATAATGGCCGTCTCGTCTCTCCACCCCCCCCCTTTTTTTAAGGCGTGGGGTTTAAAAAAAAAAACACCTTTCCACGTTATGCAACGCGAAAAGGCAAAATTCTCCCCCATGCTTTCTCCCGGCGGATCCCGGCCGCGTTTACTCGGGAGTAAACCGATAATCAGCTGGAATTTCTCTAGCATTTAAAAACCTGCTCGCTCCCGAAACTTTCCTCCACCCCTCTGGTTTTCCTTCCCTTTTCTCGTTAATTCTTATTTTTTTTTTCTCTCCCACCTTCCCCGACTTCTCCTCGGGCGTAGCAAAAGTTCGGCGTGGAACTTTTTTATTTTTATTTTCCTGCCTTTTTGCTTCGGGGACAGGTTTTTTTAAACGAACCCCCCCCTCCCGACGGCAAAACTTTCCTCAAGGCGCACAAAACAAAACAAAACAAAAATTCACAAGTCACCCGGCTTTGCTACATATGGAGCAAATAGTTTCGAGGCACTTCCGATGGGTTTTTCAACAATATATATTGACTTTCCAACAGGAGAGGAGTTTGGGAGGCAGCAAGGAAGATCGCTTCCTTAGAAAATAAGTCTTTAAAAAGAACCAGGGGTGCCCCAAACACACACACACACAAAACCCCAGTCCCCCTAATTGTGTTCTGTTATAAATAAACATAAATTGAGCGCCCAGACTTACTTCTTGCCAGAATTTGGCTCCAACCAGGCATGCGTGGAAGGAAAAAAGAAAGTTTTTTTAAATTCTTTAATAAATTCAGCAGGAACCGCAGGTCTCCTCGCAAAACAAATGTCCGGGAGGGAGGTTGGGTCAGAGCCGATTTACTCCGGATCACAGGGTGGGAAAGAAAAGAAAAACAAGACCTGGTCACTTTAAAATAAATAAATATATGCCTCTAAAGTTCCTGATGACTTTTGTTTTTTGCTCTCTCTCTCTCTCTCTATCTCCGCCACGCGGTTCCTAAAGGCTTCTGGGAGATGTAGTTTTTTTTTCCTGACTACATCCTCCTCGCCTAAGATCTGTGCCTTTTATTTTTATTTGTTTATTTGTGCGTAATTTTTTTTTAAAAAACCCGCCTTTCTCCTTGGAAAAGCACCCCAAAGGCGGCTTTGCTACAGCCAGGAGGGGCAATAAGACAGCCCAGTACAATATAAGACATGTCTAAAAGTTTAAGAACAGGGGGGGATCGAGGGGGGGATCTTGCAGCGAAGAGTTAAGAAAAAGAGTATAAATTCCCTGTCTTTATTGTGTACGGTTGATCAGGGTGTCGAGGTACCCGGTGTGGCCGAGAAGGATGCAAATTCCTTCTCCCACCCGAAAAAAAAGGGGGGGGACAAGCCCCACTTTATGACTTTTAACCTTGTGCTTTAGAAAGGGAGCAAAATAAGAATATTATTATTATTTTTTAGATGCGTTCCTTTTCAACAGAAGGGAATTGACAACCAACCCCCCACACCAGAAAAGATCTTTTCCGGAGTGACACAGCGCCCTGGGTGTCCATGATGGTAATAATCCCTTCGTATGGAGGCACCCAAGGTTTGATGGATGGGGCCAGGCAGAGAATGATCCGGTTGCTTTTAGATTAAATTCTCCTGAATAATCCATGAGGCTGGGGTTCTTTTGTCTTGGCACCCTTTAAAACACACACGCGCACACACACACACACACACACACACACACACACACACGCTGGAGGACGCGTGATTGTTGTTTTTACATTGTATTGCTTTTATTGTACTTTTTTGAATTTGTTGCAAGCCGCCCTGGGTCCCTTTGGGGAGAAAGGCGGCATAAAAATAAAGTTGTTGTTGTTATTGTTGTTGTTGTTGTGTAATTAGACTGTCTAATTGCTCTATTTATAGTTGTTATTAGTATTTTTCTATGTTGTAAACCGCCCGGAGTTCTTCCGGGAAGACGGGCGGTATATAAGCCTAATAAATAAATAAATAATAGTTGGGCATGAACGAGATTGTGATTTGATGGTGATTCGGGAAGGATCCCATGTAAATATATGTATATATATATCATATAATACCAAAAGAGGATCCGTCAAGATCCGCCTTGGACTTTCTCTTCCCAAGGGCAAACGGAAAGATCCAATTCTGATTTATTTATTTATTTATTTTTGCCAGGGTACAAACGCCTTCCTCCGAAGGTCGCGTTGCATTTAAACCGCGTGGGGGCAAAATGCAGAGGGAAAAAGACGAAAAGATGCGAATCGCCACCCTGTTTCGCATCAAGGGCCGCGTTTTGCAAAAAAAGAAGGGAAAAAATTAAGATGGAAAAAGAGGGGGATGATGCCCGCTTCCTCGGAGGTTTTTTTTGGCCTTCTTGACTGTACTTCTCTGTGCTTGTACTGGTGACGTTTTAGCTTTTTAAACTGTTTTATTTTATCGGTTGTAAACCGCCCTGAGTCCCCACTCCTGGTGAATAGGTGCGGTATATTAAGTGTGGAAATAAATAAATAAATAAATAAATAAAAGCAGCGAGCGAGCGAGCGCGGTTCCTCGCATTCGCCTTAAAAGACCCGCCTTGGAGAAATCAAAAATAAGGCAAGAAAAGGTCTTAGAGAGAGGGAGGGGGGATTTTTCTTTTTCTTTTTGCAAGCATGCCACCCCTTCTCCCCCCCCCTTTTTTGGCGGGGGGACTCCATTTCCCATCGTGCCCTGCGGGCCCCGTGCGTCACGGCGCGCGCGCCCAGGGCGCACCGAGCCCGGGAGAGAGAGGCGCGTCTTAATTTAGGCGATCGTGGTGGTGGGGGGGACGCATGGCTTGGTTGTCTCGGGCGGCGGGGTTTTGCCGTCGGGGGTGGGCGATCCGGCTCTGGCCGTCCGATCCGGGCCTCTTGGCCCTTGCCCCGGGGGCGAGGGGCTACAAAAAGCCAGGTAAGCCCGGCTGGAAAGCGGCGAGAAAGGGGTGGCGCAAAGAGCGAAGAGCTTTTTTGGAGAGGTTTGGAGATCATCGCGCGCTCCACCCCCCCCCCCCAAACAGGGCTCTTGGAGAAATGTTTTCTTAAGGTTTTTTTTTAAGAGGGGAGGGACTACAAAGCCCAGCATCCGCTCGGCGGCGGCGGCCTGGGGCCCTTCCCTTCCCCCCAAAGATGGGTGTTGGAGGGCAAGGCTTTTGGAGAGGAGGGGGGGGGGAAGCGGGAAGCTTTGGACTACAACGCCCATCCTGCGCCCCCCACCCCCCCACCCCGCCCCAGGTAGACTGGAGGCTCCCCGCAAGCACAGCGGCTCCTGAGCGCACCGGAGGCCTCCTCTCCGGTCCAAGAAAAAAAAAGAAAAAGTTGAATTTTATTAATTTAAGGTACAGGTGTGGGTAGTTGGGTTTGTACTACTGCTTGAAAACTACAGTAGGGGCCCTTTATCCATGATAGATAGATAGATAGATAGATAGATAGATAGATAGATAGATAGATAGATAGATAGATAGATAGATAGATAGATAGATAAAGATAGACAGACAAGAAAATGAAGGGATAGATAGATAGATAGATAGATAGATAGATAGATAGATAGATAGATAGATAGATAGATAGATAGATAGATAGATAGACAAGAATATGAAGGAATAGATAGATAGATAGATAGATAGATAGATAGATAGATAAAGATAGACAGACAAGAAAATGAAGGAATAGATAGATAGATAGATAGATAGAAGAAAATGAATAGATAGATAGATAGATAGATAGATAGATAGATAGATAGATAGATAGATAAACAGGAAATAAGGGAGGAACAGATAAGAAGGAACTGATGGTAGATAGATGGGAAAGAAGGAAGGGATAGATGGATGGATGAATCTGTTTCGTACCAACGGTGGCCCTGATTATATCTTTTTTCCCATCCTACAAAGGGAAAGCGAAGACTGTCGTCAAACAAGACTTCAAAGACCTGGAGGTGTGCAAAGACCCCGTCATGCTCACCACGCATGCCATGGGGGTCAACTTCTATAAAGAAGGCCCAGAGGTAAAGTTGAAGCCGGACTCCGAATACCCCGAATGGTGAGTGATAAGGAGCGGGGATCCTGGCTGGTGGTTGGAGATACCCCCCCCTTCCTTTTTTGATAACGGTAGATGCCTTAGCAAGCGCAAGGAACCGTGGGCAGGGTGGTCTGAGTTTGGCCCCGGCAGTCTGGAAGTCAGGCTGGGGTCCCCAGGTTCCTAAAATCCCACTGCAAGCTAGAATTCTGTCTCGGGTTTATGCTAGCCTTCTGGACACACTGGGGACCTAAGATGTTTGCTTCTGAAAAACGGAATCAAACTTAGAATCTCGACAGAGAGAGAGATTCACAGAGTCGAAGTGGTTCACGTTCCCCAGATTAGTCTATCGATACCTTCTTTTATCACCAACTGGCACTTATAGTCTCAATATAGTCTCACTCTCAGACATTCGTAGGAGGAAGAGTAGACAAGTTTCATTGCCGACAGTTGGACAGATCAAACCGCCCCCCCTCCGCAGATGCTGAAAACAGTGGATAATATTGTATGCTATATACAGTATGGTTAAAAAAAGGGGGGCGCAGAAATTCAGCAAATATTTTCAGCATGCATTAGCAAAACTGGCCACTAGAGAGAGCCAGCAACCCTGCTTTCTATTCTAGCAACAAGAATGCATAGTGTGGTCTCTGGCTCCAATCACTGGCCGACTTAATTATTACAAATATATATTTTGGGGAATTTTCATATTTACTGATCGAGAGTAAGTGAATTAACAGGTTGTGGTCCCGCAGATGAGGGAAGTCCTGTTGTACTTCCTATTCTTATCTTTTGAATATTGATATTTTGTAAGAACATAAGAACATCCTTGCTGGAACAGGCTACAGGCCCATCCAGTCCAGCATTCTGTCTCACACAGCGGCTCACCACTTGCTTCAGGGTATTCCCAAGCAGATGTCTTCACCTGCTGGTGATTCCCTGCAAATGGCATTGAGAGATCTCCTGCCTCTCTCTCCAACCCAGAGGTTGTCCTTAGGCATCCATCATGAGAGCCATTGAGACCTTTGATCTCCATGAACTTGTCCAATCCTTTCTTAAAGCTGCCAAGGCTGGCAGCTGTCACCACTTCTTGTGGCAGGGAGTTCCACAGACCAGTGACCCTCTGGGTGGAAAAAGGACTTTCTCTTATTTGTGTGTGATCTTGCACCCAAAAGTTTCACGGAGTGCCCTCTGGTTCTAGTGTTGTGCAATAGGGGGAAAACAGTTTTTCCTGATCTACTTTGTCCCACCCCGTGTATGATTTTATAAACTTCAATCAGGTCACCTCTTAAGAGCGAAGAGGCCCAGCCGTGGCAGCCTCAGAGGGTAAGGAAGGTGTTCCAGTCCCCGAATCATTCTGGTCACCCTTTTCCTCTGCCCTTTTTCCATTTCCATAATATCCTTCTGGAGGTATGGGGTGACCAGAACTGGACACAATACTCCAGATGGGGCCTCACCGTAGATTTATAGAGAGGCCAAACGACACTTAATGCTGACTTATTTTCTATACCCTTCACTTTGTAAAATGAGATAAGCTGTCTTGGCCACATTTTAAGGAGAAAGCCGGGATTAAAAACCATTTCAGAGGAATTAAAATGACACGCACCTTCTCCTTGGCTCACCTCATCTTTTTTTGCGGCTTCTTCCTCTCCCGACCTCATTTTTCCAGGCTGTTCAGCATGGACCTCGGCCCCCCGAAGAAAGTGGAAGAGTTAGATCCGGAGACCCTTGAGTATTGGCGACGGCTACGGGTCGTGAACATCCGACATGAGATTAAACTGAAGAAACGATACCATTGAAGCGTCGAGGTTTGCGAGGTGGAACTGCGAGGGTAGAGGGAAAAGAAGAACTCCTTAGGACGGGGATGCCCTGACTTTCTTTCTGTTATTATTCTTCCCTCTCCCCCCCCTCCCCCAAATCATAAATGTTGATCGTTAACGAGCCCTCCGTCCTTCCAAGCTGTACTTCCTGTAGCCTCCCCTGTGGTGTAGGACTCACCTTGGGGGAACCTTGGATCCACATTCTTGGAGGAAGAGAGTACAGACATCACGCATCATTCTGTGTTTTCCCTCTTATGTCTCCATTTCCCTTTTTCATCAAATCGCCCGGGAAATTTTCGAGATCCTCGTTTCTCGCGCATGCGGATGTCCGCCTCGTAGGCTCCTGCGGGGGGGGGGGGGTAAAATGGCACGCCTTGAGTTTCATGGAGGGGGGAGGGGAAGGATAAACATATAATAAATGAAATGTAGACGTAGAAGGACGCTGACTCGTTTATTTGAAGGAGAATCAAGCCCCCACCCTGTCATTTTCAACTTGTTTGGGTTAAGCTGAGAGAGCCTTGAGGACTAGTGTGGCGTCGCGCCACTGTGATCTTACGGAAAGAAAGTTGGGGTATTAAACTGAGCTAATAAATATCAATAATGTGTGTGGTGAGGTTAATGCTGACTTATGGCAAACCTTTCCAGTTGTTTTTTTTAGGTAGAGGGTGTACGGAAATAATTTGCCATTCGGTCTGGCTGTCCTCCCTGGAGGCACAATCCAGGGTTCAAAGAGAGCGACTAGAATTGTTTCTGGGCTGGGGGGGGCTCCCTTTTGTGGAAAGGCGACAGTATTTGGGGCTTTTTAGTCTGAAAAAAAAGGCGCCTGATGGATATGACTGAGACGTACAAAATTATGAGTCAAGTGGATAGAGGGACGCTCTTCTCCCTCTGACAAAATACCAGAACTAGGGGACATACACTCAAATTGAGGGCTGGGAGAGCGAGAACAGACAAAAGAAAATAATTTTTTTAATCCCGGTGTGTGGTTAATCTGTGGAACTCCCTGCCACAGGAGATGGCACCTGGCCTGGATGCCTTCTAAAAGGGGAATTGGACAGATTCCTGGAGGAAAATCCATCACAGGTGACAAGCCATGGTGGGGAGATGTGTAATCTTCAGACCTTTTTTAAAAATGGGGTATTTCAAGGGCCAGATGCAGGAAAATGGGTATCAGGAGACAGAGATCCAGTCTCATGCAGTCCCAGGAGCATCTGGGGGGCCACTGTGCGATGGCCCTTGGCCTGATCCAGCTTGGCTCGTTTTAATGTTCTAAGGAGAAAGGTGGGGTAAAAATACCCAAAGTAAATAAATATATAAATCTGTCTCTGTAGAGTTGACTTTCCGAATTAATTTTCACTCAGTTAGCTTCAAAAAATCCATGTGTGGTTGGAATTTGAGAGAAGCTACAGCGAAATCTTTCTGAATCCCACCCGTACCCGCATCCCATTGCGTTTAACCTGTGTGGCATTTCTACTAATGTTTATTATTATTGATAATAATTTAATATTCACTAGAATCACCATTAGTTGTTGTGAGTTTTTTTCGGGCTGTTCGAACACAGCCAAACAGCCTGAAAAACTGATCCTGGCCACGAAAGCCTTTGAGAATATAGAATCACCAGTGTTTTCCATGTTAATTTCCATCCCTCATAATGGAATTTTTTTCCTTTTTGAGTGCTCTTTGTAGCTTTAATGTTACCTTTTAAAGCTGTAAGATGCCTCTTCTAATTCCCTTTTCTTAATTTGAACATGTCTTAAATGTTCTGGGCTGTATATTGTCCCTCTTTATTGCAAGCCACCTTGGGTCCTTTTCCAGGGAGAAAGGTAGAGTAAAATATTCAAAATAAATAAATTCTAATTCCTTGTTCTTAATTTAAATATGTTTTAAATGTTCTGGACTGTATATTGACCCTCATTATTGTAAGCCACCCTGGGTCCTTTTTCAAGGAGAAAGGTGGGGTAAAAATATTCAAAATAAATAAATAAATAAATTCTAATTCTCTGTTTTTAACTTGAACATGTCTTAAATGTTCTGGGCTGTATATTGTCCCTCGTTATTGTAAGCCTCCTTGGGTCCTTTTTCCAACGAGAAAGGTGAGGTAAAAGTATTCTAATTAAATAAATTAATTAAATTATAATTCCATGTTCTTAACTTGAATATGTCTTAAATGTTCTGGGTTGTATCTTGTAAGCTCATTATTGTAAGCCACCTTAGGTCCTTTTCCAAGGAGAAAGGTGAGGTAAAAATATTCAAAATAAATAAAGTAAAGTAAAATATTGCTATTACCCCTTGCAAATTTCATGTGTAAAGCGTAAAAAAAATAAAGCTTAAATAAGATTATAACAAAAAGTAATAATGTGGAGACCAGGAATTAATAAAAACTAACAGATTCAAGCAAATCAGAGTGATGCCAAGCTGGTCCCTGAAGCCCCTCACATTTTTTTTTTGCAAGGAGAAAGGCGGGGGTAAAAATATTCATATATAAAATAAATAAAATTTATAATTTTAAAATAAAATAAAATTATCACTCTAAACGCGTTTCTAGCTCTAGGGTCTCCCGCTCGCGCCGTCTTCTGCCTAGAGACAGGGGGAGAGCGGGCCATAGAGAGGCCGAGGCTGGGGGGGGAGGATAGAGCGCCGCCTCGCTCCGAAGCGGCGACGCCCGGAATGGGAGCCATAGAGATGAAGTCCGGCGGAGCCTAGAGCGCCTTCTCCGGCCTTGTAGCGGGAAGCCGGAAGTGGGTGCCGATGAAAGAGGAACCCCGGGCCGAAGAAGAAGAAGGGGGCGTGGCCTGGGGGAGAGGGGGGAAGTGGGCGTGACCTGGAGGCGGGGTGGGCGGGGCTTAGGCGCTGGAGAAGGAGACGGCGGAGGGAGGAGGAGGAGGAAAAGGAGGTAAGGGTAGAAAGGCGGGGGGAGGGCAAAAGGGAGGGGGGGCAAAAAGGGGGAGGGGTGACATTTTGCCCCCCCATAATATAGGGGACCCTATTTGGGGAGGCTGTTCTTCAAGGGGGGCTGCATTGAGTCCTGGGGGGGGCTACAATTCAAAATAGGATGATTTTTTTCTATTGGGGGGGCAAGAATTCAGTGATCCCCATATATTTTTTTGGGGGGCAGAAGGGAAATCATGACATATAATAGGTTTTGGGGGGGCACAGGTGGGTTCATTGGGGGGCTGTATGGGGTGTTTAAATAAATAAAGGGAGGGGGGTTTTATTGGGGTGGGGGTTTTCTTTGTTTTTTTGGGGGGGCTGAGAGTGGGTGGAGATGCTGATGAGGGGGAGCACACACACACACACACCCCAAGCTGGGTTTCCTAAAAGCGGGGAGGGGGGGTTAAATCAAAAATTTGATTTTTTTTAAAATGGGTTGGGAAATATGGGAAGGGGATTTATTTATGGGGAGGGGAGATCCTTGGAAGAGAATTCTGCCCCCCCCACAGCACCCCACACCCCTGGGGAATGGGGGGAAAGGAATGCCCCCCGCCCTCCAGGAGAATATTTGGGGTTTGTGGCAGTGGTCATTTTACCCTTAGGAGATAGTGGTGATTTATTTTGAGGGGGAGGGAGATTGGGGCTGGGTTTGGTGGGGGGGAGTAACCTTTGGGGTGGTTCATCAAGAGATCATGCGGTGGTGGTGGTGGTGGTGGTGGTGGGGTTATCATGGGGTGGGGTGGGGGTTCCTATATGCAGGAAACTGGAAATACGCCTTTGGGGGTTTTTTTGGAGGTGGCGGGGCTTAAAGAAGAGGGCAGGAATTGGGGGGGGGGTGTCCCTAAAAGAGGCCGATGAGGAGGAAGGGGGGGATTAATAATGCAGATGAAAAGTGGGGGGGGGGGCAGAGAGAGAGAGAGAGAGCAGGATCCATAGTGTTATTACAGAGTGACTTCAATGGGGTGACTTCAATGGGAAGATGATGGTTTTAGGCTGTTAATAAGAGGTGGTCCCAGGCATATGTGGGGGAGACACACACACACACACACACACACACACAAAACAAACAAAGACACCCCCCCCCCCAATTTGGAGAAGGACAGGAGGGGTCCAGATGGAGAAAGCAAAATGAAAGAGACTCTGTTTGTGTGTGTGTGTGTGTCCGTGTGTCCATGTGTCCGTGTGTGTCCCAGTTGTGAGGGAGTCCAGATGTGGATGGATGAGATGGTTTTTTTTTCCGAGGGGGGGGGAGAAGACAGAGGAAACCTCCCTCTTGCAAAAAGGCAGGGGTTTCTTTTATGTGGAGTGGGTTTCAACCCAAGTGGAGAAACAAGTGTATGGGGTTGGTTTTTTGCCTTTCTTTCGGGGGGGGGGGAGAATTGAGATGTCAAAGGAGGCAGAAAAATTCAGTCTCCTGTCTGGTTAGGATCAGGGATCCAGAGCTTAAAAGGGAGGGAGGGGGTTAAGATCAAGGTCCAGAGATTGTGTGTATATGGGGGGGGGGGAATGGGGAGCGGGATACCTTCTTCTCCCCCCCCCAAAAAAAAACCACTAGCGAGACCTAGTTGCATTTGTGTGTATGTGTCCTGCATTTTGAGAGCCGTCCCGGGTGGGTGTGGTATCTGCATGCATCGATATGGCCTATTTTTGGTGGGTAGGTGGGGGGGGGGCGTTTCCTTTTTTCTTCCTTTTTTTTTAAACTCCCTCTTTTTTCCCCACTCCCCCCCCCACTGCATGCGTCTCGCATCGCCTTTCTTTGCGGACTGCAGAGCGCCAGGGAAGGTTCTGGAAGCCTCCGGATGGATGGGATTGTCCTTCCCACACCATTGAAGGGAGTGGGGGTTAACCTTATTTTTAAAAAAATCAGAAAAAGGAAAGGGAGAGGGGGAAAAATTGCCGTATCTCAGGATACTAGGGCAGTTTTTTCCACCTTCCCCCCCCCCACCAAGCTGGGAAATAATGCTCCCCCCCCCACACACACACACCCCAAAATACAGCGCGAATAAATAAATATTTAAACCACCGGATTGGAGTCTGCAGAATTCATCCGAAAGGAGATTTGAAATTCGGAGGGGTGAATCTTGATGGAGGGGGTGAGGCAAGCAAAAAAAATGTCTCCAAGGGACAGAAAAATGGCCATTTGGGTCAGATCCTGCCTCCCCCCCCCAAAAAAATGCAGGCAGCAGGGCAGAAATTTCGGGATCCGTTTCCTCTTTGACGCAGCTCAGGGTTGTCTCTGATGGAGAAACGAATGAGGACGGTTACACACACACACACACACACACACACATACACACAAACCCCGAAAAACGGCGATGCATAAACCACCCTCGATAGGATCTGTACAGTCCACACACACACCCAAAACACACACCCGTGGTTCTACTCTGGAGTAGACCTGACCTAGCGGAACGTGAAATCCAAAGGAGGGTCTGTGGTGTCGTCGGATCAAAATCCGCAAAGAAGCTGTATCGGATTTAAAGGCTCGTCTCCCGTCGTTAAGCGCTGTCAAGTCCCCCCCCCCCCACGACTTATGGTAGAGGTCTGGGTTCGAATCCTTAAATCAGATACGGAAGCTGTTTTTGTTTCTCCAACCAGAGAGGCATTAGGGAGGGTGCAAGTTTGGGGTTTGTGTTGTTGACAGTTTTCTTGTAGGAAAATAATAATAATTATTATTTTTAAAAAATGTGAAGGGATGTATCCAAGTTGGGATGCCCCTAATAAAATGTTTATTCAGTCTGAAGGATTGAAAAGGGATTTTTCCCCCCCCATGAAAAAGTCTGTCGTTGCCAGTTTCCTCTCTCGTTCCGCGAAACATTTGAAAGTGGTTTGGGTCTTCGGCGGGCAATTAAGATCCACTAACTTTACAAAAGGCCTGCCCTCTCTATTTTTTTTTAAATGTCTGTAAATGGAGCCCTCAAACTTTCTGGTATTTCGAATCTGCTCATAAGACAAGGACCTGGCTTTGAATCTGTCTGAACTGACAGCTGCTTTTCCAAATTTAGGACCTGAATAGCATTTTTGAAATTGGCGAGGTTTTTGTGTGTGTGGAGTTTTTCCGTTTTTCCTTCACACCTCTTTTAACCGAGCAGGGATTTGAACTTCGGATTTTCTAAATCCTGTCCGGACTGACTGTCCGCTACACCACAACTGCTGTCACTATAGGTGTGTGGGTGTGGGTGTGTGAGCCATCTCAAAACATAAGGTCTCTTGCAGAGGTAAAAACACACACAAAAGCATACAGTACTTTTAAGATGGAGGGGATGCTGGGTTCTGTAATACCCGCAAGCCGGAGATGAGGCAGCCGTGCTGAGCACCTGCATGTGGTCAGTTGTGCCCAAATAATGCACTTTCTTTTGGTTTATTACGTCATTCATTGGCTTCTGTTTTTATCCCTTCCTTCCTCCTGGGGTGACAAAAAAACAAAGGAACCGTTTCTGGAGTGCGGTTTTCGGTTCTCTCTTCGCCACCGAGCAGCGTCACAATTTTGTTTCTACAAAACCAGAGACATTTGTATTTTTATATTTTAAATATATATATCAAAAGGGTGCCATGGATTGACATCCTTTACGTTCATGGTGTCACTCGGGAAGTATTTTACATTGCAAAAATCAAGAGAATGTGCTTACAGTAGGACCCCCAGTACCCGCTGGGGATTGGTTCCAAGCCTTCCCGTGGATAATGAAAACCGTGGATAAGAGAGAACGCCAAAATGTTCCCCAAAACTGCTGTTTTGTGACAGTAGCTTGCTTTACAGCTGCTGTTTGTGACGGTAGCTTGCTTTGTGGCTGCTGAATTATTTATTTTTCCGCTGCCAACCGTGGATAACTGAATCAGTGGATACAGACCCCCATATCCACTGATTCAGTTATCCATGGTTGGCAGAGGAAAAAAATTCAATAATTCAACACCCACAAAGCAAGCTTTTGTCACAAACAGCAGCTGTAAAGCAAGCTACGGTCACAAATAGCGGCCCTAAAGCAGCTATTGTCTCAAAACAGCAGTCATAAAGCAAGCTACTGTCAGGAAACAGCAGTTTGGGGGGAGTGGGTGAGCAGGCGTTCTCTCTTACCCACGGTTTTCATTATCCACGGGACGGCCTGGCACCAATCCCCAGCGGGTACCGGGGTCCTACTGTACCTTGTACTCTAGCCGTCTCTTGGGGGGTCCTGCGTTGGGGAGCAGGCGTTTCATCTGAGATCCCCGTGCCGTCTGAATAAATACGGGTGAAGGGATGTCTCCTGAGAGATATTAGATATTAATATGCACAGATATTAATGATCCAGTAAGCTTCCTGCACAGCATTCTGGGGGGCGTTATTGACTCTTTCTCCTGCACGGGAAAGCCCTGGGAGAGGGGAAATAGAGTCCCTAAGATTAAGATGCAGGAAGCAGATAACTGACTATCTTGTCCTTCCATTCTGGCCACAAGGAACAAACAGACCATTAATGATTACCCTCATGTCATGGGATGGGATAGCAAGCTGCTGGGATATCAATCATTACCATCCCTCGCTAGGTGACAGGTCCACGTCACAGAAAGCCCTCCCCGGGAGTCCATCAAGCCAATGACAGGCGGACACCTAGGACACCACACGATACCTGTAACTCCGCCTCTTACAGCTAATAAAGGTGTGCCTTGCAGCCTGCTCAGAGAAGAAGAAGAGCATGGCGGCCGGACACTTGAACCCAACCCCCGTGTCCGTGTAGGTTATTTCCCTACATATGGGGTTGGGATGGATGTCCTTTGCGTGCTCCCACCGCCGCAACCCTTTCTCTCCCCCTCCCTGCTTCTCTCTTGGCAGTGCCCGCCGGCATCTCGGTTCCTGAGCCATGAGCTCCAAGGCCAAGAAGCGGGTCGCCCTCCCCACCCGCCCCGAGGCCCCCAACCCCGAGCAGATTCTGGACGATGTGCAACGCGCTCAACCCAGTGACCCCGTCTTCGTCCTGCTGGCCGAGCCCAACGAAGGTACAGGAACCTCCCTTGCTTGCCACGGCCAGGCCCCTTTGCGTCCCTGTTGTGAGGTGGGGTGTTGTTGTTTTTTTGGGGGGGGGAGGGAACAACAGATTTGAACTCTGGCTGCGCAACCAGCGGGATCTCACGTAAGCAGCTAAGGTTACAATTCACCTTTTTTTTAAAAAAGCGTTAAGAGGAATGCTTTCCAAGAGACCTTGAAATAGGCGAGCGTTTTGAGTTCCCCAGAATCCTTCTCGAGGTTTGCAAGAAGGGCCATCCTGCTGGATCAGGCCAAAGGCCCATCGAGTCCAGCTTCCTGGATCTCACAAGTGGCCCCACCAGATGCGTCTGGGAGCGCATGAGACTCGATCTCTGTCTCCTGATCCCACTCCCCTGCCTCTGGCCCTTGAAGTAACCTGGTTTTAAGCCTGGAGATTGCACACATCTCCATCATGGTTTGTCACCTGAGATGATAGACTTTTCCTCCAGGAATCTGTCCCATCCCCTTTTGAAGGCATCCAGGCCAGATGCCATCCCCACCTCCTGTGGCAGGGAGTTCCACGGACTAACAACGCGCTGGGTGGAAAACATATTTTCTTTGGTCTGTTCTCACTCTCCCAGCCCTCGATTTGAGTGTATGTCCCTTAGTTCTGGTATTTTGTGAGAGGGAGAAGAGCGTCCCTCTATCCACTTGACTCATGCCCTCCATTATTTTGTACATCTCAATCATATCCCCCCTCAGGCACCTCTTTTCCTGATTAAAGAGCCCCCAATGATTTAGCCTTTGCTCATAAAGGAGGTCCCCCCAGCCCAGTCATCATTTTAGTCACTCTTCTGCACCTTTTCCAGTTCCACTATGTCTTTTTTGAGATGCGGGGACCAGAATTGTACACAATATTCCAGCTGCGGCCCCTTGGTCCCATGGTAGTGTGCTGATCATCAGTACGACGACAAGAACAAAACAGACCACCTAATAATGATAAAATAATAATCTTAAAACAGCAGGGCTGGAAGGGGAGGGGTCGTGAGCCTTCGGCCCTCCAGATGTTTTGGCCCACGCGACTCCCAGAATTCTGAGCTTAGGCTGCCAACGACCAAGGACTGTGGGCGTCGCAGTCCCAAAATCTCTGGATTGCCGAAGGTTCGCCACCACTGCTTTAGCTCATCCAGTCAAGCCCTGGTCTAAAAAAGGCCTGGGAGAGAGGGAGGCGGGTCTCTCTTTGGAACGATTGGCTCGTGCTGGATAGATTGACAGCCCAGAAAGGTCCCTCCCAGCCAGATCTCCTGGAGGCCGTATGCGAGGTTGCAAAACTCCCCTACAGGGAAGTGCCTGGTTTTGCTCGTGAATTATTATTATTATTATTATTATTATTATTATTATTATTATTATTATTATTATTATTATTATTATTATTATTATTACGCCGCTTGGGGAATTGTTACAGGACGTCTTTCCCCTGTCTCTTTTCTCCCTTCCTGGGCCCTCCTCAATCTCCCCCCACCCCGCCCCTGACCCCAGATCTGCCGACGCCAGCGAAAAACGAGGACCCGGAAGCCAAGCGGGAGCGTCTCTACCGGTTGACCCAGTCCTACGTGGAGATGAATGCCCGCCTCCAGAAAGCGTGCACCTTGCTGAAGGAGAAGTGCGAGGAGCTGAAGCTGGCCGGTGCATCTCTGGAGCAGGGCATCCTGGAGATGAAGCAGAGGGCCTTGTGAGGCGCTCTCTGTGGTTGTTGTTTTTTTTCCGGGGTGGGTGGGTGGGGGGTTAGGGTTAGGTTAGAAAAACATCAGCCCTGCATTGTCGAGAAGAACCACCCCACCGCTTCTGCGGCGCCACGCCATGTTCGGAGCCGAAAGACTTGCGATATGATGCGATATCCCTCCCTCCCATGCATGCGCCAGCTGCCCGCCCGCCCGCATGCACCCCCGCCTGCGATTCTAGACCCCGTAGACGTGTGCCGGAACCCGCTGCCTGCTACAACCCTCATGGCATGCCCGCCGCCCCCCGCCCGATAATGCGGCTCTGCTTTTCCACGCCTTCAGGCCTGTCCGGTGCAGAAAACGGTGGCAGCGGCGGTGGGGTATTCCACGGGACGCCTCCCGTAGAGGTCTGGCCCTCCCGCCGGGGGGGTGGGACGAGGGGCTTTTTCGTGGGCGGTGGGGAGACGAAGGCGGCACAGGGTTACGGGCGCCCGGTCATGACCGCCCGCCCGTTCCGCTACGATTTCTCCCTCTGGTACTGCCTGGAAGACGATCCCGTGGCCACCGCCATCTCCGCCACCCTGCGGTCCCGCGGCTTCCGCGGCTACGTGGAGCATCAGGACCACGTGGCGGGGACCCCGCGGGTGGCCACGGCCAACGAGATCATCGAAGGCAGCCGGGTGGCCATCCTCCTCCTCAGCCCCCGCTCCGTGGCCGACCCGTGGTTCCGGCGCGTGGCCGAGTGGAACATCATCCGGACGATCGACCAGGACGGAACCAAGGTCATCCCCGTCTACGTGGGCCTCTCGCCGATGGAAGGGCCGGTCGTGTTGAGACACCTCACCGGCCTCGAGTACGACGGGCCGTTTTTCCAAGCGAGGCTGCTGAGGAGTTTGCGCGGCCGGGTCGCGCGCTTTTGACGGACCCGAGAAGAGGACCGAGCCGGGGACGGAGGAGGGAAAAACCGCCGTGGTGGGCGCGGACTCACAAAGGACCTGCCGGTGGATGCCGTTTGTGACGATGCGGGGAGCCGTTCGGATCTCGGCCTGTGTTTGACGTCGACTCCGTCGTGTCTTGGGTGGTGAATGTTGTTTTTTTTGGGGGGGGGCTTGCTAGATTTTTGTGCCTCGGTCTGAAACAGGCCACGGTGGCAAAGGAAAACGGACACCCTCGGAGGTTTTAGCTGTTTGCGGTGGCGGTGGCGGTGGTGGTGGGGTTAGAAGGGGGGGACGAGGTCTCGTTCGTTAATTGTCCCGAGCGTCAGGGGTTCGGTGCCGGTCGTGAAGCCTGGATTCCCCAAGACTGCTGGTTGTACATTCAAATTTAATTTAAGAAGCTCTTATTAAAAACAAAAAGGAGGTTTTGGACACTTCTTGATGGCCTGGCCTGTCTCTGTTGAATCCGCTTTGAAGGAACCGTCCCGCTGCAGAGAGGCGGTGTGCTCGGTTGACACCCATCCAGGTGTCCGTCTTGTATTATTACAGCCTTCCACCATCGTCCGCAGCTAGCAGACGGGTGTCGGGGATGATGGGCCTAGTTGTACCAAGCCTGGAAGTCGGCTGGGGACTGCTGGATCGGCCGCGGCGGAGGTGGCGGCGGCGCTCCCCACTTCTGTCGTCCCTGGCAGAGAAAGCAAAAAGGTGTCTCTGCTCTCGCCATCACAACGTAGCCCATCTTCCCCCTCCTCCTTCGCTCCGGCTAAAATCCAGAGCAATCGTGGGGGGTTCTCTGAGCGAGATCTGGCAGAGAAATATATGCCAGTGGCGGTCAGACATGTTTCAGGTAACGGGGCCACACTTTCGAAAGAGAAAGCACCAGTTTTCCGGGCGATGGTGCTGTTGTTGAGAGAGACAACAGCTCCCATCGCCCCCAGTCTGAAGGGCGGCGGGCATGCCTAGTCGGCAGATTTGCTGGTGGAAAAACCCCCAGTTAAATGAACGGGGTTGATGGCAGTCCGTCCTAATGATATGAAAAAGAAGAAAACGATCATGAAAAAGAAGTCCACTTGCCATGACTCGACTTCCAGGTAAACTCACCTGGAGGACTGAGAATCTTCACAGACATCACAGTGATCAAATAAGATTCTCCAGCAGGAGAAGAGGAAGCCCCGCAATGTGAGGTGGACCAGCTTCCCGAAGGAAGCCGCAGATGAGGGAGATCACGTTTGATGGGTGAAAAACAGACCAAAAATCAGGGGGCACCTCAGATGGGGTGCCACAGTTAAGTCACCTTGCCCATCAAGGCCGGGACTGGCTGTGGAGAATGGGGTTTGGAGTCAAACCCATCTGGAGAGGGGTCTGATTTGTCCCGGTTGGAGTCCCTACATGCTGAGCACCAGCTTCTCCTCTTATGGACAGGTGACTCTGGACTTCTCTTGCTTCTGCAGGCTCCTCACAACCTCCCTGGAAGGTAGGCCAAACGACAGCAGCCACACACCCACTGGCACCACCAGCCGTTTGAACCCGTGGTTCTAGGCCGGTGACGCTCTTGTTGGCGTTATTCTGTGCCACCAATGTTACCTCGGCCCCATGAAAGAGCGATTCCCCAGTAGTCTTTTGCTTCCCCCCTGCCCCGCCTTGGGCGTCTCATCTTCCGGCACTATCGCTTGTTTTTCTCCAACCGGCCCCTGATCCTCAGCAACTCTCTTGCAAACTCACCCCCCACCCCGGGCTTCCTTTCTGGAGTGGGTCCCTCTTGCCTTTCCCTGTACAATTCTACCCCACGCCAAAAAAAAAACAAAACCATTTTGGCTTGGGGTGACACACACACCCTTGGACCCTTCTGCCTTCGGGTGCAGAGGGGAAAGCCACTTAGAACCACGTGGAAGAGACCCAATGGTTTAGTTCTGTTTTATGATTTGTATACCAGTGAACCAAAATCAATGAGTGTCAACAAGGAATGAAAACAAAGCAAAACAAGAGAAATCCATATATATTATTTATTAATTTTTAAATTTTTAAATTTCTTTTTATATTTTTCATGCCGCAACTAATTTACCCAACGGGAACTCTGGGTGGTTTACATAAGAAAAACGTGTGTGTGTGTGTGTGTACACACACGCACGCACACACACACACACACGTTTTTCTTATATATATGCGCAGTTGAACTTAAGAGCAATTTGATTTAAAAGTGGAAAACTGTTGGCATTTTAACTGCCGCTTTACAAATTTTAGAGGTGGTCGACTCTATTTATCTATTTACAAGTATTTTTTTTTCATTTTTTCATTTTTTAACTTATTTTTCTCAATTTTTAGTGTGTGTGTGTGTGTGTGTGTGTGTGTGTGTAGGATATAAATATAGATATAGATATAGATATATGAGGCTCCTGTAGATTCTCCACACACACACGGGACTACAACTCCCAGAAGCCCTTCCTCCTCCCTCCAGCCAGGCGGGCTTTTTTGGCTCCTCCCCCCCACTCCCCACTCCTCCCTCCGCTCCATGGCGACAGAGAACCCTAGAGCGCCCCCCGGGGGGCGGGCGGAAGAGAGGAGACGCCGCGGCGGTCCTCGACGCCAGCCAGCCAGCCAGCGAGCGGACGGGCCAGAGCGTCTCTCCATCTGAACTTCGCAGGAGTTTCCGCCGGCGCAGTCGCCCCTCCCCTTCCGCCTTCTCCTCCTCCTCCACGGAGCTGGCGCATGCGCCGTCGCCCCGCGCTCCCGGTCTTTCTCTCCCGAGGAGGAGGAGGAGGAAGGCTCGGCCGGCCATGGAGCTCCCGGCGGCCGCCGCCGCCGCCTCCGCTGACCAGGCCCGGGGCGCCGGTGGGGACGAGGCCGGGGCCGGAGCCATTACCCCGGAGGCCGGAGGATGGGGCCCGCCTGCCGCCGGCGCCGGAGCAGGTCAGCCTCCCCTCCCTCCGCCTGTCAATCAATCAATCAATCAATCAATCAATCGATGGATCAATCGATCATCGAGGGCTCAAAGGGCGCCGCTTTTCGGGGCTCTCTGGACCCCCCACCCCCCGAACCCACCCCCCACCCCGGACCTGGTGGCTGCTCAATCGAGGAATGGCCTTTATCGATCAGCCTAATCGATCGATTGGTGGATTGGTTGTGATCGATTTGATGGCGATCAAGGCCCCTGGGAAGGCGGGCCGGCGCTTTTGGGCCCCTTGGAAATCTCTCTCTCTCTCTCTGTGCATTTGGGGTGGGTGGGTATTGAATCGTTGAAGGATCAGCCTGTCCCTTTTGTGGTCATGAATGGTTAGTATTAATTGATTAATTGATTAATTAATTAATGGGGAGGGTCGGCGAGGGAAGGGCTCCCCCCCAAAAAAATTCATTGATCAGTGGTTGGATAAGGAGTCTTTCTCACTTGCTGTCATTGGGAAGGGTGGGCAAGGCCCTTTAACTATCGATGTATTGTTATTAATTATCATTATTAAGTCATCAGGGGCCGGGGTCAGTTGCCCATGTCTTTCATTAATTGCTGATTATGAATTTCCATTGCCCTTCATGGCAAGCGTTGGGTGAGGAGAGGTTGCCCTGCGCCTTTCCGTCTGGGGGGGGGGGGCGTCAATTAATGAGTGGTTAATGAATGAATTACTACTAAAGTTACTTAATTTCAGGGGTCAGTTTTGGAAAAGTCCCTTTCAGTCCTTGGCTGTCAGCTTGCTAATTAAGGTGTTGTTATTAATGTTGTTATTGTTATTATTGTTATTGCTACTGGATTATTCACTGCCTAATAGTGTCTGTGTTGTTATTGCTGTTATTATTAATGTTATTGTTATTATTGTTATTGTTATTATTGCTACTGGGTTATTCACTGCCTAATAGTGTCAGTTGTGTTGTTGTTTTTATTATTATTAACATTACTATTATTATTGCGACTGGGTTATTCACTGCCTAATAGTGTCGGTTGTGTTGTTGTTTTAATGTTGTTATTATTGTTATTATTATCATTATTATTGCAACTGGATTATTCACTGCCTAATAGTGTCGGTTGTGTTGTTGCTGTTGTTAATGTTGTTATTATTATCAATATTACTATTATTGCTACGGGGTTTATTCACTGCCTAATAGTGTTGGTTGCGTTGTGGTTGTTGCTATTAATGTTGTTGTTATCATTATTATTATTATTGCGACTGGCTTATTCCCTGCCTAATAGTGTCTGTTGTGTTGTTGTTATTAATGTTGTTATTGTTGTTATTATTGTTGTTGTTATTATTATTGCGACTGGCTTATTCCCTGCCTAATAGTGTCGTTTGTGGCCTTTCGCTTCCTGGCAATGAATTTGTTGATTTCTGGATGGGTCCTTCTTTTTATTAATTAGTTATTAAGGGATCAATACCCTTTCGGTGGCTTGACCCCCGTCAGGTCATTCGTCGCCAGCCATGATCAGGAATCCCATGATTCGTGATTAATCTCGTTATTATTCGTCATTAACGAATCCCCCGGTTATAGTTAAGAGTTCTCAGTTAGGAATCCCGCCGTTAAGGGACCCCAGGTATTCGTTTAGGATCCCCCTGGGCGGGCTGGGGAGCCCGTTCTTCGTGTTACGCTGGGCCATAAGAGTGCTGGGCTGGAGATGATGAGGATGATGAGGATGATGAGAAAGTGGCCGTGCGGCTGGGGTGTGTGTGTGTGAGCTTGTGAGAGAAGTAGCAGCACAGCAATCATTAATGCTAATTAGCGTGTATAGGGCGGGAGGGGAAGGTGGTTGGCTTGGCAGCTTGTTATTAGCTGGGTTACTAACGAGGCTTATCTAATAACGAACATACTGGTGTGTGTGTGTGGGGGGGGGTTTGGCGGTGCTTGCGGCCGGTCTGTTGTCACTGAATGGCCTTCTTAGCCAAGGGAATTAGAACGCCATTAATTGCTGGTTGCGGCGTATAAAATCCTCCCTGTCGTCATCACCATGGCTCATTCTTATTCCTACCATAACGGGGTGGGGGGGTGGGGGGTTATATGGGATGATGGTGAGGATGATTGCCAGGCGTTGCTGGATAACGTTAGGATCAATGCCACCAAGGGTCAGGGTGCTTGTCAAAAGCAAAGCCACGGTGTGGGGGGGGAAATATACCAATGTTCTTCTAATACCAAAACTAGTACCACTAGGTATTGATGCTATATAATAATACTAAGATGTGAAACGGAGGGCCAGGCGGAGCGAGCAAAGGTTGATGCGTCCGCCGGAGAAGGTCATGGAAAAGGCCCAATTAAGATGGAGAAGGAAAATGTGACAGAGGTGGAGGAAGACCCGGGTCAAGGACTGAAAAGGGAGGAGGAGATAAAAGAAGGAGAAAAGGGAAAAAAGGAACAAAAACAAAAACCAGCCATAGGATTGGTTGAGGGTTACATGGCCATTACAAAGAGGGTAGAAATATGGAAAGATATTCAGAGGGATATAGAGGAGGTTGACATAGAAATAAAAAATAAAGAGACACTGACAGTAGCTCAGGGAGATGAAGGGGAAACGAAGATTGATAAGGGAACCCAAGCAGGAGCAGGGAAATGGCAAAGAAAATCAGTGAGGATACAAGTAGGCAGAGGTGAAGAGAGAGAATCCGACAGGGGAGGGGGACAAAAGGAGGAGCTGCACGAGGAGAAGGAGGAAGGGAGGGGCCAGGTGAGGAGCAGGCAGGAAAAAGAGACAGTTAGGGGATTAACGGACGGAGTGAGGGGAAGAGGAAGGACAGTTGGGACACTGAGGGAAGAAGACAGGAAAATTTATCCCTCCACCCCTTTTGGAAGGTATCTGGGGCGAGGTCATCAAAAAGGCAGTGGGAGAAAATATGAAAATAGAAGCTGTCCTGGACCATTTAGCCCTTTGAAATGGATCCCAGATTGGGGTTGGGAGTCCCCCCTACAACTCCAATCACTCAGGATGGAGAAATCCTTCTTGGGTTTGAAAAGGAACACTCGTTAGAGAGATCAGGAGGATCTAAAAATCCCTTTCTTCAAGACAAGAGAGTTCAAAACTATGTAAGTTCCAGTTATCCAAGTTTACCTTTGTTAACACCCCATGCTCCAGAACTGTATGCAAGAAATGACAATGAATCTTTAAATGCCATGTTGAATAAAACTTTATTAGGTTTGGAAAACCAACAGACTCCCGTCATTGCATCACCAGCTGAATCTTTAATAAATTTGAACGAACCTGCACAAATTGGCGCCCAACGTGATAAAAAGAAATTAAACAGCATGACAGAGGAGTCACTGTGGCTGCGTCACACAGTTCAAAGGCAAGAAAAAATGCTAGACATACTGGTGGAACAAAATAAACAGTTGATTGATCGCATGGGGAGATACGAAAGGACAGCACCCTGGCACACATCCTCGCAAGAGACACCGGAACAACCAATGCAGAATTCAGCAACAGTAAAAATCCCGATTAAATTACAAAAAATGGTACCGACTGATGATATAGAAACATATTTAAATATGTTTGAGCGTACAGCATTAGCTGCAAAATGGCCACAGGACCAGTGGGCACTCATTCTAACTCCGTGTCTCACTAGTGAGCTGCAGGAAGTGATCGATGCCCTCGGGCCAGTAGATGCTACCAAGTACGAAGTAGTTAAAAGGACCATTCTGCTCACCTTTAACATCTCAGAAGAGGTCTACCGGAGAAAATTCCGAGACCTGCGCCTACAAGCAGGTGTTCATCCCCGACCTTTAGCACAAAGGATGAAGGCGAACGTAATTAAGTGGCTTCGACCTGATATCCATACTTTCGAAGAGGCCATCGAGCAGATAGTGGTGGAACAATTGCTAACAACGGCAAGCGTTTCCGTAAACAATTGGGTGAGGCGAAACCAACCCAAAACACTGGAAGACGTCATTCGCCTCCTAGAAAATTACAGCCAGAACAACGAACGCCAGCCCAACACTCGCGATGTTACAAACCAGCCCGGGGCATGGCGGGATCGCATGATGACTTCTGACAAAATGGCCGCCGCGATGATGAAAGACTCTCCACAGCGCACCTCTTCACCGAAACTACCCTCTTCAGTTACTAATATAGGAAGCAAAATGCTCCGCCCGACGTCAAAGCCCACGTGGGGACAACCCGACAGGCCGAGCCTGCCGTTTCCAGAACTAAAAGATCGGAAATCCGTATGTTATATCTGTGGTTCCCCCGATCATTATAAGAGACAATGCCCACAATTAAACTGCGCTTGGGTGGCGACGGAATCATCTACGGAAACGTTAAACACATCTGGAGGACCACGGGGCTGGGAGGTGGATGCATGCGTTAATGGGGAATGGAAGCGGGCATTGGTAGATACCGGGTGTGGACAGACACTGGTCCGGTCACTGGCTGGTGCTGGGACCGAAGGAGGGGTATATATACAGTGCATACATGGAGACACTAAATTATACCACACAGCTCCTGCATCGATAGAGATCCATGGGTCTATGTATAACATACAGGTTGGCATAGTCCCAACTTTAGCAAAGGAAATGTTATTAGGACGGGATTGGCCAGGCATTAACGCTCTCATCTCAGCGCAGGATGCTATGTGCATAGATGCTACACCTGATGGAATGAAACCATGGGAGGAGATGTCAAAAACATGGAAGGACATGACACAAGCTTCCAGGAGCCGGGTGAGGACATGGCAACAGGAGGACGATTCTTTGACTAATGTTAGGTCATCTGCAAAGGCAGAGGGGACTATATCTCAGGGTGAAACAGGAATTGAATGTCGAAACGGTTTGCTATATTACATTGAACAGGATGGGACCGATAAGGTAGTAGTGCCTAAGGGATGGCGGCATGACATTATGGTTCTGGCACATGACATTCCTCTTGCAGGTCATTTGGCTCGTGACAAAATGTTGGCTCGGGTACGACAAAGATTTTGGTGGCCGCACATGGCCAAGGATGTTAGTTCCTTTTGTCAGACATGTCATATCTGTCAGAAGACCCAACCGGCCCCTAAAAAAGGAGGAGAACTAATTCCTATGCCCCTAGTAGATAAACCTTTTGAGAGGGTGGGCCTGGACATAATAGGGCCCCTAAAACGATCCTCAGGGGGCCACACACATATTTTGGTGATAATAGATTATGCGACACGGTACCCAGAAGCAGTCCCGCTCCGATCTACCTCGGCTAAGATACTAGCACGGGAATTGTTACAAGTATTCAGTAGGATGGGGTTCCCACGCGAAATTCTGACCGACCAAGGCTCTAATTTCATGAGCCAAACGTTGCGTGAGATGTGGAAAATATTAGATGTCAAGCCACTTCACACAACGGTTTATCACCCCCAAACCAACGGGTTGGTGGAGCGATTTAATAAGACTCTAAAACAGATGTTACGAAAAATACTCCTGCGATCACCTTCCAATTGGCACTTAATGTTACCACCTCTAATGTTTGCAATCCGCGAAGTACCCCAATCCTCCACCGGTTTCTCACCTTTCGAACTACTTTATGGGTCCAATCCTAGAGGCATATTAGACCTCATTAGGGAACGGTGGGAGGAAGGGGAAGACCAAGCATCTTGTACTGTACAATATGTCGTGGAGATGCGCAATAGGTTACGCATGGCGCGTGACCTCGCCAAGCACAATTTAAGTATATCACAAGGCAGACAAAAAAATTATTATGACAGACGTATCAAGCAACGGGAATTACAAGTAGGACAAAAAGTTCTATTACTCCTCCCGGCAGATCATTCAAAACTAATGGCGCAGTGGCAGGGGCCGTACACGGTCCTACGCAAAGTTAACGCGGTTGATTATGAGATAGAGACCCCAGATAAAAAGAAGAAAACAGGGATCTATCATATTAATTTACTAAAAAAGTGGGAGGACAGACAGGTTTTTTGGGCCGACACTGAGTACAACGACGATTTGGGCCCAGATTGGAATTCAGGGAACGGAGAACTTATTATATGCCAACCTTTAACAGAGGCACAATTGAAAGACGTCAAAGAATTGCAACAACAATTCTCAGACGTCTTCTCAGACAAACCAGGGAAAACCACCTGGACTGAACATTGTATACATACTCCTCCAGGGACAGTGATCAGAGATCAGGGGAGGCTGTGGCCACGGCACTTGATACCGGTCATCAAAGAGGAGGTTCAGAAGATGTTGGACTTAGATGTTATAGAACCATCTAGCAGCCCTTGGCGCAGTCATCCGGTTGTCGTTCCAAAACATGATGGAACTGTCCGTTTCTGTATAGATTTCCGAAAGGTCAATAAGGTCTCAAAATTCGATGCGTACCCCATGCCTCGCATAGACGAGATTTTAAATCGCCTGGGGGAGGCTGGGGTGCTCTCCTCCCTCGATCTCACTAAAGGATACTGGCAGGTTCCCCTCAGACCATGTGATAAGGAGAAAACTGCTTTTGCAACACCCCAGGGTCTCTTTAATTTTAAGTATATGCCTTTTGGGCTCCACGGGGCTGGAGCTACTTTTCAACGCTTGATGGATAAAGTACTAGACCCTTTCCAGGAATTTGCAGTAGCATACATCGACGACATTGTAATTTATAGCAAGGATTGGGACCAACATCTACAACATTTAACGCAGGTGCTGGACAGGTTGAGGCAGGCTGGACTTCGAGTGAACCCCAAGAAATGTAAGGTGGCACGCACTTCCATAGATTTCTTAGGATTCACAGTTAACAGGGGCACTATCATTCCACAAACAGATAAAGTAGACAGAATGTCCGCATGGCCTATTCCCCGCACAAAGAAGGATGTACAGAGCTTTTTAGGATTGGCGGGATATTATAGGCAATTTATAAAGAATTTTTCTACCATTGCTGCCCCGCTAACTGACTTAACCCGAAAGAACAAGCCAAGGAGGGTGGTATGGGGTCCAAAAGAACAAACTGCTTACGACGCGTTAAAGCGGGCCCTGTGTTCATACCCTGTCCGACATGCGCCTGATTTCAACCTCCCATTCATATTGCAGACCGATGCTTCCGATAGGGGAATTGGAGCCGTCCTGGCTCAAGTTAAAAATGGCAAAGAACACCCAGTACTATATCTCAGTAGAAAACTAAAAGATAAAGAACGCAGGTACGCTACTATAGAAAAGGAGGCCTTGGCAGTGAAGTGGGCTATCACGTCACTCAAATACTACCTGTTGGGGGCACGGTTCACTTTAGTAACTGACCATGCACCACTAGTCTGGTTAGAGAGGATGAAAGACTGCAATCCGCGGCTGACTAGGTGGTACTTGAGTTTACAGCCATACGCTTTTGATGTGTTATACAAGAGGGGAAAGGAAAACACTAATGCTGATTATTTCTCCCGCCAGGGCCCATGGGTTGATGAATACTCCCCGCGGACGATCAACTTGTCGGGGGGGGTGTGTGAAACGGAGGGCCAGGCGGAGCGAGCAAAGGTTGATGCGTCCGCCGGAGAAGGTCATGGAAAAGGCCCAATTAAGATGGAGAAGGAAAATGTGACAGAGGTGGAGGAAGACCCGGGTCAAGGACTGAAAAGGGAGGAGGAGATAAAAGAAGGAGAAAAGGGAAAAAAGGAACAAAAACAAAAACCAGCCATAGGATTGGTTGAGGGTTACATGGCCATTACAAAGAGGGTAGAAATATGGAAAGATATTCAGAGGGATATAGAGGAGGTTGACATAGAAATAAAAAATAAAGAGACACTGACAGTAGCTCAGGGAGATGAAGGGGAAACGAAGATTGATAAGGGAACCCAAGCAGGAGCAGGGAAATGGCAAAGAAAATCAGTGAGGATACAAGTAGGCAGAGGTGAAGAGAGAGAATCCGACAGGGGAGGGGGACAAAAGGAGGAGCTGCACGAGGAGAAGGAGGAAGGGAGGGGCCAGGTGAGGAGCAGGCAGGAAAAAGAGACAGTTAGGGGATTAACGGACGGAGTGAGGGGAAGAGGAAGGACAGTTGGGACACTGAGGGAAGAAGACAGGAAAATTTATCCCTCCACCCCTTTTGGAAGGTATCTGGGGCGAGGTCATCAAAAAGGCAGTGGGAGAAAATATGAAAATAGAAGCTGTCCTGGACCATTTAGCCCTTTGAAATGGATCCCAGATTGGGGTTGGGAGTCCCCCCTACAACTCCAATCACTCAGGATGGAGAAATCCTTCTTGGGTTTGAAAAGGAACACTCGTTAGAGAGATCAGGAGGATCTAAAAATCCCTTTCTTCAAGACAAGAGAGTTCAAAACTATGTAAGTTCCAGTTATCCAAGTTTACCTTTGTTAACACCCCATGCTCCAGAACTGTATGCAAGAAATGACAATGAATCTTTAAATGCCATGTTGAATAAAACTTTATTAGGTTTGGAAAACCAACAGACTCCCGTCATTGCATCACCAGCTGAATCTTTAATAAATTTGAACGAACCTGCACATAAGATTATGCTTTACACAAGAGCCTTGGGGGTGATGAATACGACTTGTCTTCAACTCAAGGTCTTATTGCAGTTAGTACCCGCCAAGGAGCTGGGGTTATGATGATGACTGACCTTGGAGGCATGATAGAGCAGAAAATTCTGGGGTCGTGTTGATGTATTTTGCATTTTATCAATAGCTCTAAACCTATATCAAAGTTATCACGGAGAAAGATGACGACGACGACGACGACGACGATGATGATGATGATGATGATGATGATAATAATAATAATAATAATAATAATAATAATAATAATAATATACCAGATGGGCGGTATAAAAATCCAATCAATAATAATAATAATAATAATAATAATAATAATAATAATAATAATAATAATAATAATAATAATAACAACAACAACAACAACAACAAAACAGCTATTATTATTATTATTATTATTATTATTATTATTATTATTATTATTATTATTATTATTATTATTATTAGGGGACCCCACCAGCATGTGGGACAAACACTAAGAAAAAGAAGAAAATAATAAGAATAAGAATAATACCAATGATAAACAGAGCTGCTTTTTTTTGGAAAAACTGTGAACACTGCATGCACGTGGGAGAAGAATGATGTTTGAAGCAAGATGTTGTCTTTTGGGCGTAGATGTTGGTGGATCTTAATTATGCAACAGCTTTTCTTGGGGTTTGAGAGAGTGGGTGGAGCGCCTGGAGGTAATATTAGGATCCCTAATGACCAGGTGTGTACAGTGGGCATAAGAACAAAGTGGCATGTTATTAGTTGTTACACAGTCTAAAAATATCAGTGGTTTCTCCACCAGTGGGTCCCCAGGTGTTCCTGGACTGCAACTCCCAGAAGCCTCCACCACTCGCTGTGCTGGAATGGGGTTTCTGGGAGTTGTAGTCCAGGAACATCTAGGGACCCACCGGTGGAGAAACCACTGGTCTAAATGGGGAAGGGTAAATGACGATGCTCTTCACGTTGGCCACCATAATGTTTGCAGGTACTTAGGCTGGGTAACTCGGGGACGTAGGGCTTTGGCTGCGGATACGGAGGCCGAGAGTTCAAATCCTCCTCACGGCCTTCTTGACTGGGGATGGGATGGAGCATCTGTAGAGGATCCCTTACAGCTCTGCTCTGCTAAGATGATGATAACTCTTATTATTTGAAAAAGCCCACGTCGCTGAAGGAAGGCCGGCCTGGAGAGAGAGGTTTTGACCTGCTTGCGGAAAGGACAGCAAAGCCCACTCTCCCAGGGGCAGGGAGTTCCAGCATCGGGGAGCAGTGACAGAGAAGGCCCTCTCCCGGTCCCCCACCTGGTGATCTTAAGACCTTTTATAGAGACCCAGTCGGTCGCTGAGATCACTCCCCTGGGCTTCCGGAGCTCCTCCTCCCTTGGGTCCCCTTCCTCTTCTCTCTCTCTCTCTCTCTCTCTCTCTCTCTCTCTCTCTCGGATAGGACTGCCTCAGCCCGAATCGTAGAAGAGAGTGGGGTTGGGATCATCTGGAGATGGTATGGTCCTCAGAGAGTGGTGGAGTCTCCTTCTTTGAAGGTTTTTAAGCAGAGGCTGGATGGCCATCTGTCAAGCGTCCTGTGATGGGGTTTCCTGCATGGCAGGGGGGTTGGACGGGATGGCCCTTGAGGTCTCTTCCAACTCTAGGATTCTATGATCTGGAGTTGGTATGGCCCTCAGACCATGGAAGAGGTCCTCCCTTCCAGCCTCCCTTTCAGCCTCCCTTCTCCCTGTCCCCAAAAAATCCAAAGCTCGCCCATGTTGACCAGACAGCTACCGGGTCACTGTTTAGGGCACACATGTCCAAACTTCGGCCCTCCAGATGTTTTGGACCACAACTCCCACAGTCCTTTGCCATTGGAAATACAGGCTTGGAATTCTGGGAGATGTGGTCCAAAACATCAGGAGGGCTGAAGTTTGGACATGCCTGGTTTAGGGCAATTGTAATCGTTTAACGCTATGAGCCGCCTTGCCGAGAGGCGAAAGGAGCCAAAAATCAACTCCAGGGTTGAGGTGGTGTCACGGCAGCCAAAGAGTGCCCTCCCCCTTCAGAGAAGAATCTCTGGAAGGCAAAAAAAAAAAAATTAACCAGAACCGGAGCTGAATCACAGAGGCACTTTTAATGCATGTGACACCGTGCAGTTCCTTGCCCGCCCCCCCACCCCCGCCTTGAAAAGCCCACTCCCTGCTGCCTTCTGCATTGACAGCATCTAAATAAATACCCCACCCCATCATCATCATTGGCATCCTTCAGTCTCGAAAGACTCTGGTATCATGCCTGGAGTAGAGATCCTAAAAACAGCACCTAGTGTGACTACATAGACCAATTCGGGAATGGCAGTCTCTACTGCACTGGGACAGATGTATTCTGTTTCTTGCCCGGTCCTCGAGTTTCGTTCTTTCCGTGCCTGCCTCTTTTCCTCTGCCTGTTGGACAAATGCCTCTTCAGATTTATGTAGACCAGGCTGTCTCTCTTGCCTCCAGACAGTGCGATCAGAGGTCAGGGTTTCCCATCTGTTGAGGTCCATTC
Source organism: Phrynocephalus vlangalii (assembly GCA_037367305.1). Lineage (NCBI taxonomy): Eukaryota > Metazoa > Chordata > Lepidosauria > Squamata > Agamidae > Phrynocephalus > Phrynocephalus vlangalii. Next base: position 2,539,666 of record JAWVWN010002910.1, read on the forward strand.
CCAAGGCCTTCAGGTCCCTCTTACAGATATCCTTATACCGCAGCTCTGGTTTCCCTCTGGGGCGCTTTCCCTGCGCTAGTTCTCCGTATAGAAGATCTTTTGGGATCCGGCCGTCGTCCATCCTCACGACGTGCCCAAGCCAGCGTAGGCGTCGCTGTTTCAACAAAGTGTACATGCTAGGGATTCCCGCTCGAATCCCTAGCATGTACACTGTCGTGCAGGTTTTAAACCGAGGGTGCCCTCCTCACCCGTCCCCCCGAAGAGACCAGCACAGGAAGGAAATGCGTGGAAAGGTGCCGGCGCGACGTCCTGGCCCCCCAGCGGGGGACGCCCCTGCCGTTGATGGAAAGGAACATGGGTTGCCCACGGTGGTGCCAGTGGGAGGAGGCGTACGTGTTGTAGCCGTTTTCCTCGATCCGCTCCTGGAATTCGCAGCTGAGTCCGTACTCTTTCTGCGGGAAGTCAGGAGAAGTGGGGGGGGGGGAAGAGATTTGTTTGTGTCCTGATATACCACCCCGTTAGCGCCCAGGCACTACTCGAGGTGGCTCGCAGACCCTTAAAACAGACTACAGAGAACAACAGAACGTGACGTGCACTCTGAATGCCAAAAGCATGGTCTGGAAACTTAAAACCATTTGCGGAGACCAAATTTGTGAGAGAGAGAAGGAAGGAAGGAAAAGTGACCTTATTAAGAATGCTATTTGCAATTAGGATCAAGCTCAAAGAGCTTCAGATCAAGGCTTCCTGACTCCGTTGTGGGCAGCCGATGAATCCTTGTCAGCCAAAGGAGTCCCTGGTGCAGAGCTAATGCTCCCAGCGAAGTGGTCCCGCCTGGACCTACCCGTCCCCCTTTGCTACTGGAGAAACTGAAGCCACTGCCTTACCATCCCGTAGATTTTCCCCTTTCTGTTCATGGCCAAGAAGAAGCCGCTGTGGACAGCTCGGATGACCACGGTGCCCACCTGGACGGACCTGATCTCCATGATGCCTGAAAGAAAGGGTTTGGGGAGGTGGCAGGTGGGAAGTAGAGCAGGCATGCCGTTAATTCAGCGTCTTAACAATGACAAGCCATTTCAGCATTTCATGATGCCAAGAGAGAAGGACAAGAGGAGGAGGGATATAAAAGCAAGGGCGCATCGGGGCTATTGCCCCTGCCAGGAGGGAGGGCAGGCCGCTGTCCCACCAGCCTGGCTGAAATAACGCTCCCTTTCCCCCGATGCAGACGAGGCAGAGTCGATGGGGGAATCAGTCCTACCCGGGAATAACAGCCATTTGGACACTCAGGCTCAGGCACCATTAAAATAGAAAAAGCTACAGCAAGAGGGACCCTGAGGCCACGTCAGCGGACTTGATGCAGCCCTGGATCAAGAGTCCTCAGTCGCACTAAATTTGTAGATGTTTATTGGCTGATCGGTCTACCTGTTACTGTTCATGCATTTGTTTATCAGGTGCATTGGTTCCCCGTCTCCCTTCTCAAGGCATGGCGCATGGCTCTCCTTCCCTTGAGCTTCACAACCACCCTGCGAGGTGGGCCAAGATGAAAAGCCGTGACCGGCTGACTCCCTGGGGAGTTTCGTGGCCAGGCTGGGGATTTGAACTCTGGGCTCCTGAGTCCTTAGACCAGGCCTCTCTTCCCATGATGCCCAGCTTCCATAGGTCCTAGAGAAGGTGTGCCATCTTTTCGGCTGGCTCACTCTTGAGGCCTTCTGGCCAAGCCGAGGTCATTTCAGGAGAGGCGGAGGGTTTGAGGTGGCAACAGTCAAGGTTGGAAGCTCGTTTTCAGACCGAGTGGCCGCTGCCACCAACAGGCTAAACCCTGAAGACGTACGTGCAAGCAAAGACTTACTGTTGGAGCTGTCCTGTCGCGTCCCGCTGACTTGGCCGTCGCCTCCGATCTGCAGGAAGAAGTGGTTGAAAGAGTACAGCTGCCTCCAGCGCACGTCCCCCTCGAGGTGGTGGTAGCTGCGGACGTGGCGGCCGCCCCGTGGCCACCGAAGCTCTCCGGCCATCTGCAGGAGGGGCTCTGTGTGGGCCCAGGCACACGGGACCAGCAGAAGGAGCGCGATGGGGAGCCACCGGGCACGGCTAGTGGAGGGGTCCCGACGGCCCGTGGCTGTCCCCCAAGAGGGCAAGGAAGACCATGTGGCCTCCACTTGTAAATCCACAACGACTGGGGAAAGTAAATTAGTGATTTGGGGAGCGATGTTCGGCCCCAGCGCATCCCTCCAGCCAGCGCCATCGCAGGAGATCTCTGCAGTCAGCCTGGAGATGATTTCTGGGTAGCTTAGCAAGTGTCTCTTGGGTTCTGATCAATCCTCCGGCCAGGCCGACCGCTGCTGCTCCTTAGCACTTGCAGGGGGATCCTTGAGGTCTAGCCTCTTGCCGAAGCTTCTTGCCAAATCCTGGGGCTGATAGCTGGTCTCTCTCTCTCCCCCACCCCACCGCCAGCTTGAGATGAGGAATCAGCTGAACCGGCTGCACCGGAGGACAGGCACAGAGGCTTCTTGGACCTGAACCACTGGGCCATTAGCAGCCAGGGCAGAAAAATAATTCCAGGCTATTTTTTCCCCGTTCTTTCCTTCTGTCCAGGTGGAGAAGGGCTGGCCCGACCTGCCTCCCAGCCAATTGCTGAAGCCCAGAGGTGGAGCCAGGCACGCGGGTGGAATCCTGTCTCATTCACAATCACAAACCTCTCGTGGTACTTGGCATCTGACACATTAAACTGTGTCTGCCCTTGGCTGATCGCAGCGGATCTGACAGACGTGGCCCCTCCTCTGTCCTGGGGTTTTTGATTCTCCAGCCTGTGAAGGTCCGGGTGCTAACACGGCCTGCTTATGAAGAAGCCAGGGAGCGAAGTCCGTACACAACTGGACCCTTTTACACTTCCCCCTCCCATGGTGGCTAAGCAAATGCTCCGCCTGAAAGCCCACTATCAGGCATTGGTGGCCACATCCCCCTCAGCTCCTTGAGATGTGCCGATGCAAAAATGAGAAAACAAGATTTGCAAGCTACACTTGAGCTCTTCGTCACGTTTCACCACAGGGCTTGTCTTAAAAGGCAGGGGGGAAGACCTAACCCATGGTACCCCGAAGTGCCTGTCACAGCATACGGAGTCAGCGCGTGGCCTTGGACGTCAATCCCTGTGATTTATTCCCCGGGCGATCAATTTCAAAACGAAAAGGAAAACACAAGGTGGCTGGGAAGAGGTGGCAGCTCGGACGTGAAACCTCGGGCAGAGCCAAACGGTCCCTGACACAAGGTGGAAGTCCACGTAGAAGAAAATATGCAGAAGAGGTACTAAGCAATCCCAGAAGAAGATAAGCCAAGGAAAATAATTCCCCCTGACATAACTGAGGAACCACTGCGTGGAAAGATGGCAACCCCCCTGCAGTGCACTCTGGTGTTATTCTCACATTGCTGGAGTGGCTTGCGACAGCCCTGCCGGGTAGCACAATGTCCTGTTTCTCGCTCCTAAATCTGGGGCGGTGACCCGCATTCTCCGGCATGTATCGCTTCCAGATGTGACGACACAGACACCTCCTTCGGCCAGGAATGTGGCCTGTCCAGTCTGCTGTGACAATTTAAGGCCACCCTGAACCGAAACAGTGAAAACATGACTCGGGGAAACCGTACACGGATGCCAGCCCATCTCTCTCGTCCGGAGCTGGTTTCGGAGCTCAAATGGCCTGAAATTCACCAAGGAGACTGAGACTCACAAACTGGAAACCCTGTAAATGGAAACCGAGAATTAAAAAAAAACATCTGGGATCCTGTCCATTGGTATCAAAAGATTCCCCTGAGTACTGTTTTGTAGAGCGATCGTTCTACCTGAACTCCTGTGATACATTTTTTCTAGATTTTTAAAAAAACACCTTTTCCCCCTTGAACAAACAAATCCCCAAACAGTCTGGAGAACAGGGAGTTCAAGGGGTCTGATCCCCTTTGGCACTTGTACAATATTTTCCCTCTTCATAGTGCCAAAACCCTCGTGTACATGCTGAGGTGTTTTTCACATCCAGTTCATTTCCTCCAGCATTCCTGAGCCTTGACAGTTTCTGGGAGGGAGACCAGTTGGCTTAGGTACAAACAGGGCTTTGCATAACTTTGCCAAGTCACCCGCCAGCCACCTCTGCGGCTCAGCCAAATCCCAGCTTTGCAAACAGGAAAAGGCTCCTTTTTTGCATCCCATTTGAAAGATCAATGACCCAGGGCTTGCCTCTGAACTGTGCTTCCCCACATCTGCCCCCCCCCCGGTTATTTCTGCAGCTGTTTTTGTGGAAGCCAAGCCATCTCTGAAGGGAAATTAACAGTAGCCCAAGGCAAAGGGTGACCAGCACGGGATATGATGTTTTTAAATAGTGTGCCCAGAAAACTGTGCAGCCCTCAAGATTATTTCATAGCAAAGAAGCTTTGGCCACAAGAAGCACCGGTGGAGAACATCTGGGGAAGCAGCCCTGCATGCCAAGGAAAGGAAAGTGTAAAAATAACCATGCCTGCACAACAGTGATCATCAGGTGGCTTTTTAAAAATCCAGTCCCTTGACTTTCTGTTTGTACTGGACCTGTGAGTCAGCAGCCTCTCTACAGGCAGGTTGGAGGGTGGCGGGCTTTCGTCAAAATTCCTCGTGCGTTCCTTTGAAACACAAAACCCTAACCAGGCATTTTCCATTGCTAAAAGGGTATCCTTTTCCAATGCATCTCACCATTTCTCACTACCGCCAGGCAAAGATCCCCATTGAATCACAAGGACACCTGGGAGCGTAATTGCAGCCGGAATGTATGCAACAATTGTGCAACACTCGTAGATTGAGGAAGGATTGATGCAGAGCAGACAATGGCACCTGCATCCTGGTCTAGGGAGGATCAGTAATGAATGCCTGTGGGACACAAAAAAGCCGTCACTTGTGGGGCCTAATGAAGGCAATGGGTTGGATCCCACAACAAAGGCCGATGAGCTGAACCAAGGCAGGATGTTTGTGTGACTTTTCGGTTACTGAGGCTGCAAAAGGCCACAATGGTGATTTCCATCTATTTAAGGTGTGAGGTAGTTGTTGCTGCCTTGTGCTTTTTGCATTTCATTTCCCTTGGAGCTGAGCATTTCCGCTGTGTGCGTGACTCGATTTATGCTTGCAGGTTGTTGTCGTGAGATATTTATGATTTCATTTCTTCTGCATGGCCTTCACCCTTCACCAATTTTTCTTTGATTTTAATCTCATGTTAGCTGCTCGAAATAGTGCATCACACGAATGGGCGGTGGGGGGGGGACTGGTAAGTAAATTAATTCGTGAGAATGCAAGCCACCAGTGCCATTGGTCCAAAAAAAAGGAACCTCCACATTCAGCCGCAATCTACCTTTGAATAACATGTAGTTTAGAGGGTGGTCTATGGTCTTTTTGGGTGATCTATGGAGGCAGGCGCTGTGTCCTACCTTGCAGGGGTGGCAGTGCCCTGTTTGGATACTGTTATTAGTCTTAATTTGCATCTGTACATATGTCATAAAAGGCCACCCTCTCTAAGTCAGACCATTAATTCATTCTTTATTCTTTAGTCATTCTTTAAAATTTGGGCTACTTTTAGTAGCTCTATAGTCCCGCCATTGCCACGGTGATAGCGCCTGCGCAGTTTCATCGTCATTGAGGCGACGCACCTTAATGACGTTTAAGGTATGCGCCGGAGTGACGAGCACAACTGCACATGCGCATTTACAGAAAGGGGTTTTGGTGCCTATGCGCAGGCGCATTGACAGAAGGCTTCCGTGCAAGACCGCGCAACCGCACGGATTCCTTTTTACCGAGTACGCATACGTAATTTAAACACGTACGGCGTGCCGACGTACGCGGTAAGCCGAAGGTCTTATTTGCATAACCTCGTATCGCGTGAATATCGAAAAGGCTGAGTATGCGCATGCGCAGTTCCAGAGCCTTTTAAGGCATCCTCCCTCCAGTACGCATGCGCCGGTGACGAAACCGCCACAATTTTTTTTCCACAATTGCGCACGCGCAGTGCTTACCTTTCGTATTAAGCGCACATTTAGTACGTCATCACATGAAGCCGCGGACATACCTTTTTTGCGCCTGCGCAGTGAGAGGTTCGTGTTGGCGCGGGCGCCATGGACGACGAAAAGGAGACTTACCGGCTGTGGAAGATCCGGAAGACCATCATGCAGGTCCGGAGGCGGCGGGGAGGGGGATTAGGAGTTTTCGGGGGCCGTGGACTACAAACCCCATCGTTCTTGGCCCGCCTGCCTCCCCCTCCCCTTCTTCGAGAGAGAGAGAGAGGGAGGGAGGGAAGATGGGACTTGTAGTCCTTCAGGCCTGGAGCGAACCGACCTGGGATTTTATTTATTTATTTATTTATTTATTAGCTTATATTTATTGTAGTGGAGTAATAAATATAGTTACTGCATCGGCAGAGGGATGCATGCTAGGTTATTCTCCTTTCTAATTTCCCTTTTTGTTAGTTTATATAATGTTTCGTATTTTTAAGCTCTTTAAATTTTGGTTCTCCTGGTTGTTGTGTTGGGTTTGCTTTTGTTCTTTAGGTCATATTGTGGGTCCCCAGATTATTATTTTTTTTTCTCTGTCTTTTGTTGTATGCTGTTGTTTGTTAACCGCCCTGAGTTCCCGTTTGGGAAAAATCTGGCGGTATATAAATAATAAAAATAAATAAATAAAATAAATATACTGCCCGTCTTCCAAAAAGGAACTCCGGGTGGTTTACAACAATAGAGAAACAGACAGTAAACAAAATTCTATAAGGCATCCCAGTAAAATCACCTGATGGGTTTCTAACAAGGTGCATGTCTTTTTTTCTTCCTTCCTTCCCTCATCTTTTTAAAATCCCTCCACCTCTGCCACGATCGAGGCTACCTGGTGACCCAGGAAGAGTTGGACCAGACCCTGGAGGAGTTCAAGGCCCAGTTTGGGGACAAGCCTAGCGAAGGGCGCCCTCGGCGGACACACCTCGCGGTCCTGGTGGCCCACAATGATGACCCCACCGACCAGATGTTCGTCTTTTTCCCAGGTGCCTGCAAGAAATGTGTTCGGGCTGACCAAGCAGAGACATAACCCCCTCCTTCTTCCAGTTTGCAAGCATCTCCTCCCCCACCCACCCCCCGTGATCCTTGCTTTTCTTCCTTTAATTAGATTTATATCTTGCCTCCAACGAACCTCTTCTCTGCAGGGGTTCAAACCAAGCTTGGGGATGTATTAGTTGCTTTTCTTTTACAAGTGGGTGTTCAAACTGGAGGACTTAACACAATTCAGACGGTTTTCCCTCAGTAAAATGTGCTGCTTTGCCACCCACAAATTTAGCATGGATGACAAAAGGCACCGTGGCCTGCTTTGGAGCAGAACAGAGAAGACCAGCATTGAAAGCCTCTCTCAGTTTCAGTGCTTTGTTAAACTTGCACAAAACTCCGGGAGGCAGTGGAAGATGGGAAGGCCTGGTGAGTTCTGGTCCATGATGGGGTCACGGAGAGTTGGACACGACTGAACGACTGAACAAGGAGATCCCTAATTGAGCTATGCCTTGTTAAATCTCACCATAATCTACCCCGAGAAGCTTGACTGGCAGGCCCGAGATCCCTCCTCTTCGTGCTGTATCTTGGAATTAAACCAAGCACAACAACCCCCGCCCCCGTCTGCACCCATTTTTGAAGAATCTTACTTTCTGCAGCTCTTTTTTTGGTCTGGGTTAATTGTGAGCCAGACCTAGGTCAAAGGAAGGAAAGGGTGCTCCTGAGCTGGTGCAAAGTGCTTTTAAGATGGTGCAGAATGCCTTTCAGATATCCCCTGTCTTCGGTTCTTGCTCTCCTTCCCAGGCCCTCTATGCCCCCTCCTCCACTACCACTAAGAAGGGAACTCTAAAGACATCCATAGCTTTGCATTTATTAGATTAATTAGGTTTGAAAATTACTTGCTTGTTTGATTATTTTATTTATTTATGAACTTGATATACAGCAGCCACCTAGCCCAAAGGCTACTCTGGGCTGTTTACAAAGTGCAGAATTCAAATTATAAAACACATACTGTAAATATATACAAGTCAAATACAAACAAAGTTTGATATAACAAAACAAACCGTAATCAAGATAACTATAATATAAATTATAACCCTGAGTAGGTAAAATGTGCTGCTTTGCCACCCACAAATTTAGCATGGATGACAAAAGGCACCGTGGCCTGCTTTGGAGCAGAACAGAGAAGACCAGCATTGAAAGCCTCTCTCAGTTTCAGTGCTTTGTTAAACTTGCACAAAACTCCGGGAGGCAGTGGAAGATGGGAAGGCCTGGTGAGTTCTGGTCCATGATGGGGTCACGGAGAGTTGGACACGACTGAACGACTGAACAAGGAGATCCCTAATTGAGCTATGCCTTGTTAAATCTCACCATAATCTACCCCGAGAAGCTTGACTGGCAGGCCCGAGATCCCTCCTCTTCGTGCTGTATCTTGGAATTAAACCAAGCACAACAACCCCCGCCCCCGTCTGCACCCATTTTTGAAGAATCTTACTTTCTGCAGCTCCAGGTGGTTGTCTTTCTGGATCCACTTGTTCTGTTCCTTAAGTTCTTTTTTGGCTAGGTGGCCAATCTCCCTTTTCTCCAAAGCCTGAAAGAGAAAGGGGGGGGGCAGAGAACCCGTCAGAGGATCCTTAGCAGGATAAGAGATGTACGGATCTGTAAAACATTCGGAGAAGGTGGCTGAAGCCAAACCCCTTGCATCTGACCGACAACATTTGGACAACTGAAAACGGTGCAGAAGGAGTGTCAGTATTAGAGATGCTTGTCAAGTGTAAGGAGATGTGTCGCTGGAAACCAAGGCCAAGATTGTCTTCCTGATCACCAGGTATGGGTGTGAAAAGCTGGAGAGTGAAGAAAGCCGAGAGGGAAATGATTGATTATTTGAAGGTCACGCGTCCATGGGATTGCCATGAGCCAGAGGCAACGAGATGGCTGGGGCAGTGCAAAAACGAAATGATAGTGCCGGAAGATGATGAGACTCCCAGGGTGGGGGAAAGAGAAGCAAGAGATAGTGCTGGAAGATGAGAACCCCCCCACCCCACCCCGGGAAAAGAGATTGCTTCTACAGAGGGGTGCCATAAGAGGCAACTTGACAGCACATAACAACAAACAGAAGCACCTGAAAACCTGGGACCTCTTACTGGGCCAAGCACCGGGCCTGTTTCTCCTCGGGAGTCTCCAGACCCTTCATTGGCTCCTTCTGCGTCATCTTCTCCTTTTTCAGCCGAAGGCTCTCCTGGAGGCTCAGCTGCTTATACAGGTCCACCCGGGAGGGCGTTGGGGACGTAACGAACGACACCAAGGACTGGAAAGCTGATTGACTCTGTGCTCGGGGCGCAATCCGGGGATCGCGAGGAGCACTTTGGGGGTCTTATGGGTTGACCTTCCCTGCTCTTCCCTCTGCAATTCCTCCATCTCCGGCTGTCTTCCTCGGAGCTGACGCAAAAGACATATTCTTAGAATAAACCACCAATAAAATAAAACCGATAGACTGGAAAATCTTGCAAGGTTTTCTTCTCTCTCTTTCTCTATTTTTGACAGTGATGTAGACGGTCAGCAAAATAATAACCCAGTAATTACTTTCAGGATGGGACTCGTGTCTTACAGGGGTGTTTTTGCCTGCCCTTTTCAACAGAGCAAATGCCAGGCATTCTAGACCAGTGGTTCTCAACCTGTGGGTCCCCAGATGTTCCTGGACTGCAACTCCCAGAAGCCTCCACCACTCGCTGTGCCGGAAGGGGTTTCTGGGAGTTGCAGTCGAGGAACATCTGGGAACCCACAGGTTGAGAACCACTGCTCTAGACCCTTTTCATTGTGGATTCCTCTCCCTTTTCAATTATGAATATATGTATATTTTGTCTGCATGTGTGGTTCCCCCCCTACAACTGTAGATGTTTTGTTTTTATTTATTTACTTATCAGGTTTTTTATCTGGCCTTGTCTAGCAGCATGCCACAAGAACTAGCTAGATAGGTAGGTAGATGCAGTAGATATTTCATATAGCAACTTTATTGATTCTTTGTTTCATTACATTCAAAAGTGCTATTCATCTTTCTTGATTCTTGTATGTAAAGTGTTCTGCTTCTGCTTATATACCGCCCCATTGCACTTGAAGCACTCTCTGGGTTCTTTACAATTTAATTATGCAGGCGACACACTGAATCTGAATTCAAGAAATACAACCAACGAATTAATCAGTCAATTAATTGAGAAGCCACCCTGTCGGACCAGAGCTATGCCTGGCGGGAGCAAAGGGTTGGCCCACTCAGGGTTATAATTTTTATTATAGTTACATTAGAACTTTGTATTTGACTTGCATATATTTACTGTACGTGTTTTATAATTTGTATTCCTCACCTTGTAAAGTGCCCAGAGTAGCTTTTGGGCTAGGTGGCTGCGGTATATGAAGCTCTAGATAGATAGATAGATAGATAGATAGATAGAACTATTTTCAAACCTAATTAATCTAATCAATGCAAACCTATGGATGACTTCAGAGTTCCCTTCTTAGTGGTAGTGAAGGAAGGGGCATAGAGGGCCTGGGAAGGATGGTTGGGGCCGAGGACTGGGGTTCCCTTATTAAAGGCACTCTGCACCAGCTCAGGAGCACCCTTTCCTTCCTTTGACCTAGGTCTGGCTCACAACCCAGACAAAAAAAAAAGACTTTGGACATGCAGATGTCCCCAAATTGCGTCCCCTCGTATACAGCCCCCTTCTTCCCCATTGAAATTTCCGCCTCTTCTTTGTTAAAAAGGAGAATATTCACTATATAGAAAAAGCAATCTAGGTGGGCAGAAAGGGTGCCGCTCTATCCCCGATGACTCTATGGTATCCGGACTCTATGATCCCTCAGGAGCCTCCCACCTTTCGCGCCCCCCTTTTTGGACTCGTCTACCATCCCGGTCTCGTCTCCTCCTCCGACTCTCCCTCGATCCGGATCTGGACCGGCTTCTCCTCCGGCGCCGTTTTCGGGACCGGGACCGCGAACCCATGGCCGCTCTAGCCCGGCCCTCCCTCCTTGCGACGCGCTACTTCCTGTTTTTGCGAAATATATTTCAAAAAAATAAAAATAAAACACAAAATAATAGATAATAAATAATTTATCCGGATCTGAACTGCGTCTTGTCTCTCTTTTTCCTTTTCGCTCTATGTGTCACACTACCCCCCCATCTCATATGATATAAAACATATATTAATTAAAAGTATTTATTTATTATTTATTATTTATTTAGAACAGTTCCGAATTGGAACTCTGGGCGGCTAACAAATAAAACAAAACAATAAAAGGCCAATCCACAGATTGCAGTAAAAAAGGAGGGGAGGCAAACACTCCAGCGGGATAACGCAAGCGGCAAAAAAGAGAGGGGGGGGGAAAGAAAATTAAGTGGAAAGATCGCCAAAGGCCTCCTTAAAAAGGTGAGTATTAGAATAATTGAACATTATTAAAATGATTAAAAATTATTATCACGTAAGGACATAACCATTCCTTTGTATCTCTCTTTCTGATTTTAGCTCTATGGGTCACACTACTCCCGCCCCTCTCTTCAAAAAAATTTGGCTCTATGTGTCACAAATCTACTCCGCAATGATTTCCCATTAGAAATAATGGGAGGCTGCAATTCCAGGAAATGGCCACAGGATGTCAGCACTGGTGCGGCCTTTAAATTCCCCATTGGAAACAACGGGAGGCTGCAATGCCCAGTTGGGCCACAGGAGGGAGACACTGGACCGCCCTTTGGTTTCCTATAGGAAAGAATGGGAGGCTGTCTATATCAGTGCCTGAAGAATAATTAAATTTCCTCTCCGCCTAAGTGAGTTTTGCCCTCGTTTCATATTAGAGATACGGAGCGTCGTGGCACTGATGCGTTTACCACACTTCCGCTGGAGGGATTAATAAGTATATAGTGAAAATATGCATAGTGTTTTTAAAAATTCGGTCACGCAATGCTTGAGTTAGTCCGGTCATGGCCTCGCATTCCCGGAAGGCCCCCTTTGTTGCGTCACTCGCGGAAACCGGAAGACGCGCGTCCGAAAGGCCCTTGGCGCGTCATCGCAGGAACCGGACGTGTCGCATCGCAAGTGTGGAGGGCCGGGCTAGAGCGGCCACGGGTTCGCGGTCCCGGTCCCGAGAACGGCGCCGGAGGAGAAGCCGGTCCAGATCCGGATCGAGGGAGACTCGGAGGAGAAGGAGAGGAGAGATCGGAGTAACCGGGAATAGGTGTAAGAGCGGTGAGCTTCCCACAAAAGAAAGAAGGGGCGCGAAATTGGTAGGAGTTTCCTCAGCGGATCAAAGAGTCGAAGGTTACCATAGATGTGCAGGGATAGAGCGGAAACCCCTTTCGCCCTCCATATATTGGCTTTTTCTATATAGTGAATATTCTCCTTTTTAAGAAGGAAAAAGCGAAAATTTCCATGGGTAAGAAGGGGTTTGTATACGAGGGGCCGCAATTTGGGGATATTTGCGTTCCCAAGGTTTTTTTCTTTTTCTTTTTTGCTGGGTTAATTGTGAGCCAGACCTAGGTCAAAGGAAAGAAAGGGTGCTCCTGAGCTGGTGCAGAGTGCCTTTAAGGCAACCCCCGTCCTCCTCGGTTCCTCCCATCCTTCCCAGGCTCTCTATGCCCCCTCCTCCACTACCACTAAGAAGGGACCTCTGAAGACATCCATAGCTTTGCATTTATTAGATTAATTAGGTTTGAAAACAGCTTGATTGATTGATTAGTTTATTTATTTATGAGCTTCATATACAGCAGCCACCTAGCCCAAAGGCTACTCTGAGCTGTTTACAAAGTGCAGAATTCAAATTATAAAACACAAACGGTAAATATATACAAGTCTAATACAAACAAAGTTCTAAATAACAAAACAAACCATAATCAAGGTTCATGCAGGCATAGCTCTGGTCTGACAGGTTGGCTTCTCAATTAATTGATTGATTAATTGGTTGGTTGAATTTCTTGAATCCGGATTCCACGTGCAGTCTGCATAATTAAATTGTCAGCCACCCAGAGAGTGCTTGAAGTGCTATGGGGAGGTATATAAGCAGAAGCAGAACACTTTACGAAGATCAGGAACGAAGAACAGCACGTTTGAAAATTGGCTGAAAAAGAACTTAAGGAACCTAACGAGCGGATCCAGAAAGACAACTGCCTGGAGCTGCAGAAAGTAAGGTTCTTCAGAAATATGTGCAGACAGGGGTGTGGGTCCTTGGTTTAATTCCAAAATACCACACAAAGAGGAGGGTTGGAAACTAAGAACTCAGCCCCATTGAAAACGCTGGAGACATTTTTTCCCCAAGGTGCTAGTCCTCACTGAGTAGTGAGGCTTACACTGGGATGTTCTTTTGTCCAGTAAATTGGAAGTTAGAAACGTACAATTTCCCGATGTTTTGAAACCATGGGGAACAACTTTGGAGAAAAACCAGGGCTGGGGGGAATGAAGGGGAAGGTGTGTGGTATTTTTTTAAATATTTATTTCCAGTTTTTCCCCCCAGAATGTCTGGAAATTTTACATCTTGAGTGGGTACCGGGCACCAGGATCGTGGTTTTGGTTCCTGAAGCAGCAGCGAAGCTACGATATCGACACACGGAATGGAGAGAGGGATTTCCCGAATATTGAATTCAGACCAGTCTGAATTTCCTCCCGGAAAGACCAGATGGGGAACAACGTAAGTACGTACAACTCTCAACGTCTTGGAACATTATGATGCCCATCCGGATCAGCCGGCAGCTCCGATCTTTCTGGATGCAAAAAAAAAAAAAAAACCAGGTGTATGTATGTGTGTGTGTGTGTATGGGGTGGGGGTTAGTGTGACACATAGAGCTAAAATAAAAAAGGAGAGAAACAAGTTGCAGAATTGATAAAGATTTTTAATCATTATCTATGGTTTTATGTCTTTTTATTTGGCTTTATTTTTCTTAAAAAAACATAGATATACAGAGAGAGTAATATTTGTTGTGTGAACAGGGCAAGGACGAGCATTTGAACTCCCCTCTCCCTTGCGGAGCTCAAGTGAATATCTTGCCTCTGTCCTCCATGGTACATTTAAGCCAGGCATGTCCAAACTTCGGCCCTCCTGATGTTTTGGACCACAACCCCGAGAATTCCAAGTCTGCATTAGCAGTGTGATTGCAGGCAACGTTGTTACAGTCATTTATAGCCAGGACCTTTTGATTTCAAGTTAAAACCTTGGCAGCTCAGAATTTCTAAAAATTCATTGTATTTTTCCCCCCTTGACCGATGTGTTCACTTAAAACAACTGCCTATATTTTGACAGGCTAATTTTAGGATACTTCCCTGCTGCCTTGCAATCTCTTCCCTCTCCTTGTGCACGTAAAGGGGAAGACCCACCATTAGACGCCGGGAAGCTATTTTACAGCAATACAAGAGCATTTTTAAAACACAGGGTGCCAGCTCTGGTTTTGACCTCAATCACAGTGCTAGAGGCCTCCTCTTCTCCGGGTTTCACCGCACGAAGTGCCTTGCCCAGTGTTGACCCTGTGGCAGTCTTTCCCAAAGGCCATAGGAGGGCATGAGATATTCCTCCTTCTCTAAACGCCAATAAGCCCTTAAAATAATGCAGTCTATGTTTTATTGCATATCCAAACTAGCCTGGTGGATCTAGGTTGGGCGTTCCAGCCACAATCTTGCCCTCGATCCCCTGGTGGATGATCTACAGCTGGTTGTAGGTCTTCCCCTTCAAGACGGACTGGACATCAGCGCTGACCGAGGCGTTCACTCCTTCCTGGCGCTCGCCTGTAGGAAACCAGGTTTTGGGGGGACAGAGTTAGCGTTACGGTTAGGTTTAGGCCGTGAGTGGGATGCACAGGTGTATCCCCGCTCCACCCACTGTTCAGTGAGACTGCTTACCGGCCCCTTTCCCGATGGCTTCCAGCTTCCACAGCTTGGCGATCTCTTCCTCCATAGTGATGGTCGTGTCTCTCCAGAAATCCACGTTCTTTCCTTGCTCGAGCTCCATGGACACCTGCAATGGAAGGGGAGAGGAACGTCTGGGGGAGTCGAAGCACAGGAAGGGCCCGAGGGCCCAAGAGGCTCCCCATTGCCGCAGGAATTCCTCACCCACGGTGCCACGTACCCACCGCCTGGAAATATGAACAGAACAAAACCAGAAATAAGTATTTCCACTGTGTAATGGCCAGAAATAGCCACTAACCAGAGACTGTGCTATGTATAAGGCATACTATTATCTGCAGTTTCCACCATCCATGGGAAGGCTTCGAACCACATATATGGTGTATAAACCATACCATATAGATGCAGTGCATGCTCGTATAACAAGCGGTTTGTTTACCAGAAAATGCACTTAAAAGAAAAAAAATCCGGGGTCTTTTTTGGTGGTGTTCCCTGATCTTCCCTCTCCGCTCCTTCCATCTCTCACCGTCTTCTTTGGAGCTGAAGCTAAAGACGTATTCTTAGAATAAACCACAAATAAAATAAAACCGATACACTGGAAAATCTTCCAAGGTTTTCTTCTCTCTCTCTCTCTATTTTTGACAGTGATGTAGACGGTCAGCAAAATAATAATCCAGTAATTACTTTCAGGATGGGAATCGTGTCTTACAGGGGTGTTTTTGCCTGCCCTTTTCAACAGTGCAAATGCCAGGCACTCTAGACCAGTGGTTCTCAACCTGTGGGTCCCCAGATGTTCCTGGACTGCAACTCCCAGAAGCCTCCACCACTCGCTGTGCCGGAAGGGGTTTCTGGGAGTTGCAGTTGAGGAACATCTGGGAACCCACAGGTAGAGAACCACTGCTCTAGACCCTTTTCATTGTGGATTCCTCTCCCTTTTCAATTATGTATATATGTATATTTTTCTGCATGTGTGGTTCCCCCCCTACAACTGTAGATGTTTTGTTTTTATTTATTTACTTATCAGGTTTTTTATCTGGCCTTGTCTAGCAGCATGCCACAAGAACTAGCTAGATAGGTAGGTAGATGCAGTAGATATTTCATATAGCAACTTTATTGATTCTTTGTTTCATTACATTCAAAAGTGCTATTCATCTTTCTTGATTCTTGTATGTAAAGTGTTCTGCTTCTGCTTATATACCGCCCCATTGCACTTGAAGCACTCTCTGGGTTCTTTACAATTTAATTATGCAGGCGACACACTGAATCTGAATTCAAGAAATACAACCAACGAATTAATCAGTCAATTAATTGAGAAGCCACCCTGTCGGACCAGAGCTATGCCTGGCGGGAGCAAAGGGTTGGCCCACTCAGGGTTATAATTTTTATTATAGTTACATTAGAACTTTGTATTTGACTTGCATATATTTACTGTACGTGTTTTATAATTTGTATTCCTCACCTTGTAAAGTGCCCAGAGTAGCTTTTGGGCTAGGTGGCTGCGGTATATGAAGCTCTAGATAGATAGATAGATAGATAGATAGATAGATAGAACTATTTTCACACCTAATTAATCTAATCAATGCAAACCTATGGATGACTTCAGAGTTCCCTTCTTAGTGGTAGTGAAGGAAGGGGCATAGAGGGCCTGGGAAGGATGGTTGGGGCCGAGGACTGGGGTTCCCTTATTAAAGGCACTCTGCACCAGCTCAGGAGCACCCTTTCCTTCCTTTGACCTAGGTCTGGCTCACAACCCAGACAAAAAAAAAAGACTTTGGACATGCAGATGTCCCCAAATTGCGTCCCCTCGTATACAGCCCCCTTCTTCCCCATTGAAATTTCCGCCTCTTCTTTGTTAAAAAGGAGAATATTCACTATATAGAAAAAGCAATCTAGGTGGGCGGAAAGGGTGCCGCTCTATCCCCGATGACTCTATGGTATCCGGACTCTATGATCCCTCAGGAGCCTCCCACCTTTCGCGCCCCCCTTTTTGGACTCGTCTACCATCCCGGTCTCGTCTCCTTCTCCTCCGACTCTCCCTCGATCCGGATCTGGACCGGCTTCTCCTCCGGCGCCGTTTTCGGGACCGGGACCGCGAACCCATGGCCGCTCTAGCCCGGCCCTCCCTCCTTGCGACGCGCTACTTCCTGTTTTTGCGAAATATATTTCAAAAAAATAAAAATAAAACACAAAATAATAGATAATAAATAATTTATCCGGATCTGAACTGCGTCTTGTCTCTCTTTTTTTCCTTTTCGCTCTATGTGTCACACTACCCCCCCATCTCATATGATATAAAACATATATTAATTAAAAGTATTTATTTATTATTTATTATTTATTTAGAACAGTTCCGAATTGGAACTCTGGGCGGCTAACAAATAAAACAAAACAATAAAAGGCCAATCCACAGATTGCAGTAAAAAAGGAGGGGAGGCAAACACTCCAGCGCGATAACGCAAGCGGCAAAAAAGAGAGGGGGGGGGGAAAGAAAATTAAGTGGAAAGATCGCCAAAGGCCTCCTTAAAAAGGTGAGTATTAGAATAATTGAACATTATTAAAATGATTAAAAATTATTATCACGTAAGGACATAACCATTCCTTTGTATCTCTCTTTCTGATTTTAGCTCTATGGGTCACACTACTCCCGCCCCTCTCTTCAAAAAAATTTGGCTCTATGTGTCACAAATCTATTCCGCAATGATTTCCCATTAGAAATAATGGGAGGCTGCAATTCCGAGAAATGGCCACAGGATGTCAGCACTGGTGCTGCCTTTAAATTCCCCATTGGAAACAACGGGAGGCTGCAATGCCCAGTTGGGCCACAGGAGGGAGAAACTGGACCGCCCTTTGGTTTCCTATAGGAAAGAATGGGTGGCTGTCTATATCAGTGCCTGAAGAATAATTAAATTTCCTCTCCGCCTAAGTGAGATTTGCCCTCGTTTCTTATTAGAGATACGGAGGGTCGTGGCACTGATGCGTTTACCACACCTCCGCTGAAGGGAAAAATAAGTATATAGTGAAAATATGCATAATGATTTTAAAAATTCGGTCAGGCAATGCTTGAGTTAGTCCGGTCATGGCCTCGCACTCCCGGAAGGCCCCCTTTGTTGCGTCAGTCGCGGAAACCGGAAAGAGCGCGTCAGGAATGCCCTTGTCGCTTCATGGGGGGAACCGGAAGTGACGCGTCGCTAAGAGGTAGATCCGAGCTAGAGCGGCCACGGGTTCGCGGTCCCGGTCCCGAGAACGGCGCCGGAGGGGAAGCCGGTCCAGATCCGGATCGAGGGAGAGTCGAAGGAGAAGGAGACGAGACCAAGATGGGAAGTGAGTCAAAAAAAGGGGGCGCGAAAGGTAGGAGGTTCCTCAGGGGATCATAGAGTTCGGTTACCATAGAGTCAACGGGGATAGAGCGGCACCCTTTCACCTAACTATATTGCTTTTTCTATATAGTGAATTTTCTTCTTTTTAAAAAGGAAAAGGCGAAAATTTCCATGGGGAAGAAGGGGTTTGTATACGAGGGGCCGCAATTTGGGGATATTTGCGTTCCCAAGGTTTTTTCTTTTTTTGGTCTGGGTTAATTGTGAGCCAGACCTAGGTCAAAGGAAGGAAAGGGTGCTCCTGAAGTGGTGCAAAGTGCTTTTAAGATGGTGCAGAATGCCTTTCAGATATCCCCTGTCTTCGGTTCTTGCTCTCCTTCCCAGGCCCTCTATGCCCCCTCCTCCACTACCACTAAGAAGGTAACTCTAAAGACATCCATAGCTTTGCATTTATTAGATTAATTAGGTTTGAAAATTACTTGCTTGTTTGATTATTTTATTTATTTATGAACTTCATATACAGCAGCCACCTAGCCCAAAGGCTACTCTGGGCTGTTTACAAAGTGCAGAATTCAAATTATAAAACACATACTGTAAATATATACAAGTCAAATACAAACAAAGTTCTATATAACAAAACAAACCGTAATCAAGATAACTATAATATAAATTATAAGCCTGAGTAGGTCAGCTCTTTGCTCCATGCAGGCATAGCTCTGGTCTGACAGGGTGTCTTCTGAATTAATTGACTGATTAATTGTTGGTTGCATTTCTTGAATCCAGATTCGCTATGTAGGCTGCATAATTAAATTGTCAACTATTCAGAGAGTGCTTGAAGTGCTATCGGGCGGTATATAAGCAGAAGCAAAATACTTTATGTACAAGGATAAAGAAAGAAGAACAGCACTTTTGAAAATTATGAAACAAAGAATTAGTAAACTTGTCATATGAATATCCATCCACTGTATCCACCTGCCTGTCTAGCTAGCTTGTTGAGGCATGCTGCTACATAAGGCATGATAAAAACCTGATAACTTAATAAACAAAAAAATCTATTGTTTGGGGGGGGGACCACACACACAGGAAAAGATATATATATAATTGAGAACAGAAAGGAATCCAGAGTGAAAAGGGTCCAGAGTGCCTGGCATTTGCTCTGTTGAAAAGGGCAGGCAAAAACATCCCTGTAAGACAGGAGTCCCATCCTGAAACTGATTACTGGGTTGTTAGTTTGCTGACCATCTACATCACTGTCGAAGAGAGGGAGAGAAGGAAACCTTGCAAGATTTTCCAGTCTATCGGTTTTATTTTATTGGTGGTTTATTCTAAGAATATGTCTTTTGCGTCAGCTCCGAGGAAGACAGCAGGAGATGGAGGAATTGGAGAGAGAAGAGCAGGGAAGGTCAACCCAAGAGACCCCCAAAGCGCTCCTCACGATCCCGGGATTTCTCCCTGAGCACAGAGTCAATCAGCGTCCCAGTCCTTGGTGTCCGTGACCTTCCTGTCGCCCTCCCGGGTGGACCTGTGTGAGCAGCTAAGCTTCCAGGAGCGCCTTTGACTGAAAGAGGAGAAGACGACGCAGAAGGAGCTGATGAAGGCTCTGGAGACTCCTGAGGAGAAACAGGCCCGGTGCTTGGCCCAGTAAGAGGTCCCAGGTTTTCAGGTGCTTCTGTTTGTTGTTATGTGCTGTCAAGTTGCCTCTTATAGCACCCTCTGTAGAAGCAATCTCTTTTCCCGGGGTGGGGTGGGGGGTTTCTCATCTTCCAGCACTGTCTCTTGCTTCTTTTTTCCCCATGTTGGGAGTCTCATCTTGCAGCACTGTCTCTTGCTTCTCTTTCCCCCACCCTGGGAGTCTCATCATCTTCCGGCACTATCGTTTCGTTTTTGCACTGTCCCAGCCATCTCGTTGCCTCTGGCTCATGGCAATCCCATGGATGCGTGACCTTCAATTAATCAATCATTTCCCTCTCAGCTTTTTTCACTCTCCAGCTTTTCACACCCATACCTGGTGATCAGGAAGACAATCTTGGCCGTGGTTTCCAGCGACGCATCTCCTTACACTTGACAACCGTCTCTAATTCTGTCACTCCTTCTGGGCAGTTTCCATTTGTCGACGCTGAGCCCTGGGCCTTGAGTTCTAGGTAATACCAAATATCGTCGGTCAGACATTAGCGGCTTGGCTTCAGCCACCTTCTCCGAATGTTTTACAGATCCATATATCTCTTATCCTGCTAAGGATCCTCTGATGGGTTCTCTGTCCCCCCCCCCCATCTCTTTCAGGCTTTGGAGAAAAAGGGGATCGGTCACCTGTCCAAAGGCGCTCCTGGAGGCTCAGCTGCTTATACAGGTCCACCCGGGAGGGCGTTGGGGACGTAACGAACGACACCAAGGACTGGGAAGCTGATTGACTCTGTGCTCGGGGAACAATCCCGGGATCGTGAGGAGTGCTTTGGGGGTCTTTTGGGTTGACCTTCCCTGCTCTTCTGTCTCCAATTCCTCCATCTCCGGCTGTCTTCCTCGGAGCTGACGCAAAACACATATTCTTATAATAAACCACCAATAAAATAAAACCGACAGACTGGTAAATCTTGCAAGGTTTTCTTCTCTCTCCCTGTCTGTCTCTCTCTCTCTCTTTGACAGTGATGTAGATGGTCAGCAAACTAATAACCCAGTAATCAGTTTCAGGATGGGACTCGTGTCTTACAGGGGTGTTTTTGCCTGCCCTTTTCAACAGAGCAAATGCCAGGCACTCTGGACCCTTTTCACCCTGGATTCCTTTCCGTTCTCAATTGTATATATATCTTTTTCTGTGTGTGTGGTTTCCCCCCCAAACAATAGATGTTTTTTGTTTATTAACTTATCAGGTTTTTATCATGCCTTATGTAGCAGCATGCCTCAACAACAACTAGCTAGCTAGACAGGTAGGTAGATACAGTAGATGGATATTTCATATGGCAAGTTTAATAATTCTTTGTTTCATAATTTTCAAAAGTGCTGTTCTTCTTTCTTTATCCTTGTACATAAAGTGTTCTGCTTCTGCTTATATACCGCCCCATAGCACTTCAAGCACTCTCTGGATAGTTGACAATTTAATTATGCAGCCTTCATAGTGAATCAGGATTCAAGAAATGCAACCAACAATTAATCAGTCAATTAATTCAGGAGACACCCTGTCAGACCAGAGCTATGCCTGCATGGAGCAAAGAGCTGACCTACTCAGGGTTATAATTTATATTATAGTTATCTTGATTATGGTTTGTTTTGTTATATTGAACTTTGTTTGTATTTGACTTGTATATATTTACCGTATGTGTTTTATAATTTGAATTCTGCACTTTGTAAACAGCCCAGAGTAGCCTTTGGGCTAGGTGGCTGCTGTATATGAAGGTCATAAATAAATAAACTAATCGAGCAAGCAAGCAAGCTATTTTCAAGCCTAATTAATCTAATGCAGTGGTACCTTGTATAAACGAATTAATTCGTTCCAAATGAAATCGTGTTAAGCAAATTTTCCTTTATACAAATTCCCATAGGAATGCATTGAAAATGGAGTGATCCCATTTTTATGTGGTACGGATTCTCCCCATAGGCGATTATGTGAAGCAAATTTCCCCCTATCTCCAGAATATTTTATGTTGTACAAATTTTATGTTATACAAGCTGTTTTGTTATACAAGGAGGGTCCACTGTATCTGGTGTTTTTAGGAAGCTGCCAGAGGAGAGGGAAATGCAAAAGGACCAGCGTTGGGAGGGGGCGATTTGGGGGGTGGTCCAGGTTAGCTCCTGGCTTGAGCCTTGTGGGGTGATGGGGTTTTTTTTGGGGGGGGGATATATTTCATTTTCCCTTAACTCAAGGAACGGAGCCGGAGCCCCCCTGAGTCAGAGGTTTGGGGGAGGGGGAAGGGGGCGGCTGTTTTTGCCCTGAGGGCGACCTGGACGGGCTTTGGGGCAACGAGGTGCCAACTGCGATGGGGGTCCATCAGAAAGGACGTGGATTGCTTTTTCCATTTTATTTTCCAAAAGAGAAACGCGTGACCTCAAAAGGGCGCGACGCCCGAGACCCGCCGCGGTGAAGCGGGAGAGGCTCCGAGGCCTGCCAATCGGGCGCTCGACCAATGGGAGGCGGTTTCGTCATCGAGGCAGGGAGGACCCGGCGTGTCAAATTTACCAGGAGCCGTGTAAACTCCCAGTAGCTGGGATGGCTCAGCGGGGAAAACCCTTGTTAACTTTTAATGGCGGCTCTCGTTGGCCGGTAGTCTCCGAGTTCGAATCCCCGAGGGTGAGCCTGACCAGCTGCGCATCCGGTTGGTTCTCTCTTTCTGGGCTTGGGTCCTGCCGCCTGTGCAACCTTGGGCAAGTTGCACAGTCCTCACTGGCCCCACCTTGGCAGGACCGTCAGTCAGGGCTGCGCGACTCACTCGTAGGTAGTACAGGTTGGGGGGACCCGGGCCCAGAAAAAGAGAACCACCTTTTGCCAAAATGGCGGCCGGACCCAGGGGGAAAAAATAAAAAAATTCCCTGCTATTTTTTTCCACCTCAGCAACCCAGCGGGGATTCGAACCAGCAGACCCCGGGGGGACCTACTACCTTTGCAGGCGCCGAACCCACTGAGCCACCAGCGGCTCTTGGTTCAGAGCGTGTTAATGCCCTACTTGAACCTTCTGCCCCCAGAGGCCAAAGGTGGGAAAAACGGGAACTCTGAGGATTCGAACTAAGGAACCCAAGGTCCGGGCCGTTACATTAACCTCTAAGCCAGCCCCACAACCGGAAGTGACGTTTGACAATCTAACCTATATCTCTCCGGCTCCGGAAGCGTGGCACGTTTAAAAACAAGGACTCTCCGGGATTCAAACCTGGTGATTCGTATCTCTTGGGTCACTGCCATTTCCTATACGCCACCGCCGGACCGGAAGTGACGCTGGAGAATCTAACCTATGTCTCTCCGGCCTCGGTTGTTCCCATTCAGAAAGCCACCCTCGGGTTCCTCCATGGCAAGCTGCGCGCCGTCCCAGGAAATGACGTCCGTCCGGGATTCCGCTGCTCGTCCTTCGCTTCAAGGGTTCCGGTCGGGACACGGAACCTGCGCCCGGGCAGCGGCGGCGCCGTTCCCACGTGCACCACTTGGCGCTCACCGGTTTCGGGCGGGGAATTGCCGACCCCGACCCCTGAGCATGGGCAGAGTTCCTCCCTCCCTCCCGCTCGCCCCCCCCCTCGGGCCTCTTTGATCTTAAAAGCCTTCCTGGAGGCGAGGAAAGAGTTTCAATAAAAGACCGGCACAAAAGGAGTCTCGTGTCAGTGGGTTTGGTTTAATTCCACAGTCGCAGACAAAGCACTCAATAAATAGCACAATTCACAGCTGCCAAACAAAGCCATGTTTTGACCCATTTAATTCGCATTTTACTCCTGGGGAGTGTTTAGCCTTGGAAGCAATCATCACCCCTCGAAATAAGAGAAGTTCTTTTTTTCTGGGGAGAAATCTTCTGAAATACATAAATAAATCCCCCATCACCTCCAGGAAGGAGAAGCCTCCGAGCCCTGTGGTTTTAGTCATAAGGAGGATCACCTCATTTACATATAAACAAATCAAGTCCCAGGGCAGGCACCAAGCTCTCTCTGACAAAAGACGGCTGCATCGCCCCCCCATTAAAAGCTCTCCCCCCGCTTTCAAAACCCGCCCTTTGCTGCCCTCCAGTGGCAAAATATAATTATGTCAGTTCTCCAAGGCTTCAAACCGTTCATTTCCTTTCCTTAATCTTTTTTTGCACTACAAGCTCCCAGAATTCATTAAACTGAGGGGCAAGAAAAATCCCGTTTTATGTTGTACGGATTTTCCCCATAGGCAATCATGTTAAGCAAATTTCCCCTATCCCTGGAATTTTTATGTTGTACAAATTTTATGTTATACAAGCTGTCTGTTATAAAAGGGTCCACTGTAAATGCAAAGCTACTGATGTCTTCAGAGTTCCCTACTTAGTGGTAGTGGAGGAGTGGGCATAGAGGGCCTGGGAAGGATGGGAGGAACCGAGGAGGACAGGGGTTGCCTTAAAGGCACTCTGCACCAGCTCAGGAGCACAATTTCTTTCCTTTGACCTAGGTCTGGCTCACAATAAACCCAGCCAAAAAAAGAAAAAGAAAAAACCTTGAGAACGCAAATATTATAATAAAAATTATAACCCTGAGTGGGCCAACCCTTTGCTCCGTCCAGGCATAGCTCTGGTCTGACAGGGTGGCTTCTCAGTTAATTGACTGATTAATTGGTTGGTTGTGCTTCTTGAATCCAGATTCAGTGTGTCGCCTAAACAATTAAATTGTAAAGAACCCAGAGAGTGCTTGAAGTCCAATGCGGCAGTATATAACCAGAAGCAGAACAGTTTACGTACAAGGATCAGGAAAGAAGAACGGCATTTCTGAATATTATGAAACAAAGAATCGATAAAGTTGCCCTATGAAATATCCATCTACTGTATCTACCTAGCTAGCTAGCTAGTTGTTGTGGCATGCTGCTAGATGAGGCCGGATAAAAAACCTGATAAGTAAATAAATAAATAAAAAATCTACTGTTTGTGGGGGGGGGAACCACACACACAGAAAAATATACATATATATAATTGAAAAGGGAGAGGAATCCACAATGAAAAGGGTCTAGAGCAGTGGTTCTCAACATGTGGGTCCCCAGAGGTTCCTGGACTGCAACTCCCAGAAACCCCTTCCGGCACAGCGAGTGGTGGAGGCTTCTGGGAGTTGCAGTCCAGGAATATCTGGGGACCCACAGGTTGAGAACCACTCGTCTAGAGTGCCTGGCATTTGCTCAGTTGAAAAGGGCAGGCATAAACACCACTGTAAGACACGAGCAAGGAAAGAACGTGGATTTCTGGAGGGACATGACCATCACTATGGAGGAAGAGATCGCCAAGCTCCACTCACTGAACAGTGGGTGGAACGGGGTTACACCTACAGCTCGCACTCACAGCCTGAACTTAACCGTAACACTAACTCTGTGCCCCCCGGTTCCCTATAGGCGAGCGCCAGGAAGGAATGAACGCCTCAGTCAGCACTGATGTCCAGTCCCGTCTTGAAGGGAAATACCTACAACCAGCTGCAGATCATCCAGCAAGGAATCGAGGGCAAGATCGTGGCCAGAATGTCCAACCTAGATACACCAGGCTAGTTTGGATATGCAATAAAAAAAAGACTGCATCATTCTAAGGGCTTCTTGGCTTTTAGTGGAGGAGGCTAAGGCTGCTACAAGGGGCCTTCCTTGATCCTGCAGGGGCTGGTTTGTGTTGGCTTGGAAGCGGTGATGCCAAGGCGTTCGGAGAAGTTCTCCTATGGCCTTTGGGAAAGGTGGCGGCAGGGTCAACACTGGGCAAGGCACTTCGTGCGGTGGTGCCCAGAGAAGGGGAGGCCAAACTTGGCTACAAGGCGTTCCTCTAGCACTGTGAATTGAGGTCAAATCCAGAGCTAGCACCCTGTGTTTTTTTAAAAATGCTCTTGTGTTGCTCTAAAATAGCTTCCCGGTGTCTAATGGCGGGGCTTCTCCTTTACGTGCACAAGGAGAGGGAAGAGATTGCAAGGCAGGAGGAAACTATACTAAAATTAACCTGTCCAAATACAGGCTTTTTTTTAAGCGCGCACATCAGTCAAGGAAAAAGAAATACAATGAATTTTTAGAAATGCTGAGCTGCCAAGGTTTTAAGCAAATCTCAAAAGGACCTGGCTATAAATGACTGTAAGAGTGTTGCCTGCAACCACACTGCTAATTTATAATTTATTGAATCACCGTCACTGGAAAGGGACATCGTACAGACCGTTGCATAGAGCACACACACATTGAGTGCAATGTACATACACAATAGTTAGGCTTGGGGAAGGGGGGGGGGACCTGGTTAACAGTAAGAGGGGATTTCCTCCCCTGAGCCTAAATGTACCATGGAAGACAGAGGCAAGATTTTCACTTGAGCTCCATTAAAGCCAAATAAAAAGACATAAAACCATAGCTAATGATTAAAAATATTTATCAAATCAGCACCTAACCAGCACCTTGTGTGTCTCCTTTTGATTTTAACTCTATGTGTCACACTAACCCCCCACCCCGTATATATATATATATGTCCCTCTCTCTACTCTCTGTGTATAAGGATCTCCCACGCCTGTGGCTCTTCAGGCGTGGAGCCGCCATGTTCCAACCGAGATGATCCAATGCTCCCCTTCCCACTGGCATCCCGAAAGATCGGAGCTCCCGGCTGATCCAGAAGGGCGTCATAATGTTCCAAGACGTTGAGAGTTGTACGTACTTACGTTGTTCCCCGTCTGGTCTTTGCCGGAGGAAATTCAGACTGGTCTGAATTCATTATTCGGAAAATTCTTCTCTCCATTCCGTGTGCCGATATCGTGGCTTCCCGGCTGCTTCAGAAACCAAAATCGCGATTCTGGTGCCCGGTACCCACTCAAGATGTAAAATTTCCAGACATTCTGGGGGGGAAACTGGAAATAAATATTAAAAAAAATACCACACACCTTCCCCTTCATTCCCCCCAGCCCCGGTTTTTCTCCAAAGTTGTTCCCAATGGTTACAAAATGTCTGGAAATTGTACCTTTCTAACTTCCAATTTACTGGACAAAAGGAGAACATCCCAGCATAAGCCTCACTACTTAGTGAGGACCAGCACCTTGTAAAAATGTCCCCAGCGTTTTCAATGGGGCTGAGTTCTTAGTTTCCAAGCCTGCCCACAAACTGACAGTTTTTGTTATTTTCCTTGGGAAAAACATAATCTAAGATCCCTCCTCTTCATGCTGTAAACTGGAATTAAACCAAGGACACTCACCAACCCACCCCGTCTGCACCCATTTTTGAAGAATCTTACTTTCTGCAGCTCCAGGCAGTTGTCTTTCTGGATCCGCTTGTTCCGTGCCTTAAGTTCTTGTTTGGACAGATGACCGATCCCCTTTTTCTCCAAAGACTGAAAGAGATGAGGAGGGGGGGGCAGAGAACCCATCAGAGGATCCTTAGCAGGATAAGAGATATATGGATCTGTAAAACATTCGGAGAAGGTGGCTGAAGCTAAGCCGCTCATGTCTGACCGACGATATTTGATATTACCTAGAACTCAAGGCCCAGGGCTCAGCGTGGACAAATGGAAACTGCGCAGAATGAGTGACAGAATTAGAGACGGTTGTCAAGTGTAAGGAGATGCGTCGCTGGAAACCACGGCCAAGATTGTCTTCCTGATCACCAGGTATGGGGGTGAGAAGCTGGAGAGTGAAAAAAGCTGAGAAGGAAATGATTGATTAATTGAAGGTCACGCATCCAGGGGATTGCCATGAGCCAGAGGCAACGAGATGGCTGGGGCAGTGCAAATACGAAACAATAGTGCGGGAAGATGATGAGACTCCCAGGGTGGGGAAAAGAGAAGCAAGAGATAGTGCTGCAAGATGAGACTCCCAAGGTGGGGGGGGGGGGGGAAGAAGCAAGAGATAGTTGCTGGAAGATGAGAAACCCCCCACCCCACCTTGGGAACTGAGATTGCTTCTACAGAGGGGTGCCATAAGAGGCCACTTGACAGCACATAACAACAAACAGAAGCACCTGAAAACCTGGGACCACTTACTGGGCCAAGCACCGGGCCCGTTTCTCCTCGGGCGTCTCCAGACCCTTCATCAGCTCCTTCTGTGTCGTCTTCTCCTCTTTCAACCAAAGGCGCTCCTGGAAGCTTAGCTGCTCACACAGGTCCACCCGGGAGGGCGACAGGAAGGTCACGGACACCAAGTACTGGGACGCTGATTGACTCTGTGCTCAGGGAGAAATCCCGGGATCGTGAGGAGCGCTTTGGGGGTCTTTGGGGTTGACTCTTCTCTCTCCAATTCCTCCATCTCCGGCTGTCTTCCTCGGAGCTGACGCAAAAGACGTATTCTTAATATAAACCACCAATAAAATAAAACCGATAGGTTTTCTTCTCTCTCTCTCTCTCTCTCTCTCTCTGTCTCTTTGACATTGATGTAGATGGTCAGCAAACGAATAACCCAGTAATCAGTTTCAGGATGGGACTCGTGTCTTACAGGGATGTTTTTGCCTGCCTTTTTCAACAGAGCAAATGCCAGGCACTCTGGACCCTTTTCACCCTGGATTCCTTTCCGTTCTCAATTATATATATATATATTTTCCTGTGTGTGTGGTTCCCCCCCCCCAACAATAGATTTTTTGTTTATTAACTTATCAGGTTTTTATCATGCCTTATGTAGCAGCATGCCTCAACAAGCTAGCTAGACAGGCAGGTGGATACAGTGGATGGATATTCATATGACAAGTTTACTAATTCTTTGTTTCATAATTTTCAAAAGTGCTGTTCTTCTTTCTTTATCCTTGTACATAAAGTATTCTGCTTCTGCTTATATACCGCCCCATAGCACTTCAAGCACTCTCTGGATAGTTGACAATTTAATTATGCAGCCTACATAGCGAATCTGGATTCAAGAAATGCAACCAACAATTAATCAGTCAATTAATTCAGAAGACACCCTGTCAGACCAGACCTATGCCTGCATGGAGCAAAGAGCTGACCTACTCAGGCTTATAATTTATATTATAGTTATCCTGATTACGGTTTGTTTTGTTATATAGAACTTTGTTTGTATTTGACTTGTATATATTTACAGTATGTGTTTTATAATTTGAATTCTGCACTTTGTAAACAGCCCAGAGTAGCCTTTGGGCTAGGTGGCTGCTGTATATGAAGCTCATAAATAAATAAACTAATCAAACAAGCAAGTAATTTTCAAACCTAATTAATCTAATAAATGCAAAGCTATGGATGTCTTTAGAGTTCCCTTCTTAGTGGTAGTGGAGGAGGGGGCATAGAGGGCCTGGGAAGGATAGGAAGAACCGAAGACAGGGGATATCTGAAAGGCATTCTGCACCATCTTAAAAGCACTTTGCACCAGCTCAGGAGCACCCTTTCCTTCCTTTGACCTAGGTCTGGCTCACAATTAACCCCGCCAAAAAAAGAAAAAACCTTGGGAACGCAAATATCACCAAATTGCGGCCCCTCGTATACAAACCCCTTCTTCCCCATGGAAAGTTTAGCCTTTTCCTTCTTAAAAAGAAGAAAATTCACTATATAGAAAAAGCAATATAGGTAGGGGAAAGGGTGCCGCTCTATCCCCGTTGACTCTATGGTACGCGAACTCTATGATCCCCGAGGAAACTCCTACCTTTCGCGACCCCTTTTTTGGACTCGTCTCCCATCCCGGTCTCGCCTCCTTCTCCTTCGACTCTCCCTCGATCCGGATCTGGACCGGCTTCTCCTCCGGCGCCGTTCTCGGGACCGGGACCGCGAACCCATGGCCGCTCTAGCTCGGCCCTACCTCTTAGCGACGCGTCACTTCCGGTTCCCCCGATGACGCGTCAAGGACCTTCCGGACGCGCTTTTTCCGGTTTCCGCGCGTGACGCAAACAACGGGGCCTTCAGGGAATGCAAGGCCATAACCGGACTAACTCCAGCATTGCCTGACCGAATTTTTACAATCATGATGCATATTTTCACTATATACTGATTAATCCCTCCAGCGGAAGTGTGGTAAACGCATCAGTGCCACGACGCTCCGTATCTCTAATATGAAACGAGGGGAAAAAACTCACTTAGCGGAGAGGAAATTTAATTATTCTTCAGGCACTGATATAGACAGCCTCCCATTCTTTCCTATAGGAAACCAAAGGGCGGTCCAGTGTCTCCCTCCTGTGGCTCAACTGGGCATTGCAGCCTCCCGTTGTTTCCAATGGGGAATTTAAACGCCGCACCAGTGCTGACATCCTGTGGCCATTTCTGGGAATTGCAGCCTCCCATTATTTCTAATGGGAAATCATCGCGGAGTAGATTTGTGACACATAGAGCCAAATTTTTTTGAAGAGAGGGGCGGGAGTAGTGTAACCCATAGAGCTAAAATCAAAAAGAGAGACACGAAGGAATGGTTATGTCCTTACGTGATAATAATTTTTAATCATTTTAATAATGTTTAATTATTCTAATACTCACCTTTCTCATTTTCTTTTTTCCCCCTCTCTTTTTTGCCGCTTGTGTTATCCCGCTGGAGGGTTTGCCTCCCCTCCTTTTTTACTGCAATCTGTGGATTGGCCTTTTATTGTTTTGTTTTATTTGTTAACCACCCAGAGTTCCAATTCTGGAGATGGGCGGGATACAAGTGTCCTAAATAAATAATAAATAATAAATAAATACTTTTAATTATTATATGTTTTATATCATATGAGGTGGGGGGGTTAGTGTGACACATAGAGCGAAAAGAAAAGAAAAAGAGAGAGAGAGGATGCAGCTTAGGACCGGATAAATTATTTATTATCTATTATTTTGTGTTTTATTTTGCTTTTTTGAAATAAATATATTTCGGGGGGAAACGGAAGTGACGCATCGCAAGGCGTGGTTAATTGTGGGCCAGACCAAGGTCAAAGGAAAGAAAGGGTGCTCCTGAGCTGCTGCAGAGTGCCTTTAAGGCAACCCCCGTCCTCCTCGGCTCCAACCATCCTTCCCAGGCCCTCTATGCTCCTTCCTCCACTACCACTAAGAAGGGAACTCTCAAGTCACCGATAGGTTTGCATTTATTAGATTAATTAGATTAGAAAATAGCTCTATCTATCTACCTATGTAGAGCAGGGGTGCTCAACCTGAGGCCCCAGGGCCGGATGCGGCCCCCCAAGGTCCTGAATCCGGCCCCCGGGAACAATTGCAACCCCCCCCCTCACCTACCCCCTGCTTTGCAAGCAAGCCAGCCTCTGCAGCTGCTTCTATTGCTGAGGCAGTTCAAAGCAGTGGGCTATGTCACTTCTCCCACTCCCCCCCCCAACTACCACCCAGATGATCAGCATGCTGGCTAGTGGGCCATTCAGAGTGGGAGGGCTACGTCAAGGTCCCCTGCTCCCCCCACCCACTGGGGTCCGGCCCCCAGTGGTGCCTGGGGCGTGGTGGACCGGCCCCCTGTTTGAAAAGTTTGAGGACCCCTGATCTAGAGCTTCATATACCGCAGCCACCTAGCCCAAAGGCTACTCTGGGCACTTTACAAAGTGCAGAATACAAATAATAAAACACGTACAGTAAATATATACAAGTCAAATACAAACAAAGTTCTAATGTAACTATAATAAGAATTATAACCCTGAGTGGGCCAAGCCTTTGCTCTGTCCAGGAATAGCTCTGGTCTGACAGGGTGGCTTGAAGTCCAATGCGGCAGTATATAACCAGAAGCAGAACAGTTTACGTACAAGGATCAGGAAAGAAGAACGGCACTTCCTGATCACCAGGTATGGGGGTGAGAAGCTGGAGAGTGAAAAAAGCTGAGAAGGAAATGATTGATTAATTGAAGGTCACGCATCCAGGGGATTGCCATGAGCCAGAGGCTACGAGATGGCTGGGGCAGTGCAAAAACAAAACAATAGTGCCGGAAGATGATGAGAGCTGGCACCCTGTGTTTTAAAAATGCTCTTGTATTGCTGTAAAAAACTTCCCGGTGTCTAATGGTGGGTCTTCCCCTTTACGTGCACAAGGAGAGGGAAGAGATTGCAAGGCAGGAGGAAAGTATCCTAAAATTAGCCTGTCAAAATACAGGCAGTTGTTTTAAGTGAACACATCGGTCAAGGGGAAAAAAATACAATGATTTTTTAGAAATGCTGAGCTGCCAAGGTTTTAACCGGATATCAAAAGGACCTGGCTATAAATGACTGTAACAACGTTGCCTGCAATCACACTGCTAATACAGGCTTGGAATTCTCGGGGTTGTAGTCCAAAACATCAGGAGGGCCGAAGTTTGGACATACCTGGCTTAAATGTACCATGGAGGACAGAGGAAAGATATTCACTTGAGCTCCGCAAGGAAGAGGGGAGTTCAAAAGCTCCTCCTTGCCCTGTTCACACAACAAATATTACTCTCTCTGTACATCTATGTTTTTTTAAGAAAAATAAAGCCAAATAAAAAGACAGAAAACCATAGATAATGATTAAAAATCTTTATCAACTCTGCAACTTGTTTCTCTCCTTTTTATTTTAGCTCTATCTGTCACACTAACCCCCACCCCATATATATATACCTGTCTCTAATCTCTCTCTCTCTTTAAGTATCTCCCACGCCCATGGCTCTTCAGGCGTGAACCCGCAAGGTTCCAACAGAGATAATCCAATGCTTTTTTTTCGCATCCAGAAAGATCGGAGCTACCGGCTGATCCGGATGGGCATCATAATGTTCCAAGACGTTGAGAGTTGTACGTACTTACGTTGTTCCCCATCTGGTCTTTCCGGGAGGAAATTCAGACTGGTCTGAATTCAGTATTTGGGAAATCCCTCTCTCCATTCCGTGTGTCGATATCGTGGCTTCCCGGCTGCTTCAGAAACCAAAATCGCGATCCTGGTGTCTGGTACCCACTCAAGATGTAAAATTTCCAGACATTCTGAGAAAAAAAAATGGAAATAAATATTTAAAAAATACCACACACCTTCCCCTTCATTTCCCCCAGCCCGGGTTTTTCTCTAAAGTTGTTCCCCATGGTTTCAAAACATCGGGAAATTGTACCTTTCTAACTTCCAATTTACTGGACAAAAGGAGAACATCCCAGTGTAAGCCTCACTACTTAGTGAGGAATAGCACCTTGGGGAAAAAATGTCTCCAGTGTTTTTTCTAATATTTTTTTCAAGGGGGTGGCCCAGTGTCGAACAACCTCTGGAGGGGGGTGGGCTGGCTGGAGTACCTGCTTCAGAACTACAACTCCCAGAAGCCTTTGCCACCTGTCCTAGGCCAGCCCAAGGGCATGTGGGAGTGGGAGTCCCAGGCCTCCCAGATGCTGCCAACGCCTGCCGGGCATCGTCGAGAGAGCCAGGCCAGGATGCTGGGTGTTGTTGTCCCAAGCGGGTGGGATGGAGTTAGGGGAGGGGGGGGGAGAGAAAGCCTGCTGGCCAAGGATGCTGGGAGTTCTAGCCCGGGCAGGTCCCGTTTCCCATGAATGAGACGGGATTGGGGGGGTGGGGCACTCTGAAGGCCAGGGATGCTGGGAGTTGTAGTACAGTCCCTTTGGAGGTGTGTGTGGGGGGGGGAGGCGGAAAGAGGAGGAAAAACTTAGGACAGGAGTGTCCAAACTTCGGCCCTGCAGATGTTTTCGACCACCACAACTCCCTGAATCCCAAGCCTTTCTCTCTCTTGCTAATGCCAATGGGGGACGATGGGCGTTGTGGTCCAACGCTTCTGGAGGGCCAAAGTTCGGAGCCCACTGATCTTAGGACGCTCTTTGTGTGTGTGGGGGGGGGGGTCGGAGGCTGCTGGGCCGGCGCTTCACCAGGGCTGCCTTTTTGCTCCCCGAAAAAAGGGGAAGGGAAAGAGGGGCTGCTGGGAGTTGTAGTCCTAGCAGGGGGGGTGCTGGGAGTTGTAGTCCTAGGAGGGTTGGTTGGTTGGTTTGTTGGGTGGTTGGTTGGTGGTGGTGGAGAAAAGGAGTCCCGTCCTGGGACGCTGGGGGCTGGTCGACCCACTTCTCCTTTCCCCCCCCCATGGAAAGGGAGGGGGGGAAAATGCCCTTCTCTTCCGGCTTCCGGGCTGCCTTGCTTCCTTCTTCCGGTTTCCTGGGGTTGGGCGAGGGCGGGAGGGCGGAAGTGACGCAGGCGCGCCGCGCGCGTCGTCAGCCGCCGGCGTGTGGGCGTGGCCTGGCGGCCGAAGCGGCTCGGCGGCGGCGGCGGCGGCGGTGCTGACGCGTCTCTCCTTGGGGGGGGGGCGGAGGGGGGGAGAGCGAGCGCGCGAACGTTCCTTCCGGGATGGCGCTTTCCTCGGCGGCGGCGGCGGCGGGGGGCGGGCCTCCTCCTAGTCCTGCTCCTTCCCCTCCTTTCCCCCCGGGTCCTAGCGCCGCCGGTGCTCCTCTTCCTCCTCCGTCGAAGGGGCTTCGGGTGCCGGCGCTGTGCCTGGCGTGGTACGGGCTGAGCGCGGGAGGGAACGTGGTGAACAAGGTGCTGCTGGGGGTCTTCCCCCGCCCGGTCTCGGTCTCCCTCTGCCACGTGCTGGCCCTGGCCGCCCTCCTGCCCCCCCTCCTGCGGGCCTGGAGGGTCCCCCCCGTCGCCTCTTCCTCTTCCTCCTCTTCCTCTTACCCGCGCCTCGTCCTCCCGCTCGCCTTCGGCAAGTACCTCGCCTCCGTCGCCGCCCACGTCTCCCTCGGAAGGGTGCCCGTCTCCTACGCCCACACCGGTGAGGAGGACCGCCGATAAAGGGGGGAAACCGCCGATGCCGGGGGAAACCGCCGATGCCGGGGGAAACCGCCGATAGAGGGAGAGCCCCGCCCTCAGGGTTGGGGGGGAATGAGAGGGAGGGAGGGGAATGGTGGGGGAGAGATTGGCTTCCTTCCAAGGGAGAAAAAAAGGAAGGGAGACCCGCGGATAACGAGGACCGCGAGGGAGGTGGGACGGCGTGGAAGGGGGAAGGGGCCTCCCCTAAAGGAGGGGCCCGGGGAAGGGAACCCCATAGTGCAAGGGCTGAGATGGGTGGAGAAGAGATGGGAGTTGAGGAGAAGGGTTCCCAACCAGAGCGGGTCAGCAGATCCCCGATCCCGCGGATACCAACACACACACACACATACAGAATGCCTTTGGGGTCCTCCCAGGGCACCCGCTCGCCTTCATGCCCAGGGCTCAGAGCTCAGCAGGTCCTTGGGAAAGGTTGGGCGGGACGATGCGGGGTCCTTCCCCCTCCAGTTCGGTGATGATGATGATGATGATGATGATGATGATGATCCAGCCCCCCCCAATCCTCCCTCTCTAACCCCCCTCCTCCTCCTCCTCTCCCCAGTCAAGGCCACCATGCCCATCTGGGTGGTTCTCCTCTCCCGGATCATCATGAAGGAGAAGCAGACCACCAAGGTAAGGGGGAGGGGTGTGTGTGTGTGTGTGTGTGTGTGTGTGTGCCTGCCTCAGGCGGCCTCTCCCTTGGGGACGTCGCCGGGGGAAAGGGGGCCCTTGCCAAGAGCCACCATTCCCCCCCCCCCGCCCTCCCGGATCCGCTTAGATTTGGCTTGAGCAAAAGGGGTTGGGGTGGGGTTGGACTGGATGTCCTTTGAGGGGCCCCCCTTCCGGCTCCATGATTCTCTCTCTCTCTCTCTCTCTCTCTCAATCAGGTGTATCTCTCTCTCATCCCCATCATCGGAGGCGTCCTAGTGGCCACCGTCACGGAGCTCTCCTTTGACACCTGGGGCCTGCTTAGCGCGTTGGCAGCCACACTGTGCTTCTCCTTGCAGAACATTTATTCAAAAAAGGTACCCCCCGTCTCCACTCCTGATAAAAATTCAGGCCAGAAATGTGGGTGCAGGACTTTGACACCCGTTGAACCCAATCGTCCTGGCCCCGGGGGTGGTGGTGGTGGTGGTGGAAGGGGTGGATCAGGGGGGGTTGGTGTCGCACCAGGGGGCTTGCAAGCGCATCTTAAGTAGGATATCTCCCCCCTCAATGTCCGTAGATGATCCAATCCATTCCCGGCCTCTTCCCCCCCCCCCCGCCGCGGATACCGAAAATCGCAGATAAGAGCAAACAGGCCTATCCTAGAGGATGCCGTGTTCTCTGGTGCCCTCCAGTGGCCCATTTCGGAAAAGACATTGCACACCGTAGCCTGGTCCTCTGCCTCCTTTTAGCGGCTGGTTCTGGGGGCTGCCTCTTGAGAAATCTGTAGCATTTCACAGGATTTTTGCCGTTTTAATGTCTTTTTAAAATTTGCAGAAACGAGTCTGAGAAAACGGTGTGTGTGTGTGTGTGTGTCCTACCATAAAAGGGGAAATTGCTAATTGCTGCCAGATGGGGCAAGTCTCAAAGATGGATGGATGGATGGATGATTGGATGGATGGATGCATGAATGGATGGATGGATGGATGATTGAATGATGCATGAATGGATGGATGGATGGATAGATGCATGAATGGATGGATGATTGGATGGATGGATGGATGGATGGATGGATGGATCGATGGATGATTGGATGGATGGATGGATGGATGGATGGATGGATGGATGGATGGATGGATGGATGATTGGATGGATGGATGGATGATGGATGGATGGATGGATGGATGGATGATAGATGGAAGGATGGATGGATGGATGATGATAGATGGATGGATGATGATGGATGGATGGATGGATAGATGCATGGATGGATGGATGGGTGGGTGGATAGATGCATGGATGGATGAATGGATGGATGGATGCATGGATGGATGGATGGATGCATGGATGGATGGATGGATGGATGGATGGATGGATGGATGAATGGATGGATGGATGCATGAATGGATGGATGGATGGATGATTGAATGATGGATGGATAGATGCATGAATGGATGGATGATTGGATGGATGATTGGATGGATGGATGGATGGATGGATGGATGGATCGATGGATGATTGGATGGATGGATGGATGGATGGATGGATGGATGGATGATTGGATGGATGGATGGATGGATGGATGGATGCATGGATGGATGGATGGATGGATGGATGGATGGATGGATGGATGGATGCATGGATGGATGGATGGATGGATGGATGGATGGATGGATGAATGGATGGATGGATGGATGGATGGATGATTGGATGGATGATTGGATGAATGGATGGATGGATGGATGCATGGATGGATGAATGGATGGATGGATAGATGCATGGATGGATGGATGGATGGATGGATGGATAATTGGTTGGATGGATGGATGGATAGATGCATGGATGGATGGATGGATGGATGGATGGATAGATGCATGGATGGATGGATGGATGGATGGATGCATGGATGCATGGATGGATGGATGGATAGATGCATGGATGGATGAATGGATGGATGAATGCATGGATGGATGGATGGATGGATGGATGGATGAATGCATGGATGGATGGATGGATGGATGGATGGATGGATGGATGGATGGATGGATGGATGGATAGATGCATGGATGGATGGATGGATGGATGGATGGATGGATGGATAGATGCATGGATGGATGGATGGATGGATGGATGGATGGATGGATGGATGGATGGATAGATGCATGGATGGATGGATGGATGGATGGATGGATGGATCGATGGATGATTGGATGGATGGATAGATGCATGGATGGATGGATGGATGGATGGATAGATGCATGGATGGATGGATGGATGGATGGATGGATGGATGGATGGATGGATGGATAGATGCATGGATGGATGGATGGATGGATGGATGGATGGATGGATGCATGGATGGATGAATGGATGGATGGATAGATGCATGGATGGATGATTGGATGGATGGATGGATGGATAGATGCATGGATGGATGGATGGATGGATGGATGGATAGATGCATGGATGGATGAATGGATGGATGGATAGATGCCTGGATGGATGGATGGGTCAATGGATGCATGAATGGATAGATGGATCATTGGATGGATGGATGGAGAGCCGTTTCCTGTGTGAGCTTTTGGGGTTGAAAAGGACGAGAAAACAGCTTCTAACAAAGTTACCAAAAATGAAAGGTGACGCTTCTCTTAGCTTAAGGAAGAAAACTGAACCAAAAAAATATACATAGCCAGAGACAAACCGAAAGTGGAAGGAAGGAAGGAAAAAGAAAGAAAGAGAACCCGTTGGTTGGACGCTCACTCTTTTTGGGACGCCGCCCTCCCTCCAGGTCCTGAGAGATTCTCGCATCCATCACTTGCGCCTGCTGAACATTCTCGGTTGCCACGCCGTCTTCTTCATGATCCCGACCTGGGTCCTGGTGGATCTCTCCTCCTTCCTCATGGAAAACGACCTGGTACGTTGGTGGTGGTGGTGGTGGGAGAGCTGGCAGCAGTGGGGGGGGGAGGGGGATTTTGTTCTCTTCCAGGGGGGATCCAGATATGGCCTGGTCCGTCCCTAGAGTGCCTCCGAACCTTGCATTTCCCCCAAAGCACAAAAGGGGAAATTCAGAATTCAACGTTCGGGATACGGGTGCAGCAGAACGCCTCTTCTCCCTGCCCTGCCCGGGGCGGGGGGGGGGTTATCCATGGGTGGGGGTCGGTAGGTTCTAAGTTGCCCCATAGGTGCAGAAAAACGCTGGGGCCTCAAGGAGGTCTACCGTTTCAAGAAGCCAGTTTAAAAGAACATGCTGGGAATGATGTATAAATGCGGTTTTGTTTCGTACTTTCGGGCCGCGGATCGGTGGGTCCGTAGATAAGAGGGTTCCCCCCCCCTATTAAAATCGAAATGAGTTTGGTTTGTCCTTTGACATGAATCCATGTCCGCTCTTTCCTTCTTCCAGTGCCTGAAAAACATGGGCGGGCCAGGGTAGGGATGTTGATGGCGACGCACGTCCACCAAATTTCGTGGGGAGGGGGAGGGTCTCCTCTGTGGGTGAATTGGGGTGGGGTGGGGGACCCGTGGTGCCCCACCCACCCCTCCAGGTCTCCCGCTTGCCTCCTCCGGCAGAGTTCGGCGGCCCACTGGCCCTGGATCCTCCTCCTGCTGGCCGTCAGCGGCTTCTGCAACTTCGCCCAAAACGTCATTGCCTTCAGCATCCTCAATCTCATCAGCCCGCTCAGCTACTCCGTGGCCAACGCCACCAAGAGGATCACCGTCATCACCGTCTCCTTGATCATGCTCCGGAACCCGGTCACGGCCACCAACGTGCTCGGCATGCTGACCGCCATCTTGGGCGTCTTCATGTACAACAAGGTCTGTGATCCTCTTTCCTTAAAAATGCTTTTTTGTTTCCTAAATTATTTCCTTTTTTAAAAAAATTAAAAAAACCTTTAATTTTTTTTAAAAAAATTATTTAATTTTTTAAAAAAAAATGTTTTAAAAAATTTATTTTAAAAAAATTAATTTTTTTAAATTTTTTTTAAAAAAATTAAATTTATTTTAAAATTTATTTTATTATACTGATTAATATCACTTTACTAAAAAACCTAAATTTATTTTAAAATTATTTAAAAAATTATAAAGCTTTTTTTGAAAAAGTTTTTTTTAAAAAATTATTTTTTTAAAATTTATTTTTTACAACATTACTTTTTGAAAAAATGTAAAGCTGTCTTTGAAAAAGTTTTTTTTTAAAAAAAATGTTTTTGAGCTCTCTTTTTAAAATAGTTTTCAACTGGCATTTTAAATATATTTTAAACTACCCTCCCCCCCCCATATATAAGATACCACCCCCCATGTGTATGATGACTGTTTGTAGAGACAGGGTATGCGCAATTTCACAACCTTACGGTTCTCTCCTCGGCTGACTTCCGTGCATACGATGACCTTGGAGTTTTAGGCTTTTTAGTTCCGTCTCGGATGATAGGGCGGTATATAAATGTAATAATAATAATAATATAATGGTTTCAGGCAAAAATATAGTCTTATACATAGGGAAATGTGGTATTTCTTGAACAGTTTTTGTAAAGCTGCTTTTTAATTTTTTGGAAAAAACCTTTTCTAAAAAAATAAAGAAATAATCTTAAAAGTATTTATAATCACAATGTTTATTATTTTTTTAAAAAAAAAAGTTTGGTATTTTTTTAACAAAATATATATAGAAACCCGTTTTGAAAGGGGTTAAGTGAGGCTTTAACGTTACCCTGTTTTTAAAGGAACACTTTATCAACTTTTTTTTAAATTAAAAAAAATAACTTAAAAATTAAAATTTAAAAAAAAATAGTTTCTTAAAGAAATGTTTTAAAGCAGGGCAGTAGGATCCGTCCTGCACGCTGGCCGCCCGGCTTAATCCCGGACGTTTCTCTCGTAGACCAAACACGATGCCAACCGGGCAGCCAAGCGGCACCTGCTGCCTGTCACCACGGGGGACCTGGTGAGCTTCGAACACCTCCGGAACGCCGGAGGAGAAAAATCCCACAACGGACTGACTCCTTTTGCCCGCCAGGGGGACTTCCCGTATGCCGGTCGGGGAGCTGGCGGCGGCGGCGGTGGCGGCACCGTCCTGATGGACCACTTCCCGTACGGCCGGCCGAACTACCCCACCCTCTACGGCTCCCGGCGCTACGATATCTAAGCCGGCGGCCCGGGGGGTGAGTTGGGGAGTTCCCCTCGCTACCTCCCACCCCCTGATGTACCTTGGGAGACTCTGGAGGAGTCCCTCGTCCTTTCGTGGAGACCTTCTGCGTCTGGAACCGGGCGGCCAGAAGGGTCCCGCCTCCCCGTGGAACGGATGGCCGGAGTCGATTGTCCCGGATAAGAATAACTGAACGCAACGAGAGACAGGCGGACCTCAGGGGTGGCCCCCTAACCCCTTCGGCTGCAGAATCGTGCTCAGTGTCTCTCCCCCTTCCTCCTTTAAAGGCCTTGGGCGGGCGTTTCGGCCTTGCAACGGCGTCCGGTCCTGCCTCGCCGCTGGGGAATCCGGCGAAGCAATTCCGTTTTGGCGTCTTCGGCGGCCCGCGAGACCCGTCGTGCGAAAGCGGGTGGCGTCCCGCAAGGAGTGGCTTGTAAAAATCAGGCGTACGCAGCCCTCCCTCCCTCTGGGACCCGCTTTCGCCCTTGCTCTCCTTTCGGGACAGGACGAGGACACAATTTTAAAACAAAAATTGTTAATATTTTAAAGGAAGAATCGTGTACTGTTCGGACATTTGCCCCACGGGCCTCCAACAC
The DNA here is from genome assembly GCA_037367305.1 of Phrynocephalus vlangalii. Taxonomy (NCBI): domain Eukaryota; kingdom Metazoa; phylum Chordata; class Lepidosauria; order Squamata; family Agamidae; genus Phrynocephalus; species Phrynocephalus vlangalii. The sequence goes on from JAWVWN010002910.1 coordinate 2,580,493, forward strand.
TCCCTGTTCCTCTTTCAATCATGATTTCCGGAAGCCCCCTTTCTCCTCGCCTCCCGAGGGCCAATATTCGGTAGGATTATAGTCGGTATCCGTGGGGGGCAATGTCGTCCCCAAAGCCCCCCTGCGGGATGCTAGCAAACGCGGACGTATCAAACACAAAGAGACATTGCTGGCTTTCTGGGCTCTCCCTTTTGGTCAATGTGCCGTGGAAATGCACTCAAATAGGCATTTTTTTTTCGGGTTGTATTTATTATTTTCAGGCAGTGGATAAGTGAATCAGCAGATCTTGAACCCCGTGGATGGCAGGGCCCTCCTGTAGAAGCAACCTCGATGAAGCCGGCTCTCATTTCCACGGCTCCGTTTTCTGTGACGTTGTTTCCCGAGCGCTCCTGATAATCAGAATTGAGGGATCCCGCTTTTAAATTGGTATTTATTCCTCTCCTGCTCCTTCCGGACAGGAACGCTTGTCCCGTTTCCCTTCCGCTCTGGGTGACGTTCCGGATTGGTTTGCCCCGAGGAGCTGGCCGCTCTCGGTTTCTGGCGTCGCGGGTCTCCTGCCGGTGCCGAAACGAGGGCTCAGCTCCCCCGAATTTCCACAGAGGAAGGCTTGTGGCGGCTCCCCGTCCTGGGCGAGCCATGCACGGAGCCCAGCGGATGCTGGGACCAGCAGATAAGAGCAGGCGCCTTCCCCGGGACGGTCCCAGGTGCGCCTCCGACGGCCAGTTCTGATCGATTCCTTTTCCGGAACGGAAGTTTCGGTTTTCCTTTTCATATTTTCCAAGGATGGGGATCCTTCTGATCCCGGAGGGGGGGGGGGTTGGGGGACCTTTCAGTGCTCCAGGAACGGAACCAGAACGCTCAGGATCGGGAACAATCCCTGGCGTGGGGTTTCGTTGAAGAACTTTTGAGACCCCCTTGCTCACGATGGAGCCCTTTAAAAAAAAAAAGATTTGATGCCTGGGACCTGCATCCTGTTTCAGGCACGGTGGCACCCCAAAAAGCAGGTCTCTCTTTCTGGGGACATGTAAGGGGAACCCCCCCAAAAGACACCCCTTGGCCCTCCTCACTTTGCTTCGGGGGGGGGGGGGCGAGGTCTCCCTCCAAGGAGGGACTGTTTGGTTATTTTAGCACTTAGGCGCTTGGAGCCATGCCCGTGGGGGACGCCCCCTAGGCATGACTGCCTGGGGAGGGTTGGGTTGGGTTTGGGGAGGGAAGGGGGGGCTGTAGGTCTCCTTTAGAGGAATACGGTCCCTTTTGGGGTTTGTGGGGTCTCTCTCTCTCTCCATTGGCGTACCTGCCATGCCCTCCCGTCCGGTCCCCAACGCCAGGCAAACTTTTTAAAAATAAAAGCTTTGGCCGTGGCGCACGGGGACCATGTGCTTTGTTGTCGTTTCACGGGCTTGGCCTTGTGGGGGGGCGTGTGTGTGTGTGTGTGTGTGTGTGACGCTGTGTTTTCATTATGGACCGTGTAAAATAAAGCAGGATTCTGCCAAGCTGACACCCCGGTGTGGCCTCGGTTGTTTGGGAAGCAAAATTAGCCACCGCCTCTGTTACCTTCGGGGCTAAAGGCTGCTGGGGAGCTCTTTTGGGGGGGGGGGAAAGGGAGGGTTGAGAGTTCGAATCCCGTCTGCTCCTTGGCAGGGGCTGGACTGGATGACCTCACGGGGTCCCTCCTAGGATCTTCTCAGAGGAATTTTTTTTTTGGGGGGGGGTGTGTCGCGAAGGATCCACTACTGAGAAGAGGGATGTGGGGTGGGGAATGGGTGCGTCACACAACCCCTGTATGCTTGTGTGTGTGTGTGAGTGTGCACGCACACCCACGGATCATGCAACCCTCCTCTGTGTATGTGTGTGTGTGCCTATGCCATGCAACCTTTCTGTGCATGTTCCAGTCTTGGGTATTTGTGTCTGTAATGCCATGCAACCTGTGTGGGTGTGTACTACACAACCCTTTGTGTCTGTGTGCGGATCTCTTGCAGTCCTCTGTGTGTGTGTATGTGTGTGTGTGTGTGTGCGCGCGCGCGCGTGTGCATGCATGCATACATACATGGATCATGCAACTTTTTTGTGCATGTTCCAGTCATGTGCATTTGTGTCTGTATGCCGTGCAACCCCTCTGTGTGTGTGTGTGTACTACCCAACCCTTTGTGTCTGCGTGTGGCTCTCTCGCATTCGTCTGTGTGTGTGTGTGTGTGTGTGTGTGTGTGTGTGTGTGTGTGTGTGTGTGTGTGTCTCCCGCGGGGCCGGCCTCCCCCTCTCCTTCCTGGAGCTTCTCCCCAGGCGCCTGCCTGCCAAGCGCGCTGCACGTCTGAACGCTCCTGCCAGACGCGTGTCGCGCCCGCCGCCCGCCCCGCCTGCGCCCGAAAGGGTTAAACGGAAGGCGGCGGGGATTGGTTGAGAAAGAGAGAGGGGGCGGGGCCCGGAGCTCCTCCCACCGCCGGTGGGTGGGTGGGGTGGCTGGGCGGGGCCAAAAGAGTGAGAGGGAGGGAGGAAAGGAAGAAAGAAAGAACGCGCAGAGAGCTCCGCCCCTTTCTTGCGGCAGCCACGCCCCCGGGAACGGCGGGGCGGGGCGAAGGCTCTGGTTGCCCGGGCGACGCGGGAGGGAGGGAGGGGGTGACGCCGCCGCCGCCGCCGCCGCCGCTGCCGCCAAGGGAGCGCGGTTTTACGACGGTCGCGGGCGCGCTTGGCGGCGGCCTGGGGCCTAGTCAGGCTGGGGAAGGCGCGCCTCGATTTTCGCCGCACCGCTTCCTCCGAGGCGGCCATGGAGATGCCGCCGCCGCCGCCCCCGCTGCCTCCGCCGCCTGAAGGTGAGTCTCCCCCCCCCACAGGCACCCCACCCCAAGGAGAGGGGGAGGGGGAAGTAAGGGAAGGGGGAATATTTCCTCCAAGGAAGCCCCACCCCCACCCCCGTCCCCAAAAGGGAGGGGGGGATGAATAAAGCCTCTCCACCCCTCCCTTTATATCCGCGGGTTGTTGGGGGGAGGGGTAAAGAAATCAGGGCCCCTCGCGAGCCCCCCCGCTCCGCGGATACCGAGAAACGCGGATAGTAGCGAACGCTGGTCGAAAAAAGGCCCGCCGAGCAAGGCCTCTGGCGCCCCGCGCCCCCTAGTGGCCTGTTCTGGTACCTTCTTCTCTACCTGGGCTGTCTGTGGCCCCTCCTCGTGACTCAAGTCACTCTCTAAGCCACCTTGGGGGGTGGGGGGTTTCCTTTTTATTTATTTATTTATTTATTTATTTATTTATTTATTTTTCACACTTATATACCGCACCTATTTTCCCAAAGAGAAAACCGGGGGTAAGAAAATACTCTAAAATAAATTAAATACAGTGGACCCTTTGTATAACAAACGGCTTGTATAACATAAAATCTGTACAACATAAAAACATTCCGGAGAGAGAGGGGAAATTTGCTTAACAGAGTCGCCCTATGGGGCGAATCCGTACAACCTAAAAATGGGATTACTCCTTTTTCAATGCATTCCTATGGAAATTTGTATAAAGGAAAATTTGCTTAACAGAATTTCATTTGGAACGAATGAATTCCTTGATACAAGGGGCCACTTGTAAATAAAACGAGTTTGCGCCTAGGCCTAGGATGTGTGTGTGTGTGTGTGTGTGTGTGTGTGTGTGTGTGTGTGTGTGTGAGAGAGAGAGAGAGAGAGAGAGAGTTCGTATGCCCCTAGGGCTTTTTCTCATGACGTTTTCTAACTGCAGAGGAACAACGGTATACAAGTGATACCTTGGATAAAGGAATTAATTCATTCCCAATGAAATTAATTATGTTAAGCGAATTTTCCTTGATACAAATTTCCCATAGGAATGTATTGAAAACGGAGTAATCCCATTTTTAGGTTGTACGGATTCGCCCCATAGACGATTCTGTTAAGTAAATTTCCCCCCTATCTCCGGAATGTTTTTATGTTGTACAGATTTTATGTTATACAAGTTGTTTGTTCTACAAGGGTTCACTGTAGGTAGGTTGGCAGGTAGGTAGATAGAATGGACTTATGTATTTTTAAAACAGGAGTATATTGAAATACTCTTGATTTTTTTTAAAGGAAGGAAGGAAACTAAAAATTAGGAAGGAAGGAGAAGCTGATGGATTTGTTTGTTATACAAAGGTCCACTGTAGCTGTATAGAATAAACTGTATACTGTATAAATAAATCAAGAAACCAGTGTGTGTGGGGGGGGGGGGGAGCCAGTCCTGCAGAGGCAGAGAGGAGTGTGTGTGCTTATGTTTGTGCGTGTGTGTTTGTGTTGTGGGTTCCTCCTGTCTCCAGGGGTTCTGGTCACACACACACACACACACACACACACACACACACACACACACACACACACACACACACACACACACACACACACACACACACACACACAACATCTGGTCCTGCCCCCCTCTTCCCTCCCCAGACCAGGAGCTGCTCAATGTCATCGACAAGCTGGCCCAGTTTGTGGCCCGCAACGGGCCCGAGTTCGAGAAGATGACCATGGAGAAGCAGAAGGAGAACCCCAAGTTTTCTTTCCTCTTTGGGGGAGACTTCTACGGCTACTATAAGTACAAGCTGGCCCTGGAGCAGCAGCAGCGTGAGTCTCCCCCGGCCGGGGTGGTGGGGTCGGGGGTCGGCGATGGGTTGGGGCTGCGGTGCCGTCGAAGTTGGGGCTGCCTTTCGGGGCCAAATCGGGGACTCCCTGGCTGCTTCCGGGGGTCCTCTCTAGGCGGCTGCATCTCTCTCTCTCCCTTGAGCGTAATAAGAACATAAGAACCTAAGAGGAGCCCTGTGCTGGATCAGGCCAAAGGCCCACCTAGTCCAGCTTCCTGGATCTCACATTGCCCCCACCAGATGCCTCTGGGAGCGCACGAGACTAGATCTCTGTCTCCTGATAGCACTCCCCTGCATCTGGCCCTTGAAGGACCCCGGTTTTAAGCCTGGAGATGACACATCTCCATCATGGTTTGTCACCTGGGATGGACTTTCCTCCAGGAATCTGTCCAATCCCCTTTTGAAGGCATCCAGGCCAGATGCCATCCCCACCTCCTGTGGCAGGGAGTTCCACAGACTAACCACGCGCTGGGTGAAAAAAATATTTTATTTTGTCTGTTCTTACTCTCCCAGCCCTCAATTGGAGTGGATGTCCCCCTAGTTCTGGTATTTTGTGAGAGGGAGAAGAGCTTCCCTCTATCCACTTGACTCATGCCCTGCATTATTTTGTACCTCTCAATCATATTCCCCCCTCAGGTGCCTTTTTTCCAGACTAAAGAGCCCCAAATGCTTTAGCCTTTCCTCATAAGGGAGGTGTCCCAGCCCAGGAATCATTTTAGTCGCTCTCTTCTGCACCTTTTCCAGTTCCACTATGTCTTTTTTGAGATGCGCAGTCCTGGCATGGCCACCCTGTGCCGCCTCCCTCCTCCTCCGCCGCCCGCCTGGCCTCCCTCGTAGGGAGGTTGTGAGGACAAAGCGGGGGGGGGGCGAGGAGCGCCTTGGAGGCTCCCCGGGGAGGGGGGAGGAGGAGGCCGGGAGGGCCAGCAGAGATGCCGGGAGGACGCTTGGGCTAGGGTGGTCAGATTGATCTTCTTGATATGGGGGGGCTTCCTTCCAACTCCTCTCCGCAGTGTTATGCAAACAGAGCCAGGAGCTGGAGGCGGCCCCGCCGATCCAGCCCCTGCCCCAGCCTCCCTTGGCCGCCCCCGTCTCCGTCGCAGCCGCCGTCACCGCCGCTGCCGCCCCCCTCCCCGCCCCTCAGGGGACCCCCTCCATGGAGGAACTGATCCAGCAGAGCCAATGGAACCTCCAGCAGCAGGAGCAGCACCTCTTGGCTTTAAGACAGGTGAGACCCCGATTCAGCCTTCTGCCTGCCGGACCAAAGCCTCAGGGACAGGCCGGCAACCGTGCCCGGTCAGAAACGAGGCAGCTCGAGAGTGAGAGAGATTTTTCAGCCTCGTGGCTCTTGGACTCGGTCGGCGAGGAATCAGCACAGCCGGGGGGGGGCGAGGCAGGGAGGTCTCAACACCCCCACCACCTCACCCGCGCCCTCCCTGCCTGATATTTTCGCACAAGGGGTACGACCCCCGTCCTGGTCAGCGGCTGGACTTCCCTGGGCCCTTCGGCCGTCCCCGTAAGGCTTCTCCATTCCTGGGGCAAAATTTCTGTACACCAGGTAGAATTTTGCCTCCGCTTCGGCTCTGGGTTTGGAGACCCGACGGCTGACCGTTGCCCCCCCCCCCCAGCCCACCCCTTGCCCTGGGCGTTCTTCCAAAGTTTTTTAAGCTGGTCTTTTAAGTGGAAATAAATTGCCTACATTGGACCTGGGGTTTGGGCTCCTTTCGGTGTCGCTGACGTTCGGGAATTGGGGGTAGGTGGGAAGAGTCTTTTGGGTCTGGCTTCTGACCAGGGGAGATTAGGTGGGGAGGACACCCCCCGCCCGCCCACCCAAAGACCGATGAAGCTGTTTGGATGAGCAGCGAAACGTTTGTATCTCTCAAAAAGAAGTCCAGTAGCCATGAACTCAGCTTCCAGATAAACTCACCTGGAGGACTGAGAATCTTCACAGACACACACACACACACGGTGGTCAGACCCTCTTTTTTGGGGGGGGGGGGTGTTCTTCCTTCGCCCAGGAGCAAATCTCTGCCGCCGTCACCCTGGCGGTCGAGCAACAGATGCAGAAGGCCCTGGAGGAGACCCAGCTGGACGTGAACGAGTTTGACAACCTCCTTCAGCCCATCATCGACACGTGCACGAAGGATGCCATTTCGGTGAGCGGGGAGGGGAGGGGGGGAGACGAAGGGAACGAAGGCGGGGGGGGGGCTCAGGCTCGGGGGCGGGGGTGGGGGTGGGGGAAGAAGGCGCCCAGAAGCGATCTTAGGGTGGCGGCAGTGGTGGTCCTTTCCAGCCCCTCCAGCCTTGACGGCGCCCGCGCGGGGGCGGGGGGATGCCTCTCTCTTTAGGCCGGCAAAAATTGGATGTTCAGCAACGCCAAGTCCCCGCAGCACTGCGAGCTGATGGCCGGGCACCTGCGCAACCGCATCACGGCCGAGGGGGCCCACTTTGAGCTGCGGCTCCACCTGATCTACCTCATCAATGACGTCCTGCACCACTGGTGAGGCCAGGGGCACGGGCACACGCGTACCCGCTCGGGCGGTGTGGTGGTGTGGAATCTCGGGGCCTGGGCTGTGCCCGGTCCTCTTAGCCTTCTCGTGGGGAATCATAGAATCATAGAATCCTAGAGTTGGAAGAGACCTCAAGGGCCATCTAGTCCAACCCCCTGCCATGCAGGAAACCCCCATCACAGGACTCCCGACAGATGGCCATCCAGCCTCTGCTTAAACACCTCCTCCAAAGAAGGAGACTCCACCACCCTCCTTGGGGGCAGCATATTATTCCACTGCCGAACAGCTCTAACCGTCATTAAGTTGTTCCTGATGTTCAAATTGAATCTCTTTTCCTGCAGTTTGATACCATTTCCCCGTGTCCTAGTCTCTGAAACCATGGAAAACAAACCTGTTCCCTCTTCAATATGACATCCTTTCAAATATTTAAACATAGCTATCATATCCCCCCTCAGCCTTCTTTTAGAGAGGCTAAACATTCCCAGTTCCCTAAGCCGTTCCTCCTAAGACATTTCCTCCAGACCCTCAACCGTCCTGGTCGCCCTCCTCTGCACCCGCTCGAGGTTGTCAACATCCTTTTTAAATTGAGGCGCACAGAACTGGACACAGGACTCCAGGTGGGGTCTGACCAGAGAAGAATAGAGTGGCACTATCACTTCCCTTGATCTAGACACTATGGTTCTGTTGATGCAACCAAGAATCGCATTGGCTTCCCTGGCCGCCGCATCACACTGCTGACTCATGTTCAATTTGAGAGCGCCATGCAGTGGCTAGAAGGCCCTGGGTCAAGGCTTCGGAGGGCTGAGGGCGCTGGTCGGAGCGAGGGGAGGGTGGGCGTTGGTCCGGGGTCATCCTCCTCCTTCCGGGACAGATGGGGGAGTGCGAGAGGCAAAGGGGGGGGCGGGGGGAGACTCGGCCGCCTCTGCCCCCTTCCTGTTCAGGACGCTAGGTTGGACATCAGCACGGCCGTGTATATCGATGTAGGATCGCCATCTGCTGACCCACAGCCTGAAAAACCTTAGAAATAAGAAAGGAGGAGATCCATAAACCTTGTAAATAAATAAACCAAGTCAAGTCAAGTTTATTGCGGTCATACAACCCACCTATGAAAATATACAGCGAAAGGAAGAAGTAAAACAAAGAGAAATACTAGTAAACAGGAACATCAGGGGAATGGGTGGACGAAACGATCTCTGCCCTCTTTCGAATGGCAGCTTGAAGGAAATTTCCAACCTGTGCTGTAACGTGCGAGTTCTTGTCAGTTAGACAGCCTTGAACTAACCACCTGGAAGGGTGGCCTTGGAACTTAATTCAGCCACGGACGAATTAGGCTGTTCCTAATTTGTTCATAGAATGGACACAATAAAATAAAATCAATCAATCAATCATAAATAAGTCCAGATTTCCCAGGAGGAAGTGGCCAGGGAGAGAGGGGGGGGGCAGAGGCGAGGGGAGGGGGGCCGGAAGGTAGCCGGCGTCCCAAACCTTGCAGGGGGACGGTGGCCGATGGTGGGCCAACCCTCACCCTCACCCCCCCACCCCCCGGGGACTGGGGGATCCAACCTCGTGCCTCTCCGCCACCCCCCTGGGGGTAGGTGGGGAGGTGGGAGGGCATCTGAGGAGTGGGTGGGATTTTTTGACCGTGACCCCCCCCTCTCTTTCCTCGGCCTCCTTCCCGGGCGCGCAGTCAACGGAAGCAGCAGCGGGACCTCCTGGCGGCCTTGCAGAAAGTGGTGGTGCCGATCTACTGCACCAGCTTCCTGGCGGTGGAAGAGGACAAGCAGCAGAAGATCGCCAGGGTGAGCGGGCCCTGGCGGGGATGTGGGGTCCCCCCTCCAGGAGTTGAGGGCTGGAGGGGGGTTGAACAAGTGAAGGGGGAGGTTGGGGGTGGTGGTGGAGCGACTTTTGTGTGCAGAGGGGGATGCAGGAGCTTGCGAACAGCCCAGAAAGGGTAACTATTACCCCAATAACTACCCTTCTCCCCTAACCACCACCCCCCGCCTCCTTGTTTTCCCCGCAGCTCCTCCAACTGTGGGAGAAGAACGGCTACTTTGACGAATCCATCATCCAGCAATTGCAAAGCCCGGCGCTCGGGCTTGGGCAGTACCAGGTAAAAGCGCCCACGACAGGCGTGCAGCGAAAATGGGCCGAGCCTCCTCGCCGCCCCCCTGGCACCGTCCCACTTAACAACCACTCCGTCGTCTTAGACACCCCGGCTACGTGTCCCACCCCACGCCGACCCGCAAGTATATCATGCTGGAACTGTCTGGAAATGATTTTCCGTTCCATCGTCTGGCAGCCCACGGGTTTAAAAAAAAAAAAACTATTGCTGTAGCCCCAGGCATGGCCAAACTTCGGCCCTCCAGATGTTTTGGGCCACCACTCCTACAATCCTTTGCCATTGACAAGCTAAGCTTAGAATTCGGGGAGTTGCGGTCCAAAAAAAAAAATCAGGAGGGCCGAAGTTTGGAGATGCCCGCACGGTGGGTGTGGCCGGCTAGACTCCGATATCTCCTGCCTGAGGGTCGTCCCCACTTGCTTCTAGAAAGGAAGCCCCACAGGGCGACGAGCCACGCCTAGCCGGGCCATGCAGCCTGAAATACTCCCCTTTCCAGCTCCTCTCAGAGACACTCCCCCTCCCGTATCCGCAGAATCCGGTATCGCAACCTGGACATATTTAAAAATTGTGAAAAGAAAAGCCCTCGAGGTGAAGCTAGCATAACGGGTTGACTGGTGGGAGGCCGGAGCCCGCTCTGTTGGGTCGGAATTGCTGGAGGGGGGAGTAGAAATTTCCACGACGTCTTCTCGAGAGCGGACCGCGTCTGGCGCGGGCCGTTACAAGAGCGTTGGCTCTGACCTCCGTTTCCTAGCATCCGCCGTGCCTTTTGGAAGAGAACTCCCCTCCCACACACCCACGCCAGCCTTTCGGGAAGCATTAAAAACCCGGCTCTTCCGAGAGGCGTTTGGTGACTAAAAGTTATCCTTTTTTTTGTTTTTCCACCATCTGTTATTTGCTGTTGGTTTTGATCTATCGATAGATTGATTGTTAGTGCTTTTAATTGTGTCATTTAATTGTTTTGACTCTGTTTACATCTTTCGTTGCGAACCGCCCGGAGTTCCTCCGGGGAAGACGGGCGGTATACAAGTTTAATAAATAGATAGATAGATAGATAGATAGATAGATAGATAGATAGATAGATAGATAGATAGATAGATAGATAGATAGATAGATAGATAGATAGATAGATAGATAGATAGACCTTATACCGAGACCACAGCTGCGGTATAAGGATATCTGTAAGAGGGACCTGAAGGCCTTGGGAATGGACCTCAACAGCTGGGAAACCCTGACCTCCGATCGCGCGGTCTGGAGGCAAGAGAGACAGCCTGGTCTACATAAATCTGAAGAGGCATTTTTCCAACAGGCAGAGGAAAAGAGGCAGGCACGGAAAGAACGAAACTCCAGGACCGGGCAAGAAACAGAATACACCTGTCCCCAGTTCAGTAGAGACTGCCGTTCCTGAATTGGTCTATTTAGTCACACTAGGTGTTGTTCTTAGGATCTCTACTCCAGGCATGATGCCAGAGTCTTTCGAGACTGAAGGGATGCCAATGAAATAAATAAACAAACAAATAAATTTGGGCTCTGCAGCTTCCCTCCTGTAAATTGTGACAGAAATGACCCTTCCCCCCCCCACGCGGCCGCCCTTCCTCCTCGTGTTTCCTGACCTCCCCCCCCCCCTTCCCCGCGGCTTTTTTTTTGCAGGCCACCCTCATCATTGAGTACGCCAGCGTGGTCCAGCCCATCCAGGTGGCTGTCCAGCAGCAAATCCAGAACCTGAAAACGCAACACGAGGAGTTTGTCAACAGCCTCACGCAGCAGCAACAACAGCAGCAGCAGATTCCTCTGTTGGAGAGCGAGGGGAACGCGGCCGCCCCGGCCCCGGCTGCTGGTGCTGCTGCTGCTCCTCCTCCTCCTCCTCCTCCATCTTCAGCGGCACCCATCGCCCAAGGAGGTACGTCCAGCTCCCTGCTAGAGGCGTAGGACTCAGTGTTGGCTCTGATCTGCGTTCCTCAGCATCGGCTGTGTCTCTCAGGAGGGTTCCCCCCCCTGCAGATAATTGATTTGGGCTCCCCAGCGTTTGAAGAGGAAAAATATAGTGGGGGGAAACTGGGCAGATGGGGGGTGTTTGCATCCCTCCCTTCCCCCCCCCAAAAAAGAAAATTTTCTGCAGATTTCACATCCATCTTTCCTCCCCGTGGATCCGTGGCAGGGCAGACACGAGGCTAAATACAGGAGGATGCCGGCAGCAAATTTTCTCTCTCTCTCTCTCTCTTAAAAGATGGGGGATCATTGTTGTTATTTTTTTCTCTCTCTTCTTTTTCCTGCCCCCAGAGGAAGGGAAAACCCCGCTGCCACTTGCCGGCTCCGCGGAATACGACCCGTCCGGGACCGCCGGCTCAGACCCTGCCGCTCCTGGGCCGCCAAGAGGGGCCGGGGCCGGGCCCCCCGAACACCTCCCGCCCAATAAGCCCCCGTGGTTCGAACAGCCGCACCCGGTGGGCCCTTGGGGCCAACAGCAGGTACTGGGCACAGCCTTGGGTGGGAATGCCGCCCGTGTGTGTGTGTTTGTGTGTGTGTGTGTGTGTGTGTCCTGGTTGCCTTTGCACCTTTGGGGCCGCCCCTCACGCAGGCATCAGGACCGCTGTGGGGCCAAGGGAGCTTTTCCGCCACCCCCCCCCCCCCCCCCCCCGGTGCAGAAACATCGCACTTCTGGGAATCTCAGAGCCGTGTTGTGTAGTCTGAATATCACGTCACGACGCCTCATGATCAAGGAACATATGGGGCCCTCCCATTTTCCCCTCCAGAGGAAATCAAATCTTTAAAAAACAAAGCGTTCTGCTTCTATACCGCCCCATCGTGCTTAAAGCCCTCTCTCTGGGGGGTTTACAATATTTTTTTAATTGTGCAGGCAACACGTCGCGCCACCCCACCCCACCCAGCAAGCTGGGTCCTCATTTTACTGACCTCGGAAGGATGGAAGGCTGAGTCAACCTTGAGTCTGCTTACCTGGGATTGAACCCCCCCCCCCAGGTCGTGAGCAGAGTTTTAGCTACAGTACAGGCCTTTAACCACTGCGCCACAAGGCTCCTTTAAAAATGGTTTTTAAAAAGTTTTTTTTCTTCGGGGGGGGGGGAGGAGAAAATCCAGTTACCTGTCTATTTCTGGCTAAAATTGCTGCAGGGCTGAAGCCCCAAGCTATGCTCGTGGCCTGGGTTCGATTGTGGGGACACCCCCCCCCCCCCGGTGAGGCTCACTCATCCTTTTGAGATCAGTAAAATGGGGACCCTGGCCAGAGAGAGCTTTAAGCATTATTGGGGGGGGGGCAGATCAGCAGCCCTCATTTTTTTGGCTTTTAGCGCCTCTCAGTTCTTTTCCGACCTGTGACGTGGGTTTTATTTTAATTCTACATTTTTGGGGAATTGCTTTCCCCCCCTTTTTTGCAAACTGTCCTAGAATCATAGAATCCTAGAGTTGGAAGAGACCTCAAGGGCCATCTAGTCCAACCCCCTGCCATGCACGAACCCCCATCACAATATTTCTGACAGATGGCCGTCCAGCCTCTGCTTAGAAACCTCCAAAGAAGGAGACTCCACCACCCTCCGTGGCAGCATATTCCACTGCCAAACAGCTCTGACTGTCATGAAATTCTTCCTAATGTTCAAATGGAATCTCTTTTCCTGTAGTTTGAAACCGTTTCCCCGAGTCCTAGTCTCTGAAGCCATGGAAAACAAACCTGTTCCCTCTTCAATAGGACATCCTTTCAGATATTTAAACATAGCTATCATATCCCCTCTCAGTCTTCTTTTTGAAAGGCTAAGCAGAGGCTGGATGGCCATCTGTCGGGTGTCCTGTGATGGGGGTTCCTGCATGGCAGGGGGTTGGACTAGATGGCCCTTGAGGTCTCTTCCAACTCTAGGATTCTATAAACCTTCCCAGTTCCCTAAGCTGTTCCTCCTAAGACATTTCCTCCAGACCCTCCACCATCCTGGTCGCCCTCCTCTGGACCCGCTCGAGGTGGTCAACCTCCTTTGGGCCGGCTGGGGGGGGCAGGGGGGCGTAGAAAAATAAGTGCCACGAAGACCCAATGGAGAAAACGGAGACGCAATTGCTGACGCGCCTTCCCCCGCCCCCTTTGTCCCTGTCCTTTGGCAGCCTCCGGACCAGCCGCCTTTCCCGCACCACCAGGGACCCCCGCATTGCCCCCCCTGGAACAGCAACCACGACGGGATGTGGAACGAACAGCGGGAACCGGGATGGAGCAACCAGCGCGAGGCTCCCTGGAACAACCCGCCCGACCCGGCTTGGAACAACCAGTTCGAGCCCCCCTGGAACAACCAGCACGAGCAGCCGCCCTGGGGGGGCGGCGGCGGAGGTGGCGGCGGAGGTGGTGGTGGGGGCGGCCAGCGGGAGCCCCCCTTCCGGATGCAGCGCCCGCCCCACTTCCGGGGCCCCTTCCCGCCTCACCAGCAGCACCCCCCCTTCAACCAGCCCCCCCACCCGCACGGCTTCAACCGCTTCCCGCCCCGGTTCATGCAGGACGACTTCCCGCCCCGGCACCCCTTCGAACGGCCCCCGTATCCGCACCGCTTCGACTACCCGCAGGGGGACTTCCCGCAAGGTAAGCCGCGGGGATTCCCCGGAAGCCGGCGGGTGGGGCAGGGAAGGGGGGGGTTCGGTGGCCCCGTCTGGGGCGCCTGAGCCAAGCCTGCCTGTGACCCCGACCCACCCACCCCCACCCCCCCGAGGCAAACAAAGGTGCTTTAATTTCCATCAGTGCCCTTAGCGGACAATTTGGAAAGTTCAGCGGAGAATCCCAGGGCCTTTTCACACGACCCCTAAGATCCGCTGGCCACTTAAATTCGGACCAGGGATCTCGGGGGTTCGTTGCTCTTCCTGCACCCCCACCCCTCCACACTTCCTTGCTCCTGTCTGCGTGAGGGGAGGGAGGAAGAAAGAGAGGAAAAAATGCAGTCTCACCTCCGAAGCTGCCCGGAGCCCCGTCGTCCGTCCTGATTCCTTCTCTTCTGTTTTTTTCTTTTTTTTTGCCTCCCGCCCCTTCTCTTAAAGGGGTGGGAGGCAAAAAAAAACCAGAAGCGAGGAGAGCCCCGCACTCACCAGATTAAATCCGGAAATGGGGATTTTCACCCTCCTAGAGCAGGTACAAGAAAAGTGCGCTGGGACGTGCTTAGGGTGGCCGTGGTCGCACTTAATTTCCTGCAAACTCCGGAGCTGGTGGGGAAACAATTGTAAGCTCCGGAGCTGGGAGCCATTTGCCGCGGAGTTTAGGGGTCGTGTACAAGTACCCCCAGTGCCCGAGTGTTTTAATTTTTCCACTTGGGAGTGAAGTTGAGACCTTCTACACCAGTGTTGGCGGATCTATGGCATGGGGGGCCAAAGGTGGCCCTCGGTGCCCTTTCTGTGCCGCCCCCCCCGACATCGCCCCCCCCCCCGGCTTCACAGCCGCCTGGATTCAGGTTAAATTTTTGCATTGGCACTTGGCAAAAAAAAAAAAATGAGTGGGTTTTGAATCGCAGTTTGTGCACCGGGTCTCTACAAGGTTCGCCGTCACTGCCGTGCATGGAGGCATTGGCTGATTTCGTAAGAACGCGGACAGGATCCCATTGGGTTCCGTTAGCGGGAGCCGTGGATAATAGCAAACCCGGTTATCCCGCCCGACGTGATGTGGTCTCGGGGCTCCCCTCGAGGTGGGCGTTCCTGGTCACGGCGACACGGACAGCCGATTTCCCCATCAGGAGGGACGCAAAGGGGGCTTCTCTCTCTCTCTCTCTCTCTCTCTCTCTCTCTCTCTCTGACGGTGTTTTCCCCCGGCTTCTCCGCAGAGATGGGGCCCCCGCATCACCACCCGGGCCACCGCATGCCTCACCCGGGGATCAGCGAGCACCCGCCGTGGGGCGGCCCCCAGCACCCGGACTTTGGGCCTCCCCCGCACGGCTTTAACGGCCAGCCGCCCCACTTGCGCCGCCAGGGGCCCCCACACGTCAACCACGACGACCCCAGCCTGGTGCCCAACGTCCCGTATTTCGACTTGCCCGCCGGACTCATGGCGCCTCTCGTCAAAGTATGTGTGTGTGTGTGTTGGGCCTCCCTCCAGTCCAGGGGTCCTCAACCTAAGGCCCTGGGGCCAGGTGCGGCCTCCGAAGGTCCTGGATCCGGCCCCCGGGACCAATTGCAACCCCGCCCCCACCTACCTACCCCCTGCTTTGCGAGCAAGCCAGCCTCCGCAGCTGCTTCTATTGCTGAGGCAGTTCAAAGCGGTGGGCTATGTCGTTTTCCCCACTCCCTCCACCCACCGCCCAGATGATCAGCATGCTGGCTGGCTAGTGGGGCATTCAAAGTGGGAGGGCTACAGCCTGAGGGGGCTGGGCTGCTTCCTCCTTCCCAGCGCAAGGAAGGAAGGAAGGAAGGAAGGAAGGAAGGAAGGAAGGAAGGAAGGAAGGAAGGAAGGAGAGCCACTCCAGCCGCTGCCACTGGAGGAGGAGGAGGAGGAGGAGGTGGAGGTGAAGCAGAGGGATCCCAGCGGTGGCACCTCAGGGGGGGTGATCTGGAGCAGGAGGCATTGCTGGGGCCCCGGAGATGCGCTGATCATGGGCCGATCGTGGGGGGGGGGCTCTGTCCACTTTCCCCTCCCTCCCCCCTTTTTTCCCACGTCGGCCTTTTTTAAAATTTATTTTTGGACTGTGGTCCGGCCCCCGGTGGTGTCTGGGGCGTGGCGGGCCGGCCCGCTGTTTGAAAACTTTGAGCACCCCTGCTCCAGTCCCGTCTTCTGCTTCTCTCTCGGAGACGCCCGGCTTCCCTGACCTTTCCCCCCCTCCTGCTTCCTTTCCCAGCTGGAAGATCACGAGTACAAGGCGCTGGACCCGAAGGACATCCGCCTGCCGCCCCCCATGCCTCCCAGCGAGCGGCTCCTGGCCGCCGTCGAAGCCTTCTACAGCCCGCCTTCCCACGACCGGCCCCGGAACAGGTAGGGGGTGTCGCGTGGAAGAAAGGGGGCTGGTTTTTTCCCCCTGTGGCTTCAGAGACGAGGACACGGGACAAGGGTCTCAAACTGAGGGAAAAGAGATCCCATTTGAACATGGAGGAAGAACTTCCTGACGGTTAGAGCTGTCCGGCAGTGGAAGAATCTGCTGCCCCCAAGGAGGGTGGTGGAGTCTCCTTCTTTGGAGGTTTTTAAGCAGAGGCTGGATGGCCCTCTGTTGGGAGTCCTGGGATGGGGGTTCCCGCATGACCGGGGGTTGGACTAGATGGCCCTTGGAGGTCCCTTCCAACTCTGTGATTCTATGATCGGAAGCTGAAGCTGAACACCGGGCTGGACTTTGCGCCTCTCGGGCTCCTCTATCGCCACCAAAAAAAAAAAAAAAAGCGGCAGGGGTTCATCCTTCAAACGCCTCGCAGGCGTCCTCTATCACAGCCCAAAAAAAAAAAACAGAGCCCCCTTTCAAAATTTATTTATTTATTTATTTATTTATTTTTGGACTCGTCGGCCGCCCGACTTCCCCTCGGGAACTCTGGGAGGGGGGGCACGACAAATGGCAAAGAAAAAGAACACAAAGTTCTTCCCCCGCCTGCCCTGCCCCCGGAGAAAACAATCCGGTATAAAAATATAAAGGCGACAACAACAAAACAGGGTCTCCCAGCCACTCCTGGGAGTGTTTCGGGGCTTGAAAAGGGCTTGATTCCCCCCCCCCCGGGGTGCTGTGTTCCTTTCAAGGAGGGACTTGGTCTCTCACAGTGTCTCTCTCTCTCTCTTCCCCCCCTTCCTTTCCCGCTTGGCGCCTCATCCCAGCGAGGGCTGGGAGCAGAACGGGCTGTACGAATTCTTCCGGGCGAAGATGCGCGCCCGGCGGCGCAAAGGGCAGGAGAAGAGAAACAGGTGGGCTCCTCTCTTCTCTCTTTCTCACACACACACACGCACACATGCGCCCTTTCCCCCCAAAACCTTGCTGGCAGGGGGGGGGGGCTTCCCTTCTTCGTTTGGGAGTGAAACGGGGGGGGCTCCGTCTTAGAGATGTTCCCCAGCCGAGGACGCTCCCCAAGATCCGCAACTAGACCTGGCGGTGTGTGTGTGTGTGGGGGGGGTACCCTTCCCATCCATCCCCACCACTCTCAGCCGGGTGTTTTCGACTTGGGTCAACATCCGCGACTCCCCTGGGCTTTCCAGAGTCGGGTCAGCGGTCCTGCCTCCGTGGTTTGTTTGTTTGTTTGTTTGTTTAATGCATTTCTATACCGCAACCTTTTTCCATAGAGCAGGGCTGTTCAACTTTGAACAGGCCGAGGTCTACTTTTTCCGGCCCAAAGTGCCTGAGGGCTACTACACTAAAAACCTCTGCTTACAAATTTTATCAGTTCCGAGCACATGCTCATAAATAAAAACTTTTGTAAGGAGAGCAGCGGTTTCCCATAGGAATGCTTTGAAAACCAATTAATCCGTTCTGGAGGGATCAGATTTCAATGCGCCATGGCGGCCCTTGAACTGCCTTGCTCAACTGAGACCGTGGGCTGGCAGACCCAGAACTTTGCTGGGGCAGTGGTGGTCCTTGGGATGGGGGGGAGGGAGGGGTGGAGAACTTATCCCATAACTTTTTTATTGATGGCCGGTGGGCTCCTTTTGAACCCTTCGCGGGCTACCAGTAGCCCACGGGCTACCTGTTGGGCAGGCCTGCCATAGAGGAACTCGGGGCGGTTTCCAATAAAAACAGTTAAAAACACAAATAAACCGACAAGGTACAATGGTTGTTGGCTGGCCGTCCGGTCACTTCTGACCTTCTTCTCTTCCTTCCTTCCTTCCTTCCTTCCTTCCTTCTTTCTTTCCGACAGCGGCCCCTCGCCCTCCCGCAGCCGGTCCGAGAGCCGCGGCCGCTCGTCCTCCCGATCCAATTCCCGTTCCTCGAAATCCTCCGGCTCGTACTCGAGGTCCCGCTCTCGATCCGGCTCGCGGTCCCGGTCCTACTCGCGCTCGCCGTCCAGGTAAACAGGAGGGCGACGGGGGGCCCCTTTCTCCTCCAGTATGGGGGTGTGTTTCGTGTTGGGGAGAGGGGAACGAGCCCACTTAGGCCTCCCTCGGGCAGGCCGTCGCCGGCCGGGCCTTCGTTCCCTCCCGAGCGGCCTGCCTTCAGTTGCCCCTGGTCTCATTACTTCCAGGAGCCGCAGTCGTTCCCGGTCCTCGCGAAGTCGGTCCCGGTCCCGGTCCCGGTCCAAATCCTACTCGCCCGAAAGGCGCCGCCGGTCTCGATCTCGCAGTCAAACCCCTCCGTAAGTTGCGGATCCTTCCGCTGGGCCGGGCTCGGTCTTGGACAGGGTGTGTGTTTTTCTTTTCGGAGGGAGGCCGAGAAGGCCGGAGCAAAGCATCCGAACGCAGTTTGTGCGGGGGAGGGGGCAGCCTTAAAAAAAAAAAACTCCCCGGAGCGTCCGTTGCGTTGGAATTGGAGCCGATCACCCAAGCAAACGGGACGGCCCGGGAGTTGACGTCCACGCTAGTGGCAACGAGTCCCTCGGACTCCCGTATCGGTGGTAAATGGGTCCCGAGCCTCCTCACAGATGTTAAAAACCACCATTTCAAGAATTCTAGCTTGGTTCTGAGTCTTTGCGTTGATGCCTCTGGTTTGCTCTGGAGGCCCTTCCTGGGCTGAGCGACGCCCCGGAATCTGTCCCGAACTTTCCTTCTGCTCTGCCTGCGGAGCTCTTTTTTTCGGGGTGCAGCTCCGTCCTGCCCTGGGGACTGGGCCTTTGGGGGCAGCCGAGGAAAGGAGCCCCCCCCCAAAAAAAGCCTCCGGAACGGCCGGGCTCCTCGGCCGGAGCTCCTTCCTTTTGCCGGCCGGCCTGCGCCAAAGTCGTGTTGTCTCTTTTCCAGCTCTGCGGCCGGCTTGGGCTCCAGCTCGGGGCCTCCCGTGCCCGAATCCAGACTCGGGGAGGAGAACAAAGGGCACCAGATGCTGGTGAAGATGGGTAAGGCTGGCCGATGCCACTCAACCTCTCTGCCCGTTCTTAGCAAGGCAGGCGGGGACACGTCACACGGGCAGCCCTCGGCTGACACGGACGGGGCCGGTGCTGCGTTTAGGTGGCCCACGTTCCTCCTCCACCGCCGCCCCTTCGGGTTTGGAACTCAATAGTCTTCGCCGAGCCAAGGGTTTTCCCGTCTCTGAGAACGGCCGGGCTGGGGGGGGGACCCAAGAGGTCATCCAGACCAACCCCTGTCAAGGAAGCCTCCTGACGGGGATTTGAACCCCCCACCCCCACCCAGCCTCTGCATCTATCCGTTGTGCGCCCCTTCTGTTGCCCCCAGGGGCTAGCAGTGGCCTTTTTCCCACCCGTGACACCGGGGGCCTCTTCCCTCTTTGCTCTCTTTAGGCTGGAGCGGATCCGGGGGCCTGGGGGCTAAAGAACAAGGCATCCAGGACCCCATCAAAGGTGGGGACATCCGGGACAAGTGGGACCAGTACAAAGGCGTCGGGGTGTCCCTGGACGACCCGTACGAGAACTACCGGCGGAACAAGAGCTACTCGTTCATCGCCCGCATGAAAGCCCGAGACGAGAGTAAGTGGGTCGAGCCGGCGGCCGGAGATTTCTCGCCAGGACCGGCGTGTTTTCTTTTTTTTAAACCAAGCCGTTCTCTTGATTTAATGCTGCCATCTGTTGTTGCTTTTCCCCTCCTTAAAGGCTAGTGACGCTTCCGGAGGAAGGACCTCAGCCAAGTGGCTGCCAAGCCGGCTCGTCGGGGCCTCTGCTTCCGCTCCTAAATTCCCCCCCCCTTCTCCTCTTCCAAGACGCTTCTGGTCACATCAAGACCTCCCACCCTCGAGGGCTCGCGGCTCCAAATCTCCGCTGCTTCGTAACCACAAGCCGAACCGACGACGTGGGCCTTTTCTAATTTTGTGTATATCCGTGAAGGAGCGAAAGGGAGGGCTGTAGTCTTTTCCCCTTGCGCAACAAACACACCTGCGCCCTTCCGTCCCCGGTTCGTTCCCTGCCAAATTCCCCCCAGGTCTTTTTTCCTCCCAGAGATGCCCCACCTCCACCCCCACCCGTTTGCCCGAGACCCTCCAACGGAAAACCGGGACGGCCCCGGGCCTCTTAAGTAGAACGCCTGCATGGGTGTGGAAGGAGAGGTAGCGGCC
Source organism: Phrynocephalus vlangalii (assembly GCA_037367305.1). NCBI lineage: Eukaryota > Metazoa > Chordata > Lepidosauria > Squamata > Agamidae > Phrynocephalus > Phrynocephalus vlangalii. The sequence continues at coordinate 2,600,803 of JAWVWN010002910.1, forward strand.
GCCGTCGGGTGGCCAGTTCCTGCCCGTGAATATGTCTGTGTCCCTCTCCGTGGCCGCCACCATGTATGTACGGATTGCCTTCCAATAAAGCGAGTTTTTTTTTTCCTACGCTGCGAGGGTTCGGTGGAACCAGCCTCCGTTGATCCTTCCACATGTGTGTGTGTGTGTTTTTTTTAATTCTCCCATCATTAAAAGGGGAAAACGGTGATTTATTTCACTGGCAGGGAGAGTTCGACAGGTTTTCACGTCTCCCGGACTGGAGGTAACGTCACAGCGGCAGCAGGGAGCTGCGCTGTGCCGGTTTTGCGGGTCTTTTTGTGTCCCCCCTGCGGGCTCCGGCCTTTTGTCCATGCCACGGGGTGCACGCAGAGGTGCCGCCCTCCCCCCCCCGAGCACTTGCCTTCTCCTGTGGCGTCCCACTCTAGGTCCTTGCAAAACGGCCAGGTCTCTTTATTGGCGGAGCTGATTTGCGACACTGTTTCTGGGGGGCCCTGCGCGCGCGCCCCACCCCAAAAGGCAGCCGTGCGGCTCTCATCCATCTCGGTCCTGATTTTCCTCTTCCAGTTCTTTCCGCGCTTGCTCCAGGGTCAGAGGGGGCGGCTTGTGGCGCTTGATGTACTGCAAAAGGAAGGAGAAGAAAAGAGGCTAGTTGGAAGCTGGGACAGGGGCGGCAGCGGCGGAGGGCGAGGGGGTGGGTGCGACGCCTCACCCTTTGAGTTTCTTCCAGGGTGTGGTAGCGGTACTTCTCCTCTTCCAGCGACGCCACCACCGAGGCGTGAAGACCCCGGCTGGTTTCGGCAAACCGCCGGACGAGCCGCAGATTAAGCTCGGCCAGGTCGTTCAGAGCCGACGCGGCTGGGCTGTAGGTGGTCAGAGCTGGGACAGAGGGGGGGGGAAAGGAGGGTCGGAGGCGCGCTTAGGGGACGGTGAACAGGTCCCGAAAGACCCCGTGCCAGTTCCCGTCGAGAAACGGCGACGGGGCCGCTAAAGTTTTTTTTTTCCTCCCGGCCCTGCTGAGCCCGCGAGGACATGGGGACATGGACCTCTGCGTTTGCCACCCAGGCCGGTGTGTGTGTTTGAGCCCAGCTTGGTGGCCACCGTCGGAGCCCTCCGAACGACGGAGCCAGAGACCCCGCTGGGTATCGAGTTTGCTATTATCGGCACTTTTCCGTGTTTACTAAGGAGGAGCCGGTCCCCTGCAGATACAGGGGCTCGTTCATCACGCGTCGGTCCTAGAACGACCGATTGGACCAAGAACACCCCCCCCTGAAGTTTGCTTGCTTGGGGGAAAAGGAGAAAACCCGTTACCTTCCAGGACAGCCGGGCTCAGGAAGCAGCCGGGGACGGGCGAGTCTCCCGCCGTCATGGGTCCTCCTTCTGTCTGGCCCACGAAGGGGGCGTCAGCTACGCCTACGCGGTGGGTGGAAGACATCAAGGACGCGTGAGCGGCAGGCAATCTTCCCCTGTCACCCCTTTCCCGAAATCACAAGTCTTTCCACCCTACAGCCCCTTCCAAGCCTTGGCCGACTTACTCCACCAACCCCGACGAGCGAAGGAAGGGAAGCTTGTCTGCGTGGAGGCGTCCTTGGTTGCCCTCCGTCGGGGCTCCCCATTGCCGGCGGAAGAGAAACCACAGCGGCTGGAAGGCGGAGAGGCACCCCGGGGCCCGCTTGGCTCTTCTCCCGAGGAGGGCTGTCCTGTCTCCTCAAGCGCAGCAGAAGAGGGGCACGACTCGAAGTCTTCAGAATACCCGCCGCTGCCCGGGGGGGTGGCCTCCGTGCAAGACGGAGCCCCCCCGGAACCGCCGCTCAGCCGCTCGGAGATGTCGGTCTCTCCCGGATCCTCGGGCGCCTCTCCCTCCGGACTCCCGGCATCGCCCTCCGTGGCATCCGGCGCGTGAAAGGCGCCTGGGCTGGCGGCAGGGATCGGGACCGCCTGGAAAAGGGATTATTTCTATGAGCGTCCACGCCAACCGGAAAACATCGCTCACGCCCCTTCAATGTGCCACGATGTGAAGTACGACCCCTGGATCCGGGAGGGATCCCCCTCCCCCCAAGCCCTTTTAGCAGATACCAAAAGCCGTGGATAATAGAACCCCCCCCCCTCAACGCGGATAAGCACTGCATGGTCTCGGACTTTCTTTAGTGGCTGGTGTGGTTTGCCTCCTCTTGGTTTGGATTTATAACATTTTTTTCAGACTGTGGAGAAGTTAATCAGCGGATAATGAGCCTGCGGATACGGGGAGCAGGAGGGGCTCTTACAGGACATGGTTGACACGCCACCTCCCAATGCTGACGGAAAGGAATTCACAGGAGACAGCCCTCCCTGCGGTGGACGTTCCTGATGGCCCTTTTACCTTTTCTTTTAACTCTTCCATTTCGGAGGCCGCCACGGGGGCCAGGTCATCCAGGCTCAACACGTTTGCCCTGAAATCTGCAAAGGAGGCAGAAAAGGGAAGAGAATTCATATGGAAACATGGGGAGGCGACCCATGGCAAATATCCCTAGTTCTGGGGTTCTGGGTTTCGTCCTTTTGGAGCCGCAGATAACTGGATCAGTGGATACGGTGGACGTGGGTCTTTCTCTCCTTGGGCAACTCACCGGTGCTGGCGGACGTATCGCTCGGCGCATCGTCATCAACAGAGAACAATTCGTCCAGGGACCGGACGAGGCTTCGGGGAGACGCCTCCGGGCTGGGCGAGCTTTCGGGGGGTCTCTCGGGGGGTCTTCGGTCAACAAGAGGCGTCGTCGTCTCCGGGGAACCCCGGAGCCAGTTCTTCATGAAGGGCAAGAGAGGAATTGATTGATTGGCCGATTGATTGGATGTTGATAAACTGCCCCTACTTGGCTACTCAGGTGTACGGACAACGATCAGCAAAGAGAACAATTTCATCAAAGTGTGTGACATAAATTGCACAATACAGGGGGTGGGGGTGGGAAAACAATTGTTTTCATAGTTTTAGATCAGAAACAAATTTTGGGGCCAAAGACACCCCAAAGAAATCTGTTTTTCAGGGCCCTTGACTCGGTGACACAGCTGGTCCCCTTGTATCTGCGGTATCCACTGATCCGTGGTCCCAGAAGATAGATAGATACCTACAGATGAATTGGGCAGGATGGGGCCCTCAATGCGAATATATAAGTGAGAATATATAAAATCACATTGAAAAATAAAAGAGCTGCCAAGGGAGTCCCAAGTTCTTTAGCAGGGAAAAAGTAGCCTTTTTGGGCCCTCTCTTATAAAATAGAATCCAATTTAGAAGGAGGACCCGAGTATCTGCGGTGGGGGTCGGACACACCCACTCCAAGCCGCGGTTAAGGGAATCCGTGGATAAGATGAGGCGCCCCTACCTGAGGGCGGGGCCAGGGGCTAGCGCCCGCGGGCGCCAGCTTCCCCGTGACGTCACGGCGCCCCGCGGCCACTCACCTGCCGCCCTTTCCCGGGCAGCCGCGCCTGCGCCAGGTGGGCCTCGGCCCGGGCCAGCGCCGCCGCGCTCCGGCTCCTCCCCGTCGCCATTTTGCCTCCTCCTCCTCCTCCTCACCTACCCGGAAGCGTCGCTTAGCAACCCCGGCCGCGCCTGGCTGCCTCTTCCTATTGGGTAACGGGAGTGGGTGGGCGGAGAAAAGGGCCGGCGGCAGCCAATCAGCGGGACACGGCGGCTTTGCCAGCGTCGGCAGGACAGAGGAGGAGGTGCGGGGCGGCCGGGGACCAATCGGGACGCAGGGGGCGGGCCCCGGGGCGGCGTGAAGGAAAGCTCCCGCGGCCAATCGAGAGCGGCTGCGGTGGAGGAGGTTGTGGCGATGGGTCCGGCGGGGCTACTGGCCGCCGCCTTCCTTCTCCTGGCCCCTCCCCTCGCCCGCCCCGCCGCCGTGCACTTCCGGGAGCAGTTCCTGGACGGAGGTGGGGTGGGTAGGGGGGGAAAAACACGAGAGCCTCCCTATCCGCGGGCACGGTATCCGCGGTCTCCAGTGCAAGGCAACCTCCCCCTGAAAACTAGAGGACATCCTCCACACAGCTTCCTTTCTGTGCTGGTTTTCAAGGGGAAAACCCCATAGAAACGCATCAGGCTCCCCGTATCCGCGGGACCCGTATCCGCGACTCCCCTCCCCATTCATTGGCAAGGACTAAGGTGGGGGGGGGGGAACCCCAACTCTAGAAAGGCAGCAGGACCCCCAGGATTCCCCTGCCTTGCTTACCCCCCTCTCTGCTAATATTAAAAATTGCAGGAGGACCCCCAGTATCAGCAGGACCGGTATCCACTGACAGGCTGACCACCTGCTTTCCACTCGATTGACCCTGTTTCTTCCTCCTCCTCCTTTGCCAGGGAAGTGGAAGGAGCGATGGGTGCCCTCTCAGCACCGAGCCGACTACGGGGCCTTCCGGTTGACGGCCGGGGCTTTTTACGGTGACCCGCATTTGGACCAAGGTGACTTGGCCCCCCCCCCCGCTGACCTCTCTCCCGGATGCCCCCTGGTCCCCCCCCCCGCCCCGGCTGGGGCCTCCTGGGGTGGGGCTGGACTGGATGACCGCCTGGGGTCCCCTCCAGCCTTGCAGTTTGAGGATGCTGATAAGGACAACGAGGATTGATTCTTAACTCTTGGGCAGGGCCAGAAGGTCGCAGGGATGTGCCCCCTCTCCCCCTTCAAAGCCCCTTTTGGCTCCGAAGCCTCCCTGCAACTTAGGAGAGGCGTTTCAATAATTACTGTAAAAATAAACTGGATGCTGGATATGCAAAGAACACCCGGGCAACCCCGCGGTGTGAAGAAGACATGGAAAGGATAGCTGCCCATTTGTGGGGCATGTCGTTCAAAGCTCCAGATTCCAGGGTCCCCCCGTGGCCAAGGCGGGAAGGGGGGGGATTTGGTTTACCCCTTTCCCTAAGAAAAGATGAGGTTTGTGTTATGCATTATAGAGCCTGCAATTGTTTTGCAGTAGGAAAACACCCACACACCCACACACCCACCTGCGGGTTCAGCATCCACTGCTTCACAGATCCCCTGCCCAAGAATATTAATTTTCAAAAAACAAAAACAAAAACCCAGAAATGTGTGTTTGCTGGTGAGTTTTTTTTTTTAATTGGCCGAACACATTTCAGTTTTGGTCTACATGCATGTCCAGAACACTCTATATCTATCTATCTATCTATCTATCTATCTATCTATCTATCTATCTATCTATCTATCTATCTATCTATCTATCTATCTATCCCTTCCTTCCTTCCTGGTCTATCTATATGTCTGTCTATCCCTTCCTTCCTTCCTGGTCTATCTATATGTCTGTCTATCCCTTCCTTCCTTCCTTCCTTCCTTCCTTCCTGATCTATCTATCTATCTATCTATCTATCTATCTATCTATCTATCTATCTATCTATCCTTCCTTCTCTTCTTCGTCTATCTATCTATCTATCTATCTATCTATCTATCTATCTATCTATCTATCTATCTATCTATCTATCTATCCTTCCTTCCTTCCTTTCCTTCCTTCCTCCTGATCTATCTATCTATCTACTGTCTATCATCTATCTATCCTTCTATCTATCTACTATCTTCCCTTCCTTTATCCTTCCTTCCTTCCTTCCTTCCTTCCTTCCTGATTATCTATCTATCTATCTATCTATCTATCTATCTATCTATATATCTATCTATCTATCTATCCCTTCCTTCCTTCCTTCTTCCTTCCTTCCTTCTGATCTATCTATCTATCTATCTATCTATCTATCTATCTATCTATCTATCTATCTATCTATCTATCTATCCCTTCCTTCCTTCCTGGTCTGTCTGTCTATCTATCTATCTATCTATCTATCTATCTATCTATCTATCTATCTATCTATCTATCTATCTATCTATCTATCTATCTCTTCCTTCCTTCCGTCCTTCCTCCTTCCTCCTCTTCCTCCCCATCTATCTATCTATCTATCTATCTATCTATCTATCTATCTATCTATCTATCCCTTCCTTCCTTCCTGGTCTATCTATATGTCTGTCTATCCCTTCCTTCCTTCCTGGTCTATCTATATGTCTGTCTATCCCTTCCTTCCTTCCTTCCTTCCTTCCTTCCTGATCTATCTATCTATCTATCTATCTATCTATCTATCTATCTATCTATCTATCTATCTATCTATCTATCTATCTATCTATCTATCTATCCCTTCCTTCCTTCCTGGTCTATCTATATGTCTGTCTATCCCTTCCTTCCTTCCTGGTCTATCTATATGTCTGTCTATCCCTTCCTTCCTTCCTTCCTTCCTTCCTTCCTTCCTGATCTATCTATCTATCTATCTATCTATCTATCTATCTATCTATCTATCTATCTATCTATCTATCTATCTATCCCTTCCTTCCTTCCTTCCTTCCTTCCTTCCTTCCTGATCTATCTATCTATCTATCTATCTATCTATCTATCTATCTATCTATCTATCTATCTATCTATCTATCCCTTCCTTCCTTCCTGGTCTGTCTGTCTATCTATCTATCTATCTATCTATCTATCTATCTATCTATCTATCTATCTATCTATCTATCTATCTATCTATCTATCTATCTATCTATCCATCCACGATACTTTTATGCCTCCCATCTGACCGCCAGCCACCAACCACCCAAGCCATTAAAACAAAACAGCCGACCCCCAATGCGAGTGTGTGTCCCCCCCCCCACCCTCTTCCTTGTAGGTCTCCAGACCAGCCAGGACCTGAGGTTTTACGCCCTCTCGGCCCGATTCCAGCCCTTCAGCAACCAAGGGAGGCCTTTCGTCGTCCAGTATACGGTCAAGCACGAGCAGAAGATAGACTGCGGCGGCGGATACGTGAAGATCTTCCCGACCCACCTGGATCAAAAGAACATGAGCGGAGAGTCGCCCTACTATGTCATGTTTGGTGAGCCGAACCAAAACGGAAAGAGCTAAAACCTTGCCACCAAGCAGTCTATCGTTTGCTGTTTTAAAGCATGAGGGGGTTGTGTGTGTGTGTGTGTGTGTGTGTGTGTGTGTGTGTGTGTGTGTGTGTGTGTGTTTTCTTTTCTTTTTTTCATCACCCGTGCAAGATCCGTCCGCCAAAATCTAGAGAAAAGAACCCCCCAGCTCCCACCGGCCGATGGGTAAAACAGATTATTCTCTGAGGATTCAACCAAGGTCATTCCCCTTGGGGTTCTGTCTTTTCTCTCTCCCCGGTGACAGAAAAAGCGAAATTACCTGTCCAGGTTGTGTGTGTGTGTGTGTGTGTGTGTGTGATGGGGGGGGCAGGAAATCCCACGGACATCTTAATACAGTTAGGATCCAAAAACCCCATGGATACAGGGGAGGGGGGCTTCCTGTACATTTTGGAAAGAATAAATATGCCTCTTAGAATAGACTCCTTCTCAGACACTTGCTGCCGTGAACTAAAACCCTGGTGTAACCCAATATTTAGCTCCAGTTTCGTGACACCCCTTTTTTTAGGCTGTCCTTTCGTTCTGGACGGGGCTGGTTCGTTCCCGTTTTTCGGCCAAGGGATACCCGAGAGGGTGACGGGAAAATGTTTTAACGTTTTAACGAAACCTGAGTTGCACGGGTCCAGTGGTTCCCCGGGGGATGTGTGTCTGAAGTACCCCGGTGCCATCCTCTCTGCCCGGGAACACCGACTCTTCTATACCTCCCAGGTCCGGATATCTGCGGTTCCGACACCAAGACGGTCCACGTCATTTTGCGCCACCGCGGAGAGTTTCATCCCATCAAGAAGCCGATCCGCTGCATCGTAAGTGCCAGGAACAGCTGGGGGGGTTGGCTTGTGCTCGCCCTTCTGGTTCCTTCCTGAGGACTAGCAGCTTGGGATCCTTGCTTCTGGCTGGCCTGGAGCCCTAAAAGGGCATTCAAGAAGTTGTGGTTGTGTTTTCCGTTTTCTTCCACCTAGGTTTGATCCTTCCCCCCCCACACACACACCCCTCGGTGTCAAAGCAGAGGGCAAACTCTCCTTGCGTGCCCCCCCATGTGCTTCTGACGAGGCTAATGTTTTTTGGGGGGGGCTTCTGCCACTAAATCATACTTCCCAACCAGATCCGGACCAACCCTTCTGTCCCCAATGAATCCCCCCCCCTTGTTGGCTCTAGGTGGACGGGTTCACCCACTTGTACACCTTGGTGCTCAACCCCGACCGCTCGTACCGGGTGAAGATCGACAACACAGTAGTGGCTTCCGGCTTTCTGGAAGACGACTGGGACTTTCTGCCCCCCAGGACCTTAAACGACCCGGCCGTTTGGAAACCTGCGGACTGGGATGACCGGGCCGAAATGGACGACCCGGGAGACGCGAAGCCGGAGGTGGGTTTCTTTGGCAGGCGGGCGGGCGGATCTTTTCTCCCGCTGCGGAGAGCCAACCCCGCAGATTCGACCTTAATTGCACAAATGTGTGGTGATATGATTTTATAAGCATGAGAAAAGTCAAAATTATGATAAGCATTAAAATATTATAAGCAGACCCAAATGTGCTGACAAAACATAAGGTCTCAGTGACCCATCCTCTAAGGGCCTTTTTACACGACCCCTAAACTCCGCCGCAAATGGCTGCCAGTTCCGGAGCTTAAAATTGTTTACCCACCAGCTCCGGAGATTACTGAAAATTAAGTGCGACCACGCCCACCTAAGCGCGTCCCAGCGCACTTTTCATGTACCTGCTCTCCAAGAGTGAAAAATCTTGATGCGGAGAGTGCCGGGCTCTCCTCGCTTCTTTTTGTTGTTGTTTTTTTGCCTCCCGCCCCTTTAAGAGAAGGAACCAGGAAGTGATGGGGCTCCGGAGGTAAGCCTTTATTCTTTTGTCCCTTTTTTTTCTCCCTCCCCTGAGGCAGCCAGCAGCCAGGAAGTGCGGAGGGGTGGGGACGCAGGAAGAGCGACAAACCCCTAAGAACTCTGGTCCGAATTTAAGGGACCAGCGGATCTTAGGGGTCGTGTAAAAGCGCCCTAAGACTTGGCATGATCTTACATGGGTGGGTGTGTGTCCTTTTGCTGAGAACAACATTTGGCAGCTCGCCAGGAATAAGGAACCAACTTGAACTATCAAACAAACTGGGCAATAGGGTCAGGTCATGATAACTTCTGACCCAACTGGGCACGTGTAGGGGCGTACAAGATAACGTCAGTCTGAGATCATACAGACCATACAGAGAGTATATAACCATCATGGGAAGCCGTTTGAGCTTTGGCCAGGACAGCAGGGCAGATCGAACTGACTGGCCTGTGTTTGTCTTGGAATTTTAAGGGACCCTTACTGAGACCTTTAAGCTAAGATGTTTCCTAACCTACTTTCTTTTCCTTATGGGTTCTGTGTTGTATCTCTATCTGTCTTTAATACACCTTTTACTATTTGACTAACTCTCAGCGTGGCAATTTTTGAGGAACCGCCTGAACTTATCAGATGGTGCACTGGCAATTTTTAAAGAAACATTTTAAACTTATCAGTGGGCCTCTCTCCTTGTAGTTAGAACGCCCCACACACACCCATGCATGCACCCGAATCTTCTTTTAAAACCTGCCTTTGGCCTTCTTCCGTGGTCGCCCTTTTGGGATTTGAAGGAGGTGCATCTGGGCCCCTTAAAATAAAACCAACTGGATCGTGATTCCTGCAAAAACAACCCCCAAACCAACCTCTAAGCCCTTTCTAGTTTTAATACTGCCTGCATAAGGCCCCCAAAGGAGGGTGTAGTGCACCAGACGGAGTTGGATTCTAGCAGAAATAGAAACCAAATTTCTGTTTCATTCAAGACCTGGTTTCCTTTGGTTACCCCCTTGTTTGAAGCCTTGACTTGTCCTGTGATTTTTAAGTGCATGAGTTCCAAACTACCCCGTGGATGCCGGGGAACACAGATAACGTGGAACGGGGACTTAATAACGGCCCCTGGTTCTCCCAAATGGCCGGTTCTGGTACTTGGCATGGCAGACATCTCGATTCCTGGGATATTTTTTTTTCTCTTCCTCGTTTTTAATGCTTCCGTCCAGACCGGGGGAGAAGCGGAAGGGCGGATTACCGATCCCGCGGATACAGGGGCCCGGTGGCGTTTGCTCGTTTTAAACGTTCCTCTTTTTCCTCTCCTTCGTTTTTTTTTCCACTTCTTCCCCTCGCCCGAGGACTGGGATGTCCCTGAGTTCCTCGTGGACACCAGCGCAAAGAAACCCCGCCACTGGGACGACGCCACGCAGGGCGACTGGCGGCCGCCCCTCCTGCCCAATCCGCATTACCGGGTATGTTTTTCTTTTTTCTCTCCTTCCGGGTATCTTTGGGGGGCAGGGGAGGCGTCCGGGGGGGGGGGCGTTTGGGGGGGAAACAGCCCCTGAAGGAGCCGCCGTTTTGTTTTCCAGGGGGAGTGGCGTCCCAGGAAGATCCCCAACCCCAAATACAAAGGCGTTTGGCCCCATCCTCAAATCCAGAACCCGGATTACACCCCGGACGCCACCCTGGCTGTGTACCAGGACCTTGGCGTCCTGGGCCTGGACCTGTGGCAGGTGGGCCGAGTTCGGTTTTCTGGCCACTTTTAAGCCCCCCCCTCCTCGCCTACTTCCCACACAGCGGGGCGTCCCTACTTGCGGGATCGATATCCACGAATCCCCTTATCCACGGTCTGAAAATAATTTGCAAAGCCGTAAAAATCTTAAGATTTCTAAAGACGAAGTTTCCGGAACTGGCCACTAAAAGGGCGCCAGAGAGCAGGCTGTGCTTACCCTCGGCTTCTTAGAATAGGGTTTGCTCTTATCCGCGTTTTTCAGCATCCGTGGCTAGAATCCAACCCTCCTGTTTTTTTTCTCTCCCGTCACCGCAGGTGAGATCCGGGACCATTTTTGACAATTTCCTGATCACCGACAGCGAAAGCTACGCGGCGGAATTTGGCGACGAGACCTGGGGGGAGACCAAGGTACCTCCTTCGCTGGGACCCCCCCCCCGGAGGCCCAGAATGGCGAAGACGGAAGGGGGACCCCCCCTGCGGCCATCCGGATCCAAGTTTGGCCTCTAGAATCCGTGCAAACTGCCCGGCCCGGCGGCTAACTAGGCCGGGCAGTGCCTCTGGGTTAGGGTTAGGGTTAGGGTTAGGGTTAGTGTTATGTTTAGGGTTACTGTTAGGGTTAGGGTTAGGGTTTAGATCCTGTCCCCCCAATTTCTCTTCCAGGAAGCTGAGCAGAGGATGTATCGGGAGCAAATAGAAGCAGCAGCAGCAGCAAACAGGAAGCGGAAGGCGGGAAGGCCCCCAAAGAAAAAGAAGAAAAAGCCGCCGTCCACCGGGGCACGGAAAGAGGAGCTCTGATTTCTCTCTGATTGTTCACTCCAGGCCACGAAGCGCCGTTTTTGTTTCGTTCCAGAGTTCTCGGAAAGAGCCCTCGGCTGGGGGGTTGATGGACCGGACGGGCCCGTAGGCGAGCGCGTCTTCCAGAAATGTTAAATAAAATGTGTGTTCTTGTCGGACCTAGCCCCCCAGCCTCGTCAATGACCAGCTCCGTTGCGTGGACGGCCACGATCGCTCAGGGGTTTAAAAAAAGGCATTGGGTGTGTGTGTGTGTGTGTGTGATGGGTTCGAATCCTGCCGCCTCCCCTCAGCGTCTCCTCGGACTGGATGTTCTCAAAGGGTCCCCCCGCCCAGCTTTTGCAGTTCTTAAGATGATGGCGGTGGCGGCGGTGGTGATGATGATGATGATGACGGGATGGGAACGAAGATGCCCAGATATTTGGACGCCAGATTTCCACGACGGTCCCCTAAACTTGTATTGGCCTTTTTTTTTTTTTTTTTTGCAGGCATCTTGCCTTGCTGGATCGAATTGAGATCCCCCCCCATAGGATAACTGAGCCCATCATCCCCCACCCCCAACTTGTAACTCCCCGCCCCTTATCTTGGGCTGACATCCAGGCCTTTCAAAAAAGTTAACTTCCCCCCCCCCTCCCCAGCAAACCGAGTGGACACGAAACGGGGGAAGCAAAAAGGGCTTCCCTGGAACAACCCCCCCCCCTCCTCCTCCTCCTTTCCGCGATCCTGCCCATCATCCTCATCATCCTCATCCCTTAGGGATGGTCCAAACAGGTGGGGTTGGGGGGGGGGAACCAGCGGGAAGGGGGTTAAGGTTAGGGTTACCTTACTGGGGTGTGTGTATGTGCGTGTGGAAAAGGGGCTGCTGCTGCTGCTGCTGCTCCTTCGCGGGGAGGGGGATGCTGGGATTTGTAGTCCCCCCCTCCCTCCCTCCCTAACCCGGCAGCGACTTTAGGATGGGGGTTCGGGCGGCGGAGGGAGGGGGAACCGGATCACCCCCCCCCACCACACACACACACACACACACAAAGACACACACGTGCGCCCTCCCCCCCCCCAATAGCTGCCCAGAGCCAGCGTGCCTCTGAGCGCCTGCAGAGCGCGGTCCCCCCCCCCTCCTACTTCTTCTGGCCGCCTGCCTCGATCCCCCCGCTCGGCCGCCAGGGGGAGCAGCGCGCCGCGCCTCCGCCAATCAGCGCCGGCCGGCCCCTTTTTCCGCCCTCCCTCCTTCCCTCCCTCCCTCCTGCTGGCCACGCCCACGCGGCTTCCCCCCTCCCTCCCGCACCCTTGGCCACGCCCCCTTCCCGGGAAGGCGCAAGATGGCGGCGCTGGGCTCCCTCGGCGGTGGCGGCGGCGGGCAGGTAAATGGGGGGGCGGTGTGGGGGGGGGGGACACTGGGGTCACGTGGGATGGGGCAGCTGGGGGGAGGGGGGAGAGGGAGGAGGAGGAGGACCCCCCCCAAAAAGCCTTATCTATCCCCCCCGCCCTCCAGAAACGGGAAGGGGAGCCCCCCCCAAAAAGAGGGGGTGTCTTGCATTATTGGGGGGGGTCTTGCAAGGAGGAGAGAGAGAGAGAGAGAGAAACAGGGACCCCCCCTCTGATGTAGGATCCTGATATTGGGGGGAGGCCAGAGAGAGAGGGGGGGACCCTCCCCTAGATCCTAACGACCCCCCCAGTCCTCCCCCCCCAAACCCCAACCCCCCAAAGCAGGGGGGGGGAAGGTGCATTGGGGGGGTCATAGGGAGGGTCAGGGGGGAGCAGCCCCCCAACCCTATACCCTAACCCACAACACACACCCCGCTACACACACACACACACACACACACACACACACACACACACACACACACACACACACACACACACACACACACACACACACACACACACACACACACACACACACACACAGCCTTGCCCCCACCCACCCTATGCCTCCCTAGGGTGCCTGTATCGGATGCACTGAAAATGGGGTGGGTGGATGTGCGCTCTCCCCCCCCATATAAATGACAAAGGGGGGTGGGTTAAAATGTGGGTCCAGGGAGGGGGGTTGGGGGGATCCTTAGGGGGGTGTCCCTTTGGAAGGCAATAGGGAAAAAACCCCATTGCCTTCCAAAGGCATTCCCCTACCCCCCTCCCTCCCTAGGCCCACATTTTAACCCCACCCCCTTTGTCATTTATATGGGGGGGGGGGAAACGCACACACACACACACCCCATTTTCAGTGCATCCGATACAGGCACCCTAGGGAGCCATAGGGTGGGGGCAAGGCAGTGTGTGTGTGTGTGTGTGTATGGGGGGGTGTTGTGGGGTACGGTTAGGGCTGGGGAGGATGCTCCCCCCTGAGCCTCCCTATGAGACCCCCCCATGCACCTTTAAGGGGTGACCCCCCCTCCTGCAGCCGAGGCCCCTCTCTGACCCTTCAAGCCAACGAGGGGGGAGTTGAATACAGCCCCAGAGCGTACCCCCCACCCTTGACCGAGGAGCCATCATCATCCTTAGCAGTAGTAGCGATTCGTGTTTGTCTTGTCCGTAAAACCCGCAACCAAGATGTAGGGGGGGGGGTTCGCCCAGGGTGGGGGTGGGGGGGTCCCCTTTGTGGGAAATCGGTGCGGTATATAAGTGTGAAAATTTGTTTTTATTTTATTATTCCTTCCGTCGCTCACCCAAAGCCGCGGCAGAGGTCCCCAAACCGGAGCCAGCCCCCCCCCACACACTTCCCACCCCCACGTGGGAATCAGAAGCCCCCCCTCCCCCCGGTAAGAGAGCAACCCTGCTGCCCCCTCCCCAAACAGAGGATCCTGCTGCCCCCCCTCCAAGGAAAGGGTCAGACGTCCTGACCCCTTTGGCTCTATGGCGACGATCTCCCCCCCCCCCCCGCGCCGCAGCAAAACCCTTCGTGACCCTACTTAGAGGAGGGAGAGCGACCCCCCCCCTACACACCCATTGCCACCCCAGACTGAGAAACACGGATCCCAATAACTCGGCGCCATGGAGGGACCCCCCCCCCAGAGCCATAAGGAAGGTCTATAGGGGCATTTCAGGGAGGGGGAGGCACACCCCCTGGTTCCCAAACACTTCTTGGTGACTCTTCGAGGCCTGGATGAGCCCCTGTCGAGGCGAGGAGACCCCGGGGCCCCTTTTTTTTCTTCCAGCTGGTGGGCCTGTTGTTTGTTTTTTTTCGGGGGGGGGGGAAATCTGGTGACGGAGGTGACAGATGTGCGGTGTGCCCGTGGGATGCTCACCCTTTCTGGCAGAAGCCTAAGGCGGTGGTCGCCAGGCAAAAGAAAATAGTTTTTTTTCCACCCAGCGCGTGGTTAGTCTGTGGAACTCCCTGCCACAGGAGGTGGGGATGGCCTCTGGCCTGGATGCCTTCCAAAGGGGAATTGGACAGATTCCTGGAGGAAAAGTCCATCATCCCAGGTGACAAACCATGATGGAGATGTGTGTCATCGCCAGGCTTAAAACCGGGGTCCTTCAAGGGCCAGATGCAGGGGAGTGGTGTATCAGGAGACAGAGATCGAGTCTCATGCGCTCCCAGAGGCATCTGGTGGGGCCACTGTGAGATCCAGGAAGCTGGACTCGATGGGCCTTTGGCCTGATCCAGCAGCAGGGCCTCTTCTTAGGTTCTTATTCGCCAGCTGTTTTTTGGGGGGCGGGGGAATGGCTCTCTGGGTCGCCCACTTTTTCACTTATTTATTTACTTAAACCAAGCTAAGCCTTGCCCCGGATGTCCGAGAGAGCTCCGTCCCGGCTTGGAGGCGGCGGTTCTTTCAACCGCGCGGGGGCACCTGTCCGGGAAAAAAAAAAAAAACCTCCTGGTGCCCGCTGACCCCGCCACTGCAAGACACGAGTGGCTGGGTGTTTCTGCCCGGTGGGGGTGGGGGGGTGGTTGGCGGAACCGGGGGGCGTCGGAGCTCCAATATCGGCTGCGAAAGTCGCCTCGAAATGCGGGAGAACGGCGCTCTGGAACGGATCCGGCCAGAGAACGAGCATCGCCACCCCGTTTGGCTTTGGAGACAGGGCGGAGATGTTCTCCTCCTCCCGGCCTCTTGTTTTGCTGTTCCCTTGCGCCAAGTCCTGGGTGCCCTGAATGCCTCCTTTTCGCCCGGCCTGATTGGTATTCCGGGAAAGCGGCGTGGACGCTGCCCCGCCGCCGGGCGGAGAACGCTCCTTCCCTTCTTGGCGCCGAGCGCAAGACCGGACGGACCCAGATGGCGAGCAGCACCCGGCGACATTCAATTGCTCTTTTCAGAAGGATATCCCTCGGGCGCCTCCGGCTCGCAGAAGCCCCAACCGTTCCTCTTTTATTTCTTTATATTTTACATCTTTCCCCTTTTGCCTTCCACAAGTTGGAGAATCCATCTGTGCCCCTAAGTTGTCTCAACCCAGCTGGATCACGGACAGACGCTCGGGCGCTGGTGCAAGCACCCCGTGTGCCGCGACACCGGGAACGGGGTTTTGTGCGTTTTTTGTTTTGTCCTCGGTGGGGTTGCCCAGAGGAGCTCCAGTGGCTGCTGAACTCCTCCGGAGAGGCGCTTGGTGGATTCGGCCCGGTCTGCCGTCCGTGGGGATCCCAGGCGACCCGCCAGCCCCCTAAGCAGAAGGGGATCTCAACGTGGCTGGGCATTTTTGTTTGTGCGAAAGGGTAGCCCCTGCACGGAACCGGTGCTGTGCCGTGCACCCAAAAGAAGGGGCCGCTCTTGGAAGACTTGTGAAGAAGGGCTGGTTCTGTCCCCGATCCCTCCCCGAGAGCGGGACACGAAAATAAGGAGCGTGGAACCCAGGCAGCTGAATTTCGGCTCAATTTCTTTTGGGGGGGGGGACGACTGCCTAACGGTCTGAGCGTAACGACAACGGGACCCCGGCAGGTCTGCTTTGATTTGGAGCAAGGGGGGGGATGGACTGGATGACCTCTGGGGACCCTTCCTGTTTGGCCTGGCTCTGGATCTATAGAATCCTGGCAGGAAGGGGGGTTCTTGTTACTGTTGTTGCTGCTGCTGCTGTTATTGCTGCTCCTGTTGTCGTTGTTATTAAATTATCACACCGCAGGCAAGCTCACCACGCTGGATTTTGCATTACAAATCACTGTCCGGACGCCTCCCAAGCGTTTAGGACTATGTGATGTATTTGATTATGGTGATGATGATGACGATGATGAATGGGCCCAGGACCCTCCGAAGGAATCCGGGGCTTCATTGCCCCGGGGGGGGGGCTGATTCTGCACGCCGTTCGCTCGCCCCCAACAGGCAGGCTGGGCGTCCGCCGTCCCCTCCGGCGGGGGCGTCCAGCCTGCTCCGTTGCCCGTGGCGGGACGTGGCCGGAGGTCATGGGCCGCTGCGGGGCGCGAGTTTCACCTTGGCCTCTCTCTCTCTCTCTCTCTCTCTCTCTCTCTCTCTCTCTCTCTCTCTCTCGTCTTCTCTTCCGCTTTAGCTCTCCCCTTCCAACCCGCTCTACGAGACATACTACAAGCAGGTGAGCGGGGCCGGTTTTCTCCCCTCCCCTCCCTCCCTCCTTCCCCGTGGCGGGTCCGTGGGACCCCCGTCGCACCGGGGGCCCCCGTCCTCCCCAAAATGCCAAGCCAGCAACGAGCCGGGGGCGTGGGGGGTGGAGGCGTTTGGTAACAGCACCTGCCTTTCCAACCGCCACCAGCTCCTCTTCGGGGGAGAATTCCGATTTATATTTTAATTTTGCTTTTCTATTTGTTTCTGGGATGCCTCCACTGAGGCTGGTGTGTATTTTTTGTTTGTTTGTTTTGTTTTAACCAGGTGGATCCGGCCGGCACGGGCAGGATCGGGGCCGTTGACGCCGCTCTTTTTCTCAAGAAGTCGGGTCTCCCCGATGCCATTCTCAGCCAGGTACGTGTGTGTGTGTGTGTGTGTGTGTGTGTGTCTGATACGTCCAGAAGAGAGCTTCCACATTTCCCTTGCCTGTAGGGAGGAGGGGAGGAAGAATGTTTTTTTTTTCCTAGTTGTGTTTGACCGTGGCTGGTATTTTTGAAGGAATCATAGCACTAACCTTTGAGCTGGAGAGCTGGATGTGTCCCCATCTCCCGGGGTGAAAGGGCGCCTGTAAATAAAACCAAATTAATATTTTGTTGTTGTTCAGCCGTTCAGTCGTGTCCGACTCTTCGTGACCCCATCATGGACCAGAGCTCATCGGGCCTTCCTATCTTCCACTGCCTCCCGGAGTTTGGCCAAATCCATCTTGGTTGCATCGATGACAACCGTCCAACCATCTCATTCTCTGCCCTCCTCTTTTCCTTTCGCCTTCCATCTTTCCCAACATCAGGGACTTTTCCAAGGAGTCCTCTCTCCTCATGAGGTGGTCAAAGTATTATGGATGTCTCAGCTTCAAAATCTGTCCTTCCCGTGAACATTCGGGGTTGATTTCTTTCAGGATGGATAGGTTTGATCTCCTTGCAGTCCAGGGGACTCTCAAGACTCTCCTCCAGCACCACAACTCAAAAGCATAAATTCTGCAGCGATCAGCCTTCTTTATAGTCCTGCTCTCACTTCCATCCATCACTACTGGAAAAAACATAGCTTTGACGATCCTGACCTTAGTTGGCAAAGTGATGTCTCTGCTCTTTAGGATGCTACCTAGGTTGGCCATTGCTTTCCTCCCAAGAAGCAGGCGTCTTTTTATTTCGTTGATGCAGTCGCCATCGGCAGTGATCAAGGAGCCCAAGAAAATAAACTCTGTCATTGCCTCCATTTCTTCCCCTTCTCTTTGCCAGGAGGTGATGGGACCGGTGGCCGTGAGAGTGGAAAAAAATTAATATTAAAGCCCACTAAAATAAATTTTGATTTGTTCCCTCTCAGATATGGGATTTGGCCGACCCCGAAGGGAAGGGATTCCTAGACAAACAGGTAGGTGAGCGGAGGGCAGTCCCACCCCCTCCGTTTCTTAACCTCCGGGAGGGAAGGGGGGGGGAAACGGATGCATGATTTTCGTCGGGGTGGGAGGGCAGACGGCCGACCGGCTGGCGCCAAGCAAAAACCCGGGATTTGCCAGAGGTCGATGGCGGGGGCGTGCCTGTAAGCATGGAGGCGAGCTAAATGTTTGCCCGAC
This sequence comes from Phrynocephalus vlangalii, assembly GCA_037367305.1. Classification (NCBI taxonomy): domain Eukaryota; kingdom Metazoa; phylum Chordata; class Lepidosauria; order Squamata; family Agamidae; genus Phrynocephalus; species Phrynocephalus vlangalii. The sequence goes on from JAWVWN010002910.1 coordinate 2,619,134, forward strand.
GCACCCGCGCACCCCGGCTCACGCTCCTCTCCGCTCCGGGATTTGGAGTGAACCCCCGAAGTGGGAAACCACGTTCCCCCCCCCCCCCCGCCGCCCTGCATCTTCCTCCCCGCCTTTGGTGCCGGGGTCCAAACTCTACATCCCTTCTTTCCTGTATTTTAAAAAAAAATCCCGCTCGGCCACCCCTAACCCTCACCCCCCCACCCCCCCACCCCCACCTTGGCAGAACCGGGCGTTGGGAGGTTGGCGGTTCCTCAGTGGGATGTTTTTTTAATTTTGTTCGTCAGCCCTCTTCCTTCCTTCCTTCCTTCCTTCCTTCCTTCCTTCCTTCCTTCTGTCCACCACTGCCTTCCCTCCTCCCTCCCTTCCTTCCATCCTTCTGTTCTTCCTTCTCTCCCTTCCCTTTCTTTCTTTCTTTCTTTCTTTCTTTCTTTCTTTCTTTCTTTCTTCCTTCCTTCCTTCCTTCCTTCCTTCCTTCTGTCCACCACTGCCTTCCCTCCTCCTTCCTTCCATCCTTCTGTACTTCCTTCTCTCCCTTCCCTTTCTTTCTTTCTTTCTTTCTTTCTTTCTTTCTTTCTTTCTTTCTTTCCTTCTTTCTTTCTTCCTTCCTTCCTTCCTTCCTTCTGTCCACCACTGCCTTCCATCCTCCTTCCCTTCCTTCCTCTTCCTCTTCTTCTTCCTTCTCTTCCTTCTTCTTCTTTTCTTTCTTTCTTTCTTTCTTTTCTTTTCCTTTCTTCTTGTCTTTCTTTCTTTCTTTCTTTCTTTCTTTCTTTCTTTCCTTCTTTCTTTCTTCCTTCCTTCCTTCCTTCCTTCTGTCCACCACTGCCTTCCCTCCTCCTTCCCTTCCTTCCATCCTTCTGTACTTCCTTCTCTCCCTTCCCTTTCTTTCTTTCTTTCTTTCTTTCTTTCTTTCTTTCTTTCTTTCTTTCTTTCTTTCTTTCCGCACTCCCTCCTCTTTCTTTCTTTCCGCACTCCCTCCCTTCCTTCCTCCCTCCATTTCCTTTCTTTCTTTCTTTCTTTCTTTCTTTCTTTCTTTCTTTCTTTCTTTCTTTCTTTCTTTCTTTCTTTCTTTCTTTCTTTCTTTCTTTCTTTCTTTCTTAAACTTTCCTTCTCTCTCTCCCCCAGGGGTTCTTTGTCGCCTTGCGGCTGGTGGCCTCCGCGCAGAGCGGCCACGACATCAGCCTGGGGAGCCTCGGCCTGGCCTTGCCGCCCCCCAAATTTGTAAGTCGAGTCCAGTTGGTTGCGTTGGCAGCGGTTTCTCCACCGGTGGCGGGTTCCCCAGATGTTCCTGGACTGCAAGTCTCAGAAATCCTGGCCAGCTCAACCTAGTGATGAAGAACGTCTGGGAGTTGCAGTCCGGGAACATCTGGGGACCCGCCACCGGTGGAGAAACCACCGATTTAGAGTTTATATCCCGCTTAACTTGCGCAAGGCCACTCAAGGCCGGCAAACACAAGATACAGCGCAAGATGTCTCGTAGAATACAAGCGGGGACTTTTTTTTGGGGGGGGGATATTAAGCCAAGCCTCTCCATTCTGGGAACCCTCCTTGACGGGAAAATCTGCATTACCGGCCTCCTTCTTTTGCTGTTCCCTTTCCCGGGTGGAGCGTGTGATGCTGAAAATAGCAAAAGAGTGTGGGGGGGGGGAACCCTATATTTATATAAATACAGTATTATTGTCCCAACGTCGGCCCTCCAGATGTTTTGTTCCGCCACTCCCACAGTCCTTTTGCCCTTGGCCATCTGAGCTTAGAATTCTGGGAGTTGCGGTCCAAAACGTCAGGAGGGCCGAAGTTTGGACATGCCTGGAAAATAAAAGGCAGTGCGGTGTAGTGGGCCGAAGTTTGGACACGCGTTGCCAGATTGGGGTCGCTAGAGGGGGACAGGCACCGTGCGATGTATATGGAAATTGTGTTTGCGATAACCCACGGGTTTCAGCATCCGCGGGGGCAGGACAGAGCTTGGATCCGGGGGGTGGAGGTGGGGGTGAAGGGGGGTTTCCTCCAGCTGTCCTGACGCCTTGTTTTTTTTTTTTTGTGTGTCCTTTCAGCACGACAGCACAAGCCCCCTCCTGATGTCTTCCTCCGACGCTCACTGGGCCGTCCGGGTGAGTTTCCAGGAGTGAGCCAGAGAAATATATTTTTGTGATGTAATCCAACAGAACCTGCTACTGGGGGGGGGGGGAGCCAGAGACCAGATTCTGCCTTCCCTTTCCGATTGCGATAAAGTTTGATGTCATCCACGTTTTTCGGTATCGGCGCCGACGGCGGCTTGGACCCCGCCTCTGTCTTTCCGTAAAATCGTTTGCTTCCGCCTTTTCTCCCTTCCTGGCTTCTTTAATTTCTGTACCGCCCGGTTTGTGGCCATCAAAGACAACCCAAGCATGCCACAGATACGAGCCGAACGGATACCTTGAAGGTTGCCTCTGGAGGAGGGGAGCCACCTCTGTCGCTCACGGCCTGTTTTCTTGCCGACCAGGTGGAAGAGAGGGCGAAGTTTGACGGGATTTTTGAAAGCCTCCTTCCCGTCAACGGTTTGCTGTCGGGCGACAAAGTGAAGCCGGTCTTGATGAACTCCAAGCTGCCTCTGGATGTCCTCGGGAGGGTAATTCGACATGTCCCCCTCCCTCCCTCCCTCCCTCCCTTCTTCCTTCCTTCTATCCATCATCACTTTCCTTCCTTCCTTCTATCCATCATCCCCTTCCTTCCTTCCTTCCTTCCTTCCTTCTATCCATCATCACCTTCCTTCCTTCCTTCCTTCCTTCCTTCTATCCATCATCACCTTCCTTCCTTCCCTTCCTTCCTTCCTTCCTTCCTTCCTTCCTTCCTTCCTTCCATCATCACCTTCCTTCCTAACTTCCGACCTTCCTTCTATCCATCATCACCTTCCTTCCTCCTTTATATCCATCATCTCCTCCCTCTCTCCCTCCCTCCCTTCTATCCATCATGACCTTCCTTCCTTCCTTCCTTCCTTCCTTCCTTCCTTCCTTCCTTCCTTCCTTCCTTTCCTTCCTTCCTTCCTTCCTTCCTTCCTTCCTTCCTTCTATCCATCATCACCTTCCTTCCTTCCTCCTTTATATCCATCATCTCCTCCCTCTCTCCCTCCCTCCCTTCTATCCATCATGACCTTCCTTCCTTCCTTCCTTCCTTCCTTCCTTCCTTCCTTCCTTCCTTCCTTCCTTCTAGCCATCATCACCTTCCTTCCTTCCTTCCGCCCTGGCTCTACCCTTCCGCCCTACCGACCCTCTTCACGCCACCCACCTCTGGGTTTGCTGCCCTTGATATGAACAAGTGCCCCCACACCCCCGTCAACGGACATGGAGACAGTCTAGGTCAGTGGTTTCTCCACCGGTGGGTCCCCAGATGTTCCTGGACTGCAACCCCCAGAAGTCCTAGCCAGCTCAGCGAGGGAGGAAGACTTTTCTGGGAGTTGCAGTCCGGGAACATCTGGGGACCCATCGGTGGAGAACCACGAGGTCTAGATATATAAATAGGGGAACGGGGGGGGGGGCATGTGAAGCTCCCCAACGCCGGGGCTTGTCTGTTGTGGCTTTTCTTATAATTCTTCCTTTTTTTTTATTTCTTGGGGAACCTCCGGTGCACCTTCACACACACACACCCGACTTTGTGGCTTGCAGGTTTGGGATTTAAGCGACATTGACAAAGACGGACACCTGGACCGGGACGAGTTTGCCGTGGTAGGTTTCCAGAGGGTTGCCAACAAGGCTGAAGCGGGAGTGTGTGTGTGGGGGGGTGTGTGTTGAGGTTTCCGATTGGCCTCCCGGCATCCTTAGCACCAGAGGGGGCCCAGTGTCCCCCTCCCCGCCCACCCCGTTTGCTGAGAAGGGGCTCGCTGGACAGCTCCGGGGCTGGACTAGATGGCCTCCAGGGTCCCCCTCCAGCCCTGTCGTTGTCCTCGGCAGGACTGTGGAGTCGGGAGTCGAGGAGTCGGAGGAAATTTTGGGTACCTGGAGTCGGAGTCGGCAAGCAATGCTCCGACTCCGACTCCGACTAAATTTAGATTGGAATTTTTTTAAAAAAAAGCAAGTTTAAATGTCCCAATTCACAAAAAGGGATAATTAATGACTTCTCTACTGTAAGAATAAAGACCAATGCATGCAGTGCCTCACGTAACCGCAAAGCGAACACGTTAAGTGACCGTGAAGAAGCATGCTTTTCAGGTGCTTCACTATATGGCACGCAACGCACAATGAGGAGCGGCAATACTTATACTTTCCGTAGTGTTGTGTTTCTGCTGTGATGCAGCGCCCATGGGTAACCTAGCCTCTCACGGATAAGGGATTAAGTAAATATCTTTTTTTGCAGGACTAGAGACACTTGTATAAGGGAAGGGATTGGAGGGTTAATAGTTCAAGACTGAAGCTGTAAACCATTGGAAAAACTGCTGTGTAAAAATGTATAAAATACATTCGCATATTAATACAGAGGAGTCGGAGTCGGAAATACAAAAAAACTTAGGAGTCGGAACATTTATCTACCGACTCCACAGCCCTGGTTCTAGGGGATGGCTCTTCCTAGGCCTGTTTATCCAGCTGGGGTCCCCGGGCTGCTCCGTTTCCCGGAGTTCGGTCCTGCCTCCCTGGCCTCCTCCTCCTCCTCCTCCTCCTCCCTTCTGCAGATTTTTTTTATTTTAAAAATCCCCACTTCCCCGGCCTTTGCAGGCAATGCACCTGGTCTACCGTGCCCTGGAGAAGGAGCCGGTCCCCTCCGCCTTGCCTCCGCCGCTCATCCCCCCGTCCAAGCGGAAGAAGGGGGCCCTCTTCCCCGGGGCCGTGCCCGTCCTGCCCGCCAGCCCGCCCCCCAAGGAGGGCCTGCGCGCCACCCCCTCCCACGGCAGCGTCAACAGCCTCGACAGCACCGGAAGCCTGTCCCCGAAACACAGCCTCAAGCCCGCGCAGGTGGGTCCGGGCCCCTTTCGCGGGAGAACGGGCGCACCCACATGCTCGTGGCAAGCGCCAGAGATGGGGAGCTTTGGGGGGGGCGGCGGCCAGCACTGGGCAGCACACCGTACACCCGGGATGCCCAAACTCCGGCCCTCCAGATGTTTTGGACCACAACTCCCACAGTCCTTTGTCATTGGCGAGCTAGGCTTAGAATTCTGGGAGTTGTGGTCCAAAACATCTGGAGGGCCGGAGTTTGGACACCCCTTATCCCCCCCCCCCCGCCGGGGGGGGTTCAGTCTGTGTCGTTTCGCCTCTCTGCGGGAAGAGAAATGTTAACGTTCTCAACAGAAAAAAAATTCTAGAAATGATTTTTCAAGGTGTAATTGCCAGGAATGGCCACCGGAGGGAACCAGAGACCACGCTTTGGATTACCTTTTGCTATTTGGACAGCGTTTGGTATCCGCTTTTTTTTTCATCATCCGCAGGAGGGTTTTTCTGCCGAAATGATTACCCCCCCCACACACACACACACACTTGGTGCCGCCGGCTTTCCTGGGCTCAGAAACATTAGCAAAATGGGGGGGGGGTGATTTGTTGGCCGACAGCTGGTTTTTTTGGGGGGGTTGTTGGCATCTCCAGAGGAGGGGAGGTTCTCTGACCGGCCTTCCCCCCCCCCCCCCCAATATCCATCTGGGGAGTCCGATGCATGCTGAGCCTTGGGGTGTCGTTCCAGCCCTCCGCCCACTGGGTGGTGCCCCTCAGCGACAAAGCCCGTTACGACGAGATTTTCCTGAAAACCGACTTGGACCTGGACGGGTTTGTGAGCGGCCTGGAGGTGAAGGACATATTTATGCACTCCGGACTTTCCCAAAACGTTCTGGCGCAGATATGGTAGGGGAAACTCCCTCCCTCCTAAACCCCTCTGGCTTCCTCCCCACCACCCCGGGCCGCCTGTGGGATTCCCTGCCACAAGGTGTGAGGATGGCGGACGACGGGGGTGGCTTGAAAAGCCGGCCGGATACGTTCCTAAAAGCACCGGCCATCCGTGGCGAGACGTCCAGGGGGCTCTTTCCTGCCAACACCAGAGGCCACTAGTGGCCGGGGAATGCATCAGGTCTGGCGTCCTTTGGGACGTCGCCAGTGGGCCGCCCCATAAACAGAATCCGGGGCTAGAGGCACGCTGGATCACATCTGGTGGGGGGGGGGAAAAAACTATTTTCATTTGCATTATCAGAACCAGCCACTCGAAGGAGCCAGAGAGCATATTATCAGTTCTTACACACATGGTCTCTGGCGCCCTTTAGTGGGCGGTTCTGGTAATACAAGTGAAAATAAACATTCTGGTTTCTGCCCCCCCCTTTTTACTATGCTGTCCATCTGTCTATCCACCCACCTTCTGACGGCTTTTTTTCTCCCCCCGGCCCCAACGCAGGGCATTGGCTGACACGCGGCAGGCCGGGAAGCTCAACAAGGACCAGTTTGCGCTGGCTATGCACCTCATTCAGCAGAAAGTCAGTCACGGCATCGATCCGCCCCAGGTGCTGCTCCCAGACATGATCCCCCCGGCCGAACGGACCACGCCTGTCCAGGTGAGCCTCTCATCAGCTCCTTTCTTCCTTCTATCCATCATCACCTTCCTTCCTTCCTTCCTTCCTTCCATCCATCATGACCTTCCTTCCTTCCTTCCTTCCTTCCTTCTATCCATCATCACCTTCCTTCCTTCCTTCCTTCCTTCCTTCCTTCCTTCCTTCCTTCCTTCCTTCCTTCCTTCCTTCCTTCTATCCATCATCACCTTCCTTCCTTCTATCCATCATCACCTTCCTTCCTTCCTTCCTTCCTTCCTTCCTTCCTTCCTTCCTTCTATCCATCATCACCTTCCTTCCTTCCTTCCTTCCTTCCTTCCTTCCTTCCTTCCTTTTCCTTACTTCCAAAGGCATAGTCCCTGAATCCATTTCATGGCCCGTTCCTGTTAAACACATCCTGGAAATACCTCCGATTATGTGTGTGTGCACGCGCGCGCGTGTTTTATTTTCCAGCAGCTGAGCCGTGGGTTTGTGGATACAGATCTCCCGGATAGGGGGATCTTGCTGTGTCCAATTTTGATTTATTTCTTTGTTAAACAAATAAACCAAGCCTTGGTCTCGGGGGCCGGGGCCGGGCCGGGGCGAGGCGGGGTGGCCAGCGTCGGCTTGCCGTGGGGCTTCCTTGCCCTCTGACGGTGCTGGGTGTGTGTGGGGGGGCTCCTTCCCTCTCTGCCCCGCTTCCCCCGTGGAAACCCTTCTCCGGCTTCCTCTCTCTCTCTCTCTCTCTCTCTCTCTCTCTCTCGCCTTTTCCAGACCCTTTCGGGCTACTTGGTCCCGGGAGGACCCGAGATAGCGGCCTTTCCCGAAATGCGACGAGTGAGTAAGGGGCGGCCGGAGGGCGGCTTCCTTCAATCTCCAAGCCCCCCCTTTTTTTTGTTACACCGATGGCCACCACGCTCCCTTCAAAACCTCTCCCTCCGTCTCGTGCACGACCCCTTCCCTCGACATCTTTCCCCCCTTCCGACCTCTTTCACTCTCCTTCCTTTTCGGCGCCGTCGTTTCGTTCTTCCGCTTCGGAGCTTCGGGGCTCCCCATTCCCTCCACCACCACCACCACCGACTACCCCCCCTCGTCCGTTGGGTGGGTCCAACCCCCCCCAAAAAAAGACCCATTTCTCCTGTTGTTTTGTTGCTGTCGTTTGAAACCTTGGGGGTTCGCGAAGCATGGGGCTTTTTCTCTCTTATTTCATCACACACACACACACACACACCGGTTTCTGTCCTGTTTTGTTTTTGTTTTATTTTCCGCTCAGGACAGCGCCAGTTCCGCCGGTTCGGGGGAATTCACCGGCGTGAAGGAACTGGATGACATCAGCCAGGAGATTGCGCAGCTGCAGAGGTAGGTGAAAGCACACGAGAGACGGTGTGTGTGTGTGTGTGTGTGTGTTTGTGTGTCTTTTTCTTTCCCTGTCTTTCTCTCTGTTTCATTTCGCTTCCGCTCTAAATCTGGCCTCGGCCGAAGGATCCCTCGCGTTTCCGTTCCGCCACGGAACAGATCCCGTTCTTGGCCGTCCGCCACGGAACAGATCCCGTTCTTGGCCGCCCCCCCCAATCCGTGGCGTCGCTCTGCGTGGCCGCTCCACGGGCCTCGTGGAAAACGAAGGTTGAGTTCCTGGCAGAGCGGCGGTTGCGAGATCGAATCGCCCTCGGGGGCGCCCGGGTTGGACTGGATTACCTCGAGGCTCCCCCGCCCTTCCAGCCCTGCTGTTCTGAGATGAACTTTGAGCTTCCGAACAGCTCGGGAAATGCCGGGTTCGATTCCCCACCGAGCCTAAGAGGGGACTGGACTGGAAGGGAACCCCTCCTCCAGCTCGGTAGCGATCAGCGGATGATCGAGATTATTATTACAAAAAGGACTCCTGCACACACGTTCCTCACGGTGCGTCTCTCGTTTGCAGAGAGAAATACTCTTTAGAACAAGAAATCCGGGAGCGGGAAGGAGCCATCCGGCAGAAAACCATGGAAGTCCAGGTAAAGGCCCGGGCTGCCTTCTCATCAGCATCGTCGCGTCATTTCGTGTCAATCGGGTTTTTGCATTGTTGGGCTTTTATGCGCCTACGGTCTGTTGGTTTCTTCGTATACCACTTCTGTTTGTATTCCTTGCTTATGCTGCTTTGTTGTTCTTCGCCGCCCGCCGTGGCCTCCGCAAGCGGGGTGGGATAAAAATCGTAAACAAAAGTAGAACTAAAAAACGAAAGAGAAAGAGGACGGAGTGGCACGGAGCGGCCTCCTGAAAGTCCCCTGCCAAAGAACGGCTTTTGCGAACGACGCGCCGGATCCGTCCTTCATCCCTTCGGAAGCTGGGCGAAACGGGGGTCTTTTGGATGACCCCCCCCGCCCATTCCCGCCTCGATCTTCTCCCCTCCTGGAGAAGAAACGTGGGCGATTTTTCTAACCGGAGTGGTGTGGTTCAAGGAGCTGCAGAACGACCTGGACCGGGACGCCAACGCCTTGCAGGAGTTGGAAGCCCAGAAGCAGGATGCCCAGGACCGGCTCGACGAGATGAACCAGCAGAAGTCGAAACTCCGGGACATGCTGAGCGACGTGAAGCAAAAATGCCAGGAGGAGACGCAGGTGGTGAGTCGGGGTTGGCCGGGCGGAGAGCCAGAGAAATGGGTGGAGAAATGGCGTCATTACCAGAACGGGCCACTGGAGGGCGCCAGAGGCCATCCTACGGGGAGCGTTTGCAGTTATCCGCGGGTTTCGGCATCCGCGGGGACCCTCAAACCCACCCCTTTGCGGACCCCAGGGTCCTGCGGCGCTGGCCGTTGGCAGCCCTGAGAGCCCCCCCGCCGCCGCCGCCGCCGCCACCCTCTCGAGGCCTGCCTCATCTCGCCCTCCTGTCCCGCCCCTCCTTCCCAGATCTCATCGCTCAAAACGCAGATCCAGTCGCAGGAGTCGGACCTGAGGTCCCAGGAGGATGATATCATCCGGGCGAAAGGGGAGATGAGTCGGCTGCAGGAGGAGGAGACCCAGTTGGAGCAGAGCATCCAGGCCGGGAAAGCCCAGCTGGAAACCATCATCAAGTCTTTAAAATCCACCCAGGAAGAAATCAACCAGGTAAAAGGGAGGGGATCGGTGCGGAATTATTTTCTGCCTGGGGGAGTCTTGGGTATGTTTTTTTTGGGGGGGGTCACCATTTCCTCTACTTCAGGTTGATTTTGTCGGGCGCGGAGAGAGCCCCGCCGTTAGCTTTGACCCAGAAACACAGCCAGGACACCCCACCCCTTATCCGCTGATCCCCTCATCTGCGGGCCGAACAAAGATTGACATGTCAAAACAAAAAACCCTCGAAAGATAAAAGAGTTCTAGAGGTCAAGTGAGCAGAAGCGGCCGCTGGAGGCAGCCGTAGAGCCTGCTATAGTTTATGCTGCGCTATTCACGTTTTTCAGCATCCGCGGGGAGGCTTAGCGGTGGATACAGGTTCCCGCTCTGCATCTTAATGTCACGTCCCTTGTGATTGTTGGGAAATGCCCCCCCCCCCAAAAAAAAGGAAAGGAAAGGAAAGGAAAGGAAATTTTAAAAAAAGAGGAAACTCCTTCAAGAAGTGAAATCTGTGTTCGAGATACCTTTCCCAGAATGCTCTTAATGTAACATTTTTAACAGGAGGCCATCCGTTCTTCCCAAGTATCAGCATTGACGTCCGGCTTGCTGGCTTTTAACGCTGCATTTTTAGCTGGTGCGACCCCCCCCCCCGGCTCCTCTTTTTTTTATGGAGGAAGGTGGGAAAGAAAGAAAGAAAGAAAGAAAGAAAGAAAGAAAGAAAGAAAGAAAGAAAGAAAGAAAGAAAGAAAGAAAGAAAGAAAGAAAGAAAGAAAGAAAGAAAAAGAAATATGGTGGTAGAAGGAGGGAGGGAGGGAGGAAGGAAGGAAGGAAGGAAGGAAGGAACTACTAATGGATGGATGAAAGAAAGAAAGAAAGAAAGAAAGAAAGAAACAAAGAAAGAAAGAAAGAAAAGAAATATGGTGATAGAAGGAAGGAAGGAAGGAAGGAAGGAAGGAAGGTACTAATGGATGGATGGATGAAGGAAGGAAGGAAAGAAAGAAAGAAAGAAAGAAAAAGAAAGAAAGAAAACAAAAAGTGTTTTAGATAAACAAACAAACCCAGCCGGGCTATTTGGGGCTTGTCTTTCCGGCAGGCGCGGAGCAAACTCGCCCAGTTGCAGGAGAGCCACTTAGAAGCCAGCCAGGCCGTGGAGCATTACAACGAAGCCTTGAATGGCGTCCACGGGGGCAGCATGACCAACCTGGCCGATCTGAGCGAAGGGGGGCCCCCGAAAGACCGGGCCGGCTTTGGAGCCTTGGTGAGGATGCTTGCTGCCGCCACTGCCGCCACCACGACCCCGTCCCCTTCCCGGGGGTCTGACGCTTCGGACCCTAAATCCACGGCCCGGATGGATTTCTGGGATTGAGCCATCTTGCAAAGCCTGGCGGTAGGCTGGAAATTAAAGGGTTTTCTTCCTCCCTTCATTGCTTCCTTCCTTCTTTCTTCCTTCCTTCCTTCCTTCCTTCTTTCTTCCTTCCTTCCGTCCTTCCTTCCTTCCGTCCTTCCTTCTTTCTTTCTTTCTTTCTTTCTTTCTTCCTTCCTTCCTTCCTTCCTTCCTTCCTTCCTTCCTTCCTTCCTTCCTTCCCTTCTTACCCTCTTCGTTCGTTCGTTCGTTCTTTCTTCCTTCCTTCCTTCCTTCCTTCCTTCCTTCCTTCCTTCCTTCCTTCCTTCCTTCCTTTCTCTCTTTGTCTCCCCACCACCACCATTTGGGGTTCCAGGACGATCCGTTCAAGAACAAGGCTTTGATCTTCACCAGCCACGGTCCGGAGTTGCCCCCGGACCCTTTCCACACCGAGGACCCCTTCAAGGGGGCAGACCCTTTCAAAGGCAGTAAGTGGGCCAGGGCGGAGGGCAAACGGGAGAGGGTGGCGAACGCTCCCCCTGCCCCCAAGGGGGCCTTACTAACCCTAACCCCTATCCCCGAACCCGAACCCTTAACCCACCGACACGTTGGCTCCACTCCTCTCCCCCTCTCTTAGGTGACCCTTTCCAGAACGACCCCTTTGCGGAGCAGCCGACGGCCGCTTCAGGTAGAAAACACAACTTCTCTTCTATTTCTTTTTTTCCAACTTTCCGTCCGGCGACGTTGTGGCTAAGAAGTCTCCTTAACAGTTGGCTCTCTGGGCTGAAGTCGATTTGGATCTCAAGGCCCAAGCTGTTTGCCTCTCTGTGTGTTGGAAACGGCAAAAAAACACCCCAATTAGTATTTATTTATTTATTTATTTATTTATTTATTCTTGGACTTACTATAAACCGCCCGGTTTTCCCAGAGGGAACCCTGGGCGGTGTACAGACATGCCACCCCAGGTGACTAAACAATACAATCCCAAAACAATCCCCAGCGAAAATAAACAGGAGCTTTTCACGCCCAGCGTGAAAAAAAGAATCATATTTTTATTTTTATTTTTATTTTTGAGGGGGTGGGGAGATTTTTATTTTGCGCCCCTCCCCGCTGGGCCCTTTTCCGGCTTCCACGTTCATTCCCCCCCCCCGCCTCCTCTTAGATCCGTTCGGAGGGGATCCATTTGAAGAGAGTCACCCCTTCCAAGCTTCGGGCCCAGAAGATTTCTTCAAGAAGACCGAAAAAAGCGACCCTTTTGTTTCCGACCCTTTCCTGCAAAACTCCACCCTCCCTTCCAAAGTAAGGATGCAATAGCGACTTTTGTGTTTTATTATTATTTTCTGGTGGTGGTGGGGGGGGGGGTTCGTGCCGATGGAACGCCAGACCGCTCCCACCTTTAAACCTGCGAGGATCCCCGAGGGATTGCAGGGGTGGGGGAAATAATAAATGAAAACCGTACTTATTTGGACCGGTTTCTACTTTTCTTTCTCTGACGGGCGCCTCTTTCTCATAACGGGCTGATCCGAAGCCTCCTTGCGGAGGCGAACGTGATTGCAACTCCGCGGGTTGGGCACGAACCACCGGTTCTTCGGTTCGCCCCGGTTCGTCGGCCGCCGGGCGGGTCTTCCGGTAGCTTCCGAGCCCCGCCTCCTCCAGACCTTCCCCTCCACCCCCCCCCGAGTGGACGCCCGCTGGGAGCAGGCAGGGCTCGGAGGGCCCTGACCCCCCCCTTCAGCCGGTCCAGCGAACCGGGCCGAGCTGCCGAACGGCTGGTTCGTGCCCACCTGAAGGATGATTTTGAGACAGCCTTCAAGGGCTGCCCCTCTCGGGGTCGCCCGCCTCCCCACTGCGTCCTGCCTAGGCCACACGGGCCTCTAAAGGGGCAGGAGGCGCGTGGGGATGAGTTCTTGGCGCCTTTCGTAACCTCTTCCCCTTTGGTTTAGCCGAACGTGTTCGAGAACAGCGATCCGTTCCTCTCCCTCAGCGCCTCTTCCTCCTCCTCGAAAGCTCCAGGTAAGGACATTTGGACTCTACAGGCACTGACTGTCTCCTCCCTCCTGTGGTGTGGCACTAATGGGTACGGTCCCTTTCTTTCCGGCCTCGGGGGGGTGGGGTGGGGTTCTCCCTGACCTGATCCTCCCATCGGCTCGATTGGGGACTTTTAAGACACTCCGATCTCCGCTGATAGGACATCGTAGCCCGCCGGTTGCATTTCGCGAAGATTCAAGCCAGGATTATATCAGGGGAAAAAGTTTGCAAACAGAGATTCACCCGGGAACAGGACATCCCTTTATGCGCGGTATCGTTATCCACTGACCCACAGTCTGGAAATATCAAAAGAGACAAAAAAAATCCAGATTCCCCTTGACTCCCCCCCCTTTCGCCTTGCTGCGTAGAGCAGGGTTCCCTCTTATCTATGGTTTTCAGTATTCACTGGGGCAGCTCGTGTCCATTCCCCACCAGATGTGTGTGTGTTGTGTGTGTGTGTGCGCGCGATCCGTGCCTCCCCATTTCAATCCGTCGCCCTGTTTCGGAATTCAAACCCTTGTGATCCTCTTTCAGTAGGTTTCTCGGTGGTGGTGGTGGTGGTGGGGAGGCAACAGCGTTTGACCCCGGGGTTGGGGGGGGGCGAAACAGGGGGGGGTAGCATTTCAAAATGCCGTTGAGATGGACCCCCCTGGTGCCAAGATAGCCGGGAAGGGAGGAGGGGCAGCGTTGGCTGGAGGTGTTTGCCTTTTTATTTTTATTTCATTTTCTGCGGGTCTGGATTGAGAAGCGAAATAACACCCCCCCGCCGCCGCCTTTCGGCTTTGCAGATCCTTTTGGGACGTTGGACGCCTTCGGAAGCAGCGCCTTCAGCGCCGGGGGCAGCGAAGGGTTCGCGGATTTCAGCCGGATGTCTAAGGTACTTTGTTTTCCCTCTGCTTACCCCCCCCCCTCCTCCCAAAGTCCATTGTGGCTGCAAGGCGGGAGGGTCCTTGACTGGGTGGGTGGTGGTGGTGGACCAACTACGTGATCTCCAGGGGTCTCCTTCCGTCCTTGCAGCTTTGACGTTTATTATTAAGAATTGCTGGGCAGCCGGTGGTGCTGGTGGTTCAATATTTGGCTACCGATCCAGAAGCTGGGAGTTCGAATCCCGCCTCGGTGCCGTATGGGAATCAAGGACTGGTCCGTGCGGCGGTTTGAGGAGTGGGAACCGGCAGCTTAGGGAGGGACATAGACCCTTCTACTCAGCTTCTCTGCCTGCTGTGGCCCCTGGGGAGGCTTGGGGGAGGCCCCCCCCCCCGCCAAACTGCGTGCTTCGCCAGAGACGCACGTCCAGCTGCCCTCCGCTCCCGAGCCGGTCGCCCCGATCAAACTCCCAAGGACGGGTCCCATCCAAGGAGCGCCCTGGATGCGAGACACAACGGGGTCTCTTAAAAATACATACCCCTGTTTCCCCGAAAATAAGACATCCCCTGAAAATAAGACCTACTTACAGTTTGGCCTCTCACTGAGATATAAGGCATCCCCCCCCCCCAAAAATAAGGCCTCCCCAATAATAAGATAACAATAAATGTTTACCCTATTCTTCATGGAAAAATAAGACATCCCCTGAAAATAAGACCTGCTTACAGTTTGGTCTCTCACTGAGATATAAGGCATCCCCCCCCCCCGAAAATAAGGCCTCTCTGTTAATAAGATAACAATAAATGTGTACCGTATTCTGCTTCATGGAAAAATAAGACATCCCCTGAAAATAAGACCTACTTACAGTTTGGCCTCTCACTGAGATATAAGGCATCCCCCCCCCCCCCGAAAATAAGGCCTCTCCGTTAATAAGATAACAATAAATGTGTACCGTATTCTTCTTCATGGAAAAATAAGACATCCCCTGAAAATAAGACCTACTTACAGTTTGGCCTCTCGCTGAGATATAAGGCATTCCCCCCCCCCTGAAAATAAGGCCTCCCCGATAATAAGATAACAATAAATGTGTACCGTATTCTTCTTCATGGAAAAATAAGACATCCCCTGAAAATAAGACCTACTTACAGTTTGGCCTCTCGCTGAGATATAAGGCATCCCCCCCCCCCGAAAATAAGGCCTCTCCGTTAATAAGATAACAATAAATGTGTACCGTATTCTTCTTCATGGAAAAATAAGACATCCCCTGAAAAGAAGACCTACTTACAGTTTGGCCTCTCGCTGAGATATAAGGCATCCCCCCCCCCGAAAATAAGGCCTCTCCGTTAATAAGATAACAATAAATGTGTACCGTATTCTTCTTCATGGAAAAATAAGACATCCCCTGAAAATAAGACCTACTTACAGTTTGGCCTCTCGCTGAGATATAAGGCATTCCCCCCCCCCCTGAAAATAAGGCCTCCCCGATAATAAGATAACAATAAATGTGTACCGTATTCTTCTTCATGGAAAAATAAGACATCCCCTGAAAATAAGACCTACTTACAGTTTGGCCTCTCGCTGAGATATAAGGCATTCCCCCCCCCCTGAAAATACGGCCTCCCCGATAATAAGATAACAATAAATGTGTACCGTATTCTTCTTCATGGAAAAATAAGACATCCCCTGAAAAGAAGACCTACTTACAGTTTGGCCTCTCGCTGAGATATAAGGCATCCCCCCCCCCCGAAAATAAGGCCTCTCCGTTAATAAGATAACAATAAATGTGTACCGTATTCTTCTTCATGGAAAAATAAGACATCCCCTGAAAATAAGACCTACTTACAGTTTGGCCTCTCGCTGAGATATAAGGCATTCCCCCCCCCTGAAAATAAGGCCTCCCCGATAATAAGATAACAATAAATGTGTACCGTATTCTTCTTCATGGAAAAATAAGACATCCCCTGAAAATAAGACCTACTTACAGTTTGGCCTCTCGCTGAGATATAAGGCATCCCCCCCCCCGAAAATAAGGCCTCTCCGTTAATAAGATAACAATAAATGTGTACCGTATTCTTCTTCATGGAAAAATAAGACATCCCCTGAAAATAAGACCTACTTACAGTTTGGCCTCTCGCTGAGATATAAGGCACCCCCCCCCCCGAAAATAAGGCCTCCCCATAATAAGATAACAATAAATGTGTACCGTATTCTTCTTCATGGAAAAATAAGACATCCCCTGAAAATAAGACCTACTTACAGTTTGGCCTCTCGCTGAGATATAAGGCATTCCCCCCCCCCCCCTGAAAATAAGGCCTCCCCGATAATAAGATAACAATAAATGTGTACCGTATTCTTCTTCATGGAAAAATAAGACATCCCCTGAAAAGAAGACCTACTTACAGTTTGGCCTCTCGCTGAGATATAAGGCATCCCCCCCCCCGAAAATAAGGCCTCTCCGTTAATAAGATAACAATAAATGTGTACCGTATTCTTCTTCATGGAAAAATAAGACATCCCCTGAAAATAAGACCTACTTACAGTTTGGCCTCTCGCTGAGATATAAGGCATTCCCCCCCCCCTGAAAATAAGGCCTCCCCGATAATAAGATAACAATAAATGTGTACCGTATTCTTCTTCATGGAAAAATAAGACATCCCCTGAAAAGAAGACCTACTTACAGTTTGGCCTCTCGCTGAGATATAAGGCATCCCCCCCCCCGAAAATAAGGCCTCTCCGTTAATAAGATAACAATAAATGTGTACCGTATTCTTCTTCATGGAAAAATAAGACATCCCCTGAAAATAAGACCTACTTACAGTTTGGCCTCTCGCTGAGATATAAGGCATTCCCCCCCCCTGAAAATAAGGCCTCCCCGATAATAAGATAACAATAAATGTGTACCGTATTCTTCTTCATGGAAAAATAAGACATCCCCTGAAAATAAGACCTACTTACAGTTTGGCCTCTCGCTGAGATATAAGGCATTCCCCCCCCCTGAAAATAAGGCCTCCCCGATAATAAGATAACAATAAATGTGTACCGTATTCTTCTTCATGGAAAAATAAGACATCCCCTGAAAATAAGACCTACTTACAGTTTGGCCTCTCGCTGAGATATAAGGCATTCCCCCCCCCCTGAAAATAAGGCCTCCCCGATAATAAGATAACAATAAATGTGTACCGTATTCTTCTTCATGGAAAAATAAGACATCCCCTGAAAATAAGACCTACTTACAGTTTGGCCTCTCGCTGAGATATAAGGCATCCCCCCCCCCCCCGAAAATAAGGCCTCTCCGTTAATAAGATAACAATAAATGTGTACCGTATTCTTCTTCATGGAAAAATAAGACATCCCCTGAAAATAAGACCTACTTACAGTTTGGCCTCTCGCTGAGATATAAGGCATTCCCCCCCCCCCTGAAAATAAGGCCTCCCCGATAATAAGATAACAATAAATGTGTACCGTATTCTTCTTCATGGAAAAATAAGACATCCCTGAAAAGAAGACCTACTTACAGTTTGGCCTCTCGCTGAGATATAAGGCATCCCCCCCCCCGAAAATAAGGCCTCTCCGTTAATAAGATAACAATAAATGTGTACCGTATTCTTCTTCATGGAAAAATAAGACATCCCCTGAAAATAAGACCTACTTACAGTTTGGCCTCTCGCTGAGATATAAGGCATTCCCCCCCCCCTGAAAATAAGGCCTCCCCGATAATAAGATAACAATAAATGTGTACCGTATTCTTCTTCATGGAAAAATAAGACATCCCCTGAAAATAAGACCTACTTACAGTTTGGCCTCTCGCTGAGATATAAGGCATTCCCCCCCCCCCGAAAATAAGGCCTCCCCAATAATAAGATAACAAGAAATGTGTACTGTATTCTGCTTCATGGAAAAATAAGACATCCCCTGAAAATAAGACCTGCTTACAGTTTGGCCTCTCGCTGAGATATAAGGCATCCCCCCCCCCGAAAATAAGGCCTCTCCGTTAATAAGATAACAAGAAATGTGTACTGTATTCTGCTTCATGGAAAAATAAGACATCCCCTGAAAATAAGACCTAGCGCATCTTTGGGAGCAAAAATTAATATAAGACCCTGTCTTAATTTTGGAGGAAATGGGGTGTTTGTGTGGTTGTCATTTGAAGGCTCATGGCTTTCTCCCCGTACCTGGCTCGTTGGATGACGGACCATCTCTGCCCCCTTTCTCTAAGCCTAAATAAGCTTGTGTGTGTGTGTGTGTGTGTGTGCAGCAGACTAAACCCGAGTGTTTCCCCCCCCTCCTCCATAGCCGCCGCCGCCACCCCCCGACCCCTTTGCTTCTTCTTTCGGAGGGACCGGCTTCGCCGAAGACCCTTTCAAGACCCAAGCCGACACGCCCGCCCTCCCGCCAAAAAAGGCCATCCCTCCCCGGCTCAAGCTACCCGGCGGTAAGTCTTTTTTTAAAAAAAAACAAAACTTTTATACCGTTCATCTAGACCAAGGGCTACTCTGGGCGGTTTACAACACGTGATAACAAACAAAGGAATGCCTTTTAAAAACCAAAATACAAGGTACGTAATAAAATAAAATATACAGCGGTCCCTCGGTTAACGGCGGTAATTCGTTCTCCGAGGTTCGTCGTTATCCGAAAACACGTCGTTATCCGAAACGCGGTTTCCGATAGGAATGAATGGGAAACCGTTTAATCCGTTCTGGAGCCTAGGAAAAAGGCACAGACACCTGTTTGTTTGTTTTTTGCTCAAAACTCTTTAGAAAGTGCACTTTAAAGGTACAGATGCAATTTCACCTGGGATAACTTTTTTACTGATGCATGCTGGAAATTCATTATCTGAGGCAGTCCATAGGGAAAATTCGTTCTCCAAGGCAGCCCATAGAGAAAATTCGTTCTCCAAGGCAGACCTATACCTCGGAATTGCGATTCGTTATCCGAGGCAGCCCATAGGGAAAATTCGTTATCAGAGGCAGCCCTATACCCGGAAATTTGCAGTTGTTATCCGAGTTATTCATTATCCGGGGCAGTTGTTATCCGAGGTAACACTGTACATAAATCAACAACGAAAAACAAAAATGAAGCTAAAAATGGTAAGAGATTGATAAAATGGGGGGGGGGGAGAGAGAGATGAGAAGAAAAGTGGTTTAAAAAATAGTGCCTTACTGAATGTTTGAAGAATCAGGGAACGCCCTTCGATAGAACCAGGTCTTCCATAGTTGTTTTTTTTAAAGTTTGAAGCGAGGGTGCCTGCCGAATTTCCGGGGGTAGATGGTTCCATAACAGGGGAGCCACCACCGAGAAGGCCCACCTCCTTGTGTCAACTTTCCGGGCCTCCCTCGCGGTTGGGACTGCCAGGTGTCCTGCCTGGCTAGCACGGGTGGATCCTGGCCGTTCTGCCTCCTCTTGGCAGGTGAGCCGGGCTTGGGAACGTGCGACGAATCGCCGTCATTATCGGCAACACTGGAAGGGCACACACACACACACACACACACCCATCGAGGTCCCCCGGTCCAGCCACTGATCCTCTACCGAAGCTTTCCTATTGAATGCTGCCTCAGCGCTGTAGTGCTGAACACCTCATAAGAACCTCAGAGGAGCCCTGCTGGATCAGGCCAAAGGCCCATCTAGTCCAGCTTCCTGGATCTCACAGTGGCTCCACCAAATGCATTTGGGAGTGCACGAGACTAGATCTCTGTCTCCTGATCCCACTCCCCTGCCTCTGGCCCTTGAAGGACCCCGGTTCTTAAGCCTGGAGATGACACATCTCCATCAGGGTTTGTAACCTGGGATGGACTTTTCCTCCAGGAATCTGTCCAATTCCCCTTTTGAAGGCATCCCGGCCAGATGCCGTCACCACCTCCTGTGGCGGGGATCTTCTCGCCGTACTGCTCTTAACAGTCGGGGAGTTTTTCCGGATCTCCAGAGAATTTCCACCACCACCACCCCTTGCTCTTCAGAGACTATTTTTTCCCTGATATGTTGATGGGAAGCCAGTCTCGCACCACCAGGGGAGGTGGGGGGCTCGTTGCCTTACGAAGGCCTCCGGCGTCGCCGCGCCCGCCGTTTGCCCGGAAGAGCCCTGGCGCCACGCTTTGTGGGCCGCGAACCTCATGGGGTCTCGGTGGCCCACGCGCGTGCGACGTGGCCAGCCTCCCACGTCGGCGGGGGGGGACAAGGGCGGGACTCTTCAGAGACCGTCCAGTGCGACCCCTGGAGCTGAGTGGGGCATCTTGGCCCCTTCCCTCCCCCCCGCCTGAATCTGTGGAAGATTTATTTATTTTAAAGCGTATATACCGCCCGTCTTCCCGAAGGAACTCCGGGCCCTCCATGCTGGGGAGAGGGCCTCCATAGCCGGATGGGGAACTCCCGAAGAACATTGCCTCGGTCTTCTCGGGGTTGCATTTGAGCCGGTTGGCCCTGGTCCATGCCATGACTGCATCCAGGCACTGGTCGAGGGTCTGGACAGCCTCATCTGCAGAGGTGGAGAAGGAGAAATAGGGCTGCGTGTCATCAGCGTACTGATGGCAGCAGAGTCCAAATCTCCTTATGACCTCTGCCGACAGCCTTACATAGATGTTGAACAGCATGGGAGAGAGGGACGGCCCCTGCGGAACCCCACCAGGGAGTATCCATGGGGCAGACAACTCCCCCCCCCATGGTGCGCTCGCTGGGGACGGCTCCCCAAGATGGACCGGAACCAACTGAGAACAGTGCCCCCGATCCCTGTCTCGGAAAGCCGGTCCAGTAGGATACCGTGGTCGACGGTATCGAAGGCCGCTGACAAATCCAGAAGGACCAAGAGGGTAGAGCTACCCCCGTCGCCCCCCCCCGAAGATGGGTTCTTCAGAAAGCTCAACGGGTTATTAGGACTGCCGGGGTTGGGGTTGTTTTTTTGAAGTTAAAAAAGCAACCACCCCCTCCCTCTTTGCGAGGGATCCGTCGGCGCTCACCGCGAGCGAGCTTCGAGGTAAAAGCTGCTGTGCTTCAAAAGAGAGAAGCGGGTTCTGTTTTTTTCTTCTTCTTCTGAAGCACAGGAAGTCCCGGGGTGGGTGCCCTGCGATGGCGAGGCTGCACGGGGCGTTGGGTGCCGCCGTTGCGGGACCAGGTGCCGACAGCCCCACCCAGACCCACATCCTCCTCCACGGAGATCGGAAGCTCTCGCTAGCACGAAGCGGGGGGTGGGGGGCGCGGAGGTCAGGGCACCCCTGTCCCCATTCACCGGCAAGCAAACTTTGGCAGCCAGGAACCCCGAGACCTGGGGGGCGGTGGGCCAAGCCTGTTAATCCCAAGCTGGCTCCCAGCCCCCCCCCCCGGTTGGTGGCCTGACGGTGGGCGGGTGTGTGTGTTGGGGACCAGCAAGCCCGCTGAGAAGCGTTGCCTTCTCGAGAGGCAGCTGTCCAGATCAGAATCATAGAATCACAGAGTTGGAAGGGACCTCCAAGGGCCATCTAGTCTGACCCCCTGCCGTGCAGGAACCCCCCATCCCAATATTTCCGACAGGATGGCCACCCAGCCTCTGCTTAAAAACCTCCTCCAAGGAAGGAGACTCCACCACCCTCCTTGGTGGCAGCAGATTATTCCACTGCCGGACAGCTCTAACTGTCATGAAGTTCTTCCTCATGTTCAAATGGAATCACTTTTCCTGTCGTTTGAAACCATTGCCCCGAGTCCTAGTCGCTGAAGCCATGGAAAACAAACCTGTTCCCTCTTCAATACGACCTCCTTTCAAACGCTGCCCTCGTTCGCTTTTAACGAATAATGGTTGCGGAACTCGAGCGCCGGAGGGGGTCTTATACGGTTTCTCCATCCCACCCCTCTCAAGAAGGCCCTGTGTGTGTGTGTGTGTGTGTGTGTGTGTGTGTGTGTGTGTGTGTGTGTGGCTGGATTCGAACTCCCAAACACCTCAAGCCGTCAGCGCTTCCCGGATCGTAGGCACGCCCCGACTTTCGGCCCTCCAGACGTGTTTTTTTTTCTCGCACCGCCGCTCCCACGGCCCTTTTGCCCCTGCCCGTCGGAGCTTAGAACCCTGGGAGTGGCGGTCATCAGGAGGGGCCGAAGTCTGGACATGCCTGCGTGATGGGATGGAGGGGGGGGGAGCCAGATTTCGGCTGAAGACCCAGAAAGAAAGAGAGAAAAAAACCTCCCGACGGTTCGAACGGTTTGACAACGGGAACCAAAGACCTGGGGAGGCGTCGAGCGCTCCGGCGCTGTGGTGTTGGCACGCAAGAGGAAATGGTGCCGCCATGTTTTTTGTTCATGACTTGAGCAGGGGGTTGGCTTCACAGCCCCTCTGTTTTTTCCAACGTAGGTTTTTTCCCCCTACGATTCTGCAACCAGTGACCTGGCCTCCCCCTCTGCCACGAACGGTCCATCCAGCCCTCCCAACGCCGGGCTCTGGGGCACATCAACCACCCCTTACAAGGGAGTTTGTACGGAAGGTTGCGCTGTTTTTTTTCCGGCTCGTTGCAGCCTTCGGTCTGGGCTGGCATCTTCCTTCTTTTTTTTTCTCGCCTCCGCGGTTAACGCCTTCGCTTCAGGGAGAGGCCCGGGCCTCCGTTCTCACGCCCCTGGGGGCCATGGTTCAGAGACGCTCTCCCTCGTGGTCGGGGCAAGTCGCTTGTGACGACCCGTACCATCGTGGCACCCCCAACGGGTCCGCCGAGCGTTCCCGGCTAAGGGTCGGCCAACTTTCAGTTTTCACAGAACGCTTCTTCGGGTTCAGCAAACACTCAGCGTTCACCCGGCGCCTTTCCAGGCTCAGGAAACCCTTTTCAAGTTCAGCAGACTTTCAGATTTCACAGAACGCTACTTCGGGTTCAGCAAACACTCAGCGTTCACCCGGCGCCTTTCCAGGCTCAGGAAACCCTTTTCAAGTTCAGCAGACTTTCAAATCTCACAGAACGCTTCTTCAGATTCAGCAAACGCTCGGCTTTCGTCCACCAACCTTTCAGATTTCACAGAAAGCTTTTTATTTCCCCTGGGTTCAGCAAATACTGAGCTTTCATTGAATTGGCATTGATTGAACATTAAAAAAAACAAGGTGGTGACATATTTTTTTTTAAATCCACGTGGCCGCCATCAACAAGCAGCTGGAGGCGGCCGGCACCGCCTTGCCGGGGTCCGTGCTCACTTTTGACCGACAGGCCAAAGAGGCGGCGCGGGAAACCCGTTAACCCGGTGCCGTTTGAAACAGACACACGGTCCAGAATTTCAGGAGGCGACGAGGAGTGTGCCTCGCTCTCCGTTGCCTTTTGCTGCGGCCCAGCCATACCCTCTCGCCTTGATTTGGTTCGCGGCGAGGCCTCCGTTGCGGTTTCGGCTTCGTCACTTCGTCAACTGATGAAACTCTCGGTGGTTTTGCAATCTCCGGTTGTTGTGTTGTTTTTTTGGGGTGGTGGTTTTGTTTTGCTTTCGGGGGCCTGTGTGTGTGTGTGTGTGTGTGTGTGTGTGTTGAACCGCAATGAGCAAAAAGAGTGTGGAGAGTGAGGAAGGACCCCCCCGCAAAAAAAAACACCTCTCTGCTACATGGCCGCTTCCCGATTTCTGCATTCGTTTTCTAAAGAACGCCGGAGGTGGGGGGGGCGGGAAGCACGTGTGGGCCCGGTACCCCTTCCGCAGGCAGTGCCGGCCGGCTGGACCCAAGCCTCAGGCGGCGGGCTTCGTTTGGCGGCGGGACACCACCACCACCCCGAGGCCGGAGGGTGGGTTATTTTGCTTCCCGTCGGGAAGTAACACCCCCCCTTCTGCTTCTCTTTCCAGGTTTTTAATTTCATTTTATTTTTCTCCTCTTCCTCCTTTCTTTCTTTCTTTCTTTCTTTCTTTCTTTCTTTCTTTCTTTCTTCCTTCCTTCCTTCCTTCCTTCCTTCCTTCCTCTTCTTTCTTTCTTTCTTTCTTTCTTTCTTTCTTTCTTCCTTCCTTCCTTCCTTCCTTCCTTCCTTCCTTCCTTCCTCTCTTTCTTCCTCTCTTCCTTCCTCTCTTTCTTTCTTTCTTTCTTTCTTTCTTTCCTCCCTTCCTTTTTTCCAGGCAAAAGCCCTCCCGTCGGCCATGCCGGCCCGGCCCCCGACTTCGCCAAGGCCCCCGACCCGTTCCAGCCGTTCGGGGCCGAGACCAGCATCGGGGGCGCCAGCGACCCCTTTCAGAACCCAAAAGGATTCGGGGAACTTTTCAGCGGCCGGGACCTCTTCGCGCCTCCCGGTCCGGCCAAGCCGACGAAGGAGTTTGCCAACTTCAGCTCCGTAAGTGGTCCCCTCCGCTTCCCATCTGGTTCCTCCTCCTCCTCCTCCTCCTCTTCCTCCTCCTCCTCCTCCATCCCGGCGGTGGTCCCTTAGTCCCTTGCGCGGCCTTCGTCGTCCTCATCCTCATCCTCCTCATCCTCACCATGGTGGCAGGGTTAGGAAAGAGGAGGAACCCCTTGAGGTCATCTGATCCACCACCACCCGGCCAAGATGCTGCGGCCGGCGGGAGGAGGAGCCCGACGGGCGACGGGTTCGTTAACGCCCGGACGCTCGTTCTCTCCCTCTTTTCCCTTTTTTAGCTGGGCAACGAGGAGCGCCAGCTGGCCTGGGCCAAGCGGGAGAGTGAGAAAGCAGAGCAGGAGAGGTTGGCTCGGTTGCGGCGGCAGGAACAGGAGGACTTGGAGTTGGCCATCGCCCTCAGCAAAGCCGACATGCCGGCGTCCTAAAGGCAAGGACCCCCCCCCCGTCCTCTGCCCCCAACCCCGAAGCCCAGCAGCCCACCTGCCTCCTGGGCCCTCCTTGGCGGTGTCGCATTCATGCACTTACACACACACACACACACACCACACACACACACACTTTGCTCTCTTGGCCCCCCCCTTCCTGCTCCCCCCATCATTATTCGTCCAGTTTTGACGGGCCTCTTCCATACGGCGCTAACAAAACCCCAAACAGACCCGAGAACCCCGCAAGGGAGACCTTTGGGATGGAGACGGCCCCGCTCGCGTGGGGGGGGGGCGGCGGGGGGGCGAGTGGCCCACCCGGTGGTGGCCGAGGGGAAAAATTGGACGCAGGTAGAGAAACGGACCAGCTGACCTCTTTGCTTCTCTTCACATCCACCCCCACCCCCCTTGGCATTGGCTGCCCTCCAGGACTTGACCCCAGGAACGGCCACCACCGCCACCCCATATCGCCCTCCGGCGTTGGGGGCCCACGGCCGTGCCGTTTTCATAAAAGCCCTGGGCTTGGTTTTTGATTTCCTTCTGCCGTGGATCGGAAGCAGAAGGGTGTTTCTCCCACCACCACCACCCGCCTATCGCCCCCCTCCCTCCCTGATCATCTTTGGGGGTTGATGGGGAAAAAACCCCTGGTTCGGCGACTGAAGATTTGCTCCCACCCCGACGTCTCCAGCTCCGGCGATGTGCCTGCTCCTTCCAGCGGACAATGGCCCTGCAGACGGAAGCCGCCTGTCCCCCAGGAGGAGAAAAACTGTTTGTTCCCCCTTTCTTTTCGTCTTTTGGGTGCATGGGGGCACCCACGGGGGCAGAAACCAGGCCAGAACACACACACACACCCCGTCGAAGCACGGCCCAGACCCTGCTCACCCAGGAGAGCCACCCACCCGGCGTCCCCCTCCTCGCGTCCCTTCCAACGGCCGCCGCTCTCGATTGAGCACTGATTCATAACGCAACCGGAGAGGGTTTGAGGGAGAAACGGTTGTGGCGGAGATGTGTGTACGTGGCCTGGAAGAGAGAAAGAGAGAGAGAGAGCGAAAAAAACAACACCACCCCAGCGTGAGAATTCTCTGTGATGAAAAGCCTGGCCCGTCTGGAACCGGGAGTTGCCCAGATTCCTTTTCCCGAGGGTCCAAAGAACGGGACGGATCCTGAGCAGAGAGAGACGGCGGTGCCTTTCAGAGCCTCAGAGGGTCCTAGAGAGGAGAGGAAGGCTCCGTCTTCCATCGCCGCCGCCCCCCCCCCCAATCTTCAGCCGGACTGTTGCAGTGTGTGACCTCCAGGCGAGGGCTGCGGCGCGGCGGCGGCGGCATTTCCGAACGAAATGGGACCTCCCTCTGCCGGATCTGCAGTGGCTTTGCGTTTTGACCTTGCGCCCCGTGGGGGGGGGGGAGTCGTTGGATGGCCAAACTCAGTCCCGTCCGGCCGATCTGTCCCCCCCCCCCTCTCGCTTTCATCTGGCTTGAGATGTCTTCCCGTCTCCAAATCGGTTTCCTTCGAGCCGGTTTTGTTGGACTCGGGGAGGACAGGAGGGTGGTCAGTTTCCCCCCAGCCTCCAGGCCTCTCCCTCCATCTCCGAACTCTTGGTTGGGGGTATTTTTGGGGAGGGGGCTGCTTCCCCCTGACATTGTCCCATTCGGGGGTCTCTGTCCCCATCCCCTTGCATTCACTATTATTCGCTGCCTTCTCCTATCCGCTGTCCCAAAACAGGCCCAAATCAGACGCTTCCGATTGAATCAGGAGGAATACGCGAGGTCTCCCCTTCCGAATGTTCGTGCCAGCGAGGACCCTCGCGTGCCACGGACCGGTGCGGCGTGGCTGGTGCCCTCCCTTGGATTTTCTGCCCTTCGGCGGAGAAAAAACAGGACTACCTTTCGTCCCAATCAGCTTTGATTCGGCCCCGTCTGACTTCGGGAAGTTTTTTGTGACTTCCGGATTTCCGGCTCGGGCTGATCCGGTGTCGCCCCCTCCGTTCAGCCCGCCGGGCTCTTCCACGGTCACTCTTTTCAGGGTCATCTCGGGCCTTCCGAGTTCAGGCAGGTGGGACAGGGGAGATCTGAAATCCCCTGTAGAGATCACACACCCATCCTGAGATGGAAAGCCCCAGAAGGGTGTCCGACTTCCTCTCAAAACGGACCCGACTTTCTCCTGTCCGAGAAGACCTGTTTTGGACAGAGTGGGGATGTGATTCCTCGGATTTGCTTGGTCGGAGTTTAGCCACGCAGCTGGAAGCGGGTGGGGTGGGGGGTCAGAAACCACTAGGCAGACTGGTCACGGAGGTCCCTTGAAGTCAGCAGATTTCCTGAGATGGTCTTTAGGCAAATCTCTCTCCCCCCACCCCCGACCCCAGTTTAAATCCCTTCCCCTGTCCAGGCTGGAAAGCAAGCAAGACGTATATGTAAGTTTGTAGAAAAGAAAATAACTTTTTTTAAAAAAAATTGCTGTATTGTATATAACGTCATCACGTGCGCTTCCCTGTCCCTTGGCGCGCCTCGTTGTGCGCGGACACACGCACGCTCCAGGACCGATGTCCGGGACCTCTCTCGAGTGGCCATCCCATCTGAGGATGTAATTGTAAATTGTACCTACGGAGAGGCCGCGTACAGTCGTAGAGCATGCACCCCGGTATCCGCTGGTTCACTTATCCGCTGCCTGGAAAGATCAAATTGAAACACACCCAGAAAGACATATTTCTAGGCGTTCCCAGGGCGCGTTCACCAGAACGGTCCGCTTAGGAGAACCAGAGGTTCCAATCCGTTTTGGCGATCTCGGGTCGGCGGGTGGTACGGCCATGCTGCGTGGCCCCAAACGTCTCGTGTTCCTCCCAAGAATCGGAACGATGGCTTTGGGTATCTGAACCTCCCTCGTTTTCATTTGGGGCCGCTGGGAAGGTGTCCCCCCCCCCAAATATATATATATTTCCCAGGAGTGCGGTGGGCTGGAGAGCTAGGGCATCACTCCCCAAGGGTTTAGCAAACTCAGAACCAATGTGATATTTCTGGACATTTTTGAGCCCAAACGAAAAACTCTGCGCGATCCGTTTTTCGGCATGTTTGGTGGACGCCGATTGGCTAACATCCCCATGTACGCCACCTATATCGGTCTATAAAAAAACCCAGAGGGAGAAATGCCAAGCCCTAGGCTCGACTCCGAAGGCCAGTTTGAGACAGATTCGGACCCAGGGCAAGCTCGTAAGTGGCGGTCCGTGCATTATTGCGATGTATTTTTTGTGCTCTTAACCGGCGCGTCGAATAAAAAACCCATGCCTGTTCATCACGCACACGCTTCCCTGGGAATGGTCACTGAAAATAAAACAAAACAAACGAAAATTGGCAGCCCGGGGGGGGGGGGTTGGCCCCGTTTGCGTGGTGCTGAATCTTCGAGTGATTGTTGTTGTTCTTGAGATGGAGAATTTTGAGAGAACATTGCACCCGAAACCAAGTCGGCACCAGTGGTGTTACCAAGGCTGCTGGCGGGGGATCTGGCCACGCCGGGTCTGTGGCCTTGTGGCTCCAGCCGCGGCGGGCTCCTTGTGGCCTCGCCTGTGTCGACCCAGGTCATGTCTGTGTGTGTGTGTGTGTGTGTGTGTGTGTGTGTTTGTGTGTGTCTCCCAATCACACCACCCTTGCCAGGGTCACACGCTGGCGTGGAGTCACCCCGTGGCAGTTTTCCACTCAGGTTCGTGGCTGATCCCCCCGAGGGACTTGGGATCCAACTGGGATAAAGAGAATTTGCACCCCAGTCAGCAAATTTTAAGCCCCTGTAAAGTTAGAAACGGGGTTTCCTCCTGGTTCGACGTTGGGGGGGGGGGACGCTGGTTGTCCCGCCCTCTCCCCCTGCTTTGCTTGTGGGTCTTTTGTACCCCACGATCAGCTCCATTTCTGTCTCCGAAGGAGGGGGACGAGCCACCCATCTCTCTTCGGTTCCGATGCAAGGCACCCAGGATGGCCCCAAATGGTCCCAACGCAAAACCAGAAGGGGCTGGGTGTTCCCCCCCCGGGGGTTGCTTCGTTGTCGGTATTTTTTTTTTAATTTGGGAGGGTCTCGAACCTTGCCGTGGGAAGCTCCTAGGAGCAGTGGACAAAAAGGCCCATTGCTCATAAGAACCTCAGAAGAGGCCCTGCTGGATCAGGCCAAAGGCCCATCTAGTCCAGCTTCCTGTATCTCACAGTGGCCCCACCAGATGCATCTGAGAGCGCACAAGACTAATCTCTGTCTCCTGATCTCACTCCCCTGCATCTGGCCCCTGAAGGACCCTGGTTTTAAGCCTGGAGATGACACATCTCCATCATGGTTTGTCACCTGGGATGGACTTTTCCTCCAGGAATCTGTCCAATTCCCCTTTTGAAGACATCCAGGCCAGATGCCATCACCATATCCTGTGGCAGGGAGTTCCCCAGACTAACCACGTGCTGGGTAAAAAACAACAACATTCTTTTGTCTGTTCTCACTCTCCCAACCCTCAGTTTGAGTGTACGTCCCTTAGTTCTGGTATTTTGGGAGAGGGAGAAGAGCTTCCCTCTATCTACTCGTCCTTGTGGCTTCCGGCAACGGTGGGCCAGATCCCGGGGCACCAGCCGGACTCCAGAAACAGGACAGGCCTCCTCCGCAAAGCTGCCCCTGCGGCATGGTTGCTCTAGCTCTCCTGCACCACCAGGCAACCTTCTTTGGACATTGGAGGGGGGGTTGACGTAGAGGGCAGATCCTCTTTAGTCTGGAAAAAAGGTGCCTGGGGGGGATATGATTGAGACGTACAAAATCATGCAGGGCATGAGTCAAGTGGATAGAGGGACGCTCTTCTCCCTCTCACAAAAGACCAGAACTTGGGGACATCCACTCAGATTGAGGGCTGGGAGAGTGAGAACAGACAAAGGAAAATATTTTTTTCACCCAGCGCGTGGTTAGTCTGTGGAACTCCCTGCCACAGGATGGGGTGATGGCATCTGGCCTGGATGCCTTCAAAAGGGGAATTGGACAGATTCCTGGAGGAGAATTCCATCCCAGGTGACAAACCGTGATGGAGATGTGAGTCACCTCCAGGCTTAAAACTGGGGTCCTTCAAGGGCCAGAGGCAGGGGAGTGGGATCAGGAGACAGAGATCGAGTCTCGTGCGCTCCCAGTTGCATCTGGTGGGGCCACTTGTGAGATCCAGGAAGCTGGACTAGATGGGCCTTTGGCCTGATCCAGCATGATGGCTCTTCTTATGTTCAGCATGAGGCTATTGGCTGAATGTGAAGTCCTCCAGGTGAGTTTATCTGGAAGTGGACTCATGGCTACTGGACTTCTTTTTGAGAGAGAGAAACGTTTCGCCGTTCATCCAAACCGCTTCACCGGTGAAGCGGTTTGGATGAACGGCGAAACGTTTTTCTCTCTCTCAAAAAGAAGTCCAGTAGCCACGACTCAGCTTCCAGATTTTGGCTGAATCTGAGCCGCGGCCTGAAATAGAGGAGAATTCACCCACCGCCGTGCCTCCGAGGGGAGAGTTTCGGTCCTCGGTCTCCTGTCCAGAAAAGACACCGAGAGACACAACTCCTGATGTTAGAAAGAGGGGAGAGAGGAAACAAAACAAGCCCCGGGGGCGATGCCACCAGGGCAGGCCGTCTGGAAAGCTCCGAAGGTTGGGGAAAATGGAAGGCCCTTCACATTTTTTTATTATTTATTTATTATTTATTATTATATTTGGGGGGGGGCAGAGACCTGGCAGGGATGGGGTCTCTTTCCAAACTTTTAAGTCAGTGGTGTTGCTCTCTCTCTCTCTCTCTCTTTCTTTCTCTGTTTGGTTGGTTTTGATTTGTGTGCACCGGAAACCGTGGTGGAGTCTTTTTAAAACAGCTTTTTGCACAATGGCACGGTCTCCGTCCTGTTAAAAAAAAAAAAAAACCAAACCTGAACGGCTGTGGCTGAGTGGGTCATAGAATCATAAGAGTTGGAAGGGACCTCCAAGGGCCATCTAGTCCAACCCCCTGCCATGCAGGAACCCCCATCACAATATTTCCGACAGGTGCCCATCCAGCCTCTGCTTAAAAACCTCCAAAGAAGGAGACTCCACCATCCTCCTTTATGGCAGCATCTTATTCCACTGCCGGACAGCTCTAACTGTCATGAAGTTCTTCCTAATGTTCAGATGGAATCTCTTTTCCTGTAGTTTGAAACCATTGCCCCGAGTCCTAGTCTCTGAAGCCATGGAAAACAAACCTGTCCCCTCTTCAATAGGACATCCTTTCAAATATTTAAGCATAGCTATCATATCCCCTCTCAGTTTTCTTTTTGTAAGGCTAAACATTCCCAGTCCTCTCTTGGCGTGGCTAAAACTCACCGAAAAGCACCCGTGAACGTTGAGGATTTACCGGGGGTGAAGTTGGGAGCGGGCCAGTGTGTGTGGAATCTTAAAACCCAACCCTTCAAATAAAAATAGGACTTCGTAATTACCAAAAGGCAGTGTCGACATTTCATCGTTGTTGTTTTTAAAGCACGCGCGCACACGTACAAAACAAAAACCCGACAGACTGGCACGGCGGCCCCGCACATCTGGAACCGATCTGAGGTCCCTCCAGAAATAGCCATCCCATAAAACTAAAAAAGGAGACTCCAAATTACAGAGCCTCTTTTTAGGGGTTGCTTTTGAACTATATAAAGAGGCTCGCCTGGCTTTCTCATGTGGGAGAACAATTTTGGGGCAGGGCGGGCTGGTTTTCCGCAAACCTTGAAACCAAAGGCTGCTTTTTTTTTTTAAAGAAAGAAAGAAAACACACGTGTCCTGTACGCTCCACATTCCTTTATTTTAGAAAAGTCTTTTTTCTGTAAAAGTATTTTTTCCTATAAAAAAACATTCAGCAAAGACTTAAAAAAAGAGAAACACTCCTTTTGCCTCCTGTCTGTTTAGTCCAAACAAAAAAAAAACCTATTTACAGTATTTACTCCCGTATCTTCTTATATACTGCGAAAGCTCCCGTCTCCAGATGAGACTTGTGGGCGAGGCAGCGGCGAGTGTATTGCACAGATCGGGCTACATTCCTGGGTCCCAAAATCCTGGCTTTGGGGGGGCGGGTCTGCCAGCATTCCAGCGGCAGCCCCCCCAAAAAATTTGCTGATGCCAAGGGATTCAAAAGGTGCCCGCAGGGCTTTGGTGCAACAGAGCAAAGGGGATCTTTGTAAACCTCTGTTTCTGTCTTCTTTGTTTGCCCCCTTGGGTGGCCTTTCGTCTCATCCAGGCGCCCCATAAATAAACCCCGTTCTCCCGGGTTTGATGGGGCAACGGTCGGTCGGTCCGAGGCCTCTACAGGGAACGCAGGCGGGCTGCCTGGCTTCCTGGCGTCGTGGTCATGGTGCCAACCCATGGGGGGGTGTTTCTTGCACCCGGGCATAGGGGGTCAGGTACCAGTGGCACAACCCCTGCCCATAATGTCCGTCTTGGCCCCTCCGGGTGCCCGGAGGCGTCTACATGTGTCTCTTCATGTGTAGGGCCAGGTGGTCCGAGCGGGAGAAGGCCCGGTCGCAGAGATGGCACTGGAAGGGCCGGTGCCCGGTGTGTTTCCGGTAGTGCCGGGTGAGTTCGTCGGAGCGGGCAAACTTCCAGCCGCAACCGTCCCAATTGCAATGGTAGGGCTTCTCCCCTGAGCAGGAAAAGGGGGGGGCAAGAAAAACAAGTTTGGGAAATCAGCACGGGTTCAAGAACGATCCTCCACCCACCAGCATCCTGTTGTTCTCTGTTTGCCCGGCTTTCGGCCTCTTAATGCGACCACTAGTCCTGCTGGCTGCCAACCAGCCAGCCTGGCTGTGTATTTCCCCTGTGTGCCCCCCACCCCGGGAGGCCCAAGGAGTGGATTGCAAGGTGGCCCATGCAAAAAAATTAAATTAAATTAATTAAAAAAAACTTTGCCTTCTGAAAAAAAAAAACCACAACTCTGCATCAACAGGTAGATTCGCTTCTCCTTTTTATGGGTGCCCTGCCTGCAAAATCACGCCATGCTGCCCAGGGACCGGGTTCAAAACACCCGGAGGGGCAAAATTGGAGAGACCTCCCAGGCCAGGGGGGGTAGCACAGCCTCCGGCCATTTCAAACCCAGGTCCCTGGCCTTTGGATTTCACGACACCCCCCCCACACACACACCCCTTTTGACGTTCATGGACTACAACTCCCAGAAGTCCTGGCCATCCAGGAGCGAATGATGGAGGCCTCGGGGGGGTGTTGTAGTCCAAAAACATCTCATTCCCCCCCAAGATGTGTGGGCCTCCCCGAGAGTTCTTGGACTGCAATTCCTGGTGAGGAAGCCTTCTGGGAGTTGTAGTCCGAGCGCACCAAGGGGAGTAGAACCACGGGTGGATTAGATGCTCCCTGGTTTGGGGGGGGTCCCCTTTCCAAACAGCTGGTCCTCCCCACCAGATCCAGGCCAAGCAAACCCCACGACTCCAGATGTGTGGCACCCTAGCTCTATTTTTAATCTCGTTCTGCACAGGACAATGAAAATAAAGATCTATCTATCTATCTATCTATCTATCTATCTATCTATCTATCTATCCATCCATCCATCCATCCATCCATCCATTCCTTCTTTCCTATACAGTATTTCTCTTTCTACATCAATCAATCAATCAATCTATCTATCTATCCATCTATCTATCCATCATCTATCTATCTATCTATCTATCTATCTATCTATCTATCTATCTATCTATCCATTCCTTCTTTCCTATACAGTATTTCTCTTTCTACATCTATCTATCTATCTATCTATCTATCTATCTATCTATCTATCTATCTATCTATCTATCTATCTATCTATCTATCTATCCATTCCTTCTTTCCTATACAGTATTTCTCTTTCTACATCTATCTATCTATCTATCTATCTATCTATCTATCTATCTATCTATCTATCTATCCATCCATCCATCCATTCCTTTCCTATATTTCTCTATCTATCCATCTCTCTCTCTCTCTCTCTCTCTCTATTTCAGGGTTCCCTGCTCCACCCACCTTGAATATGCACCCCAGCGCCTCTTTATTTCTTTATTAATTTAGAATATTTTGACACACCCCCCCGCACCTTCCTCTTGGGAAAAGGACCCAAGGTGTTCTCTGGGTTGGCTTGGGGTGAGGTTTGAAGAGGAGACTTTGGGTTGCCAGGGAGCCAGCGGATTGGGGGTCCCCGCGGGTAAGGCGGTCCCCTTCCAAAGCAAGCCTACCTGTGTGGGTCCGGAGGTGAGCCTTGAGGTGGGAGCTCTTGGTGTAGGTCTTCCCGCATCCCACGTAGGTGCAGGTATGGCTGGCGGTGCGCTTGCGGGGCCAGGAGCGCCGCCCCCGCTTGGGCTTGGCCTCGGGCGGCTCCAGGGGCGAGGACGGCGGCGTCAGCAAGCCCCGAGGCGGGGGCACCACCGCCGCTGCCGCCGCAACCTCGTCGAAGAAGGAGAAGCTGTGCGGGAAGGGGCCGCCTCCACCGCCGAAAGCGGGTCCCGCGTATGGCGGGGGCAACGTCGCCCCTTGCAGCTCGTCCGGGCTGAGCGGCGGCGTCTGGGCGCCCGGCAGCGGCGGCGGGGAGGCCAGCATGCACGCCGTGGGGCCCCCTTCCAGCTTGATGGCCGCCGGGGCCCCTAGCAAGTTCCCGTAGCGGTCCGCTGAGGGGGTCTCCGGTTTCAGCGTCTCCATCACAAAGCGCCCTTCGAAGCTCGGGTATCCGTATCCGTCCAGCAGCGCCGCCGGGGGGTACCAGCCCTCCGAGGAGGGTCCCCCGTAGTCGCCTCCGCCGCTCATGGACAGGATCAGGTCCAGCACCGAGTTGAGGTCCTCATCATCCGCGGACGCCGCTTTGGGCGGGTCCGATCCGGCGCCGGGGTAAAAAACCCCGCGGACGGGCAAGGTGGCTTCCAAGCCGCAGGGCCAGCGCTAAGGCGAGAAGTGGGAGTGGGGGGGGGGAGAGAAACCGGCGTCACGTCGGGATGGGGCCGCGGGAAAGGAGGTCACCGCGGATAGGAGGGAAGTTGAGACCTGGGAAAGGGTGGAGTGGGGGGATCTCCGAGAAAGCGGGCACCCCCAGGTCTCCCTCCTCAAACTGACAGCTGGGGAGGGCGCGGGGACCGTCGTGGCCCATCGGGCTGCCCCAGCTGACACGTGTCAGGGCCGAGTCGCGTGTGAACCCGACTCTGCGCAAGAGGCCGGGATGCCCCGGTGTGTGTGTGTGTGTGTATGTGTGTGTGTGTGATTCCTCGGGGAGGGGAGGGGGGGCAGGGAGGCAGAAAATCAACACACACACCCCTTCCCCATAAACCCAACCACACTAAAGTCTCTGGGGTTTCTCATTTATTTATTTATTTATTTATTTATTTATTTATTTATTTATTTATGGCTTGGAAGCCCCTTTTGCTTTCCACGGAGGCGGCTGTGCCTCTGAGCGCGTGCAGAGGGCCCGGTCCCTCCCCCTGCCCTCCTCCTCCCCTGCCCTCCTCCCCTCTCCCCCTCTCTCTCTCTGGCCGGCCGGCCTCGGGCGGCACTCACGGGCTGGGGCGGCGCGTCCTTGCAGCAGAAGGAGGAGGCGAAAGCCGGCAAGCAGGGCGCCGCCGGGAGGGCCATGAGGAAGAGGATGATGAGGATGATGGTGGTGGTGGTGGTGGTGTCCTCGGGCTGAGACCGGGGGCCGCCGGTGCCGGGCCGGCCTTTTTAAGGGGCTCGCCAATGGGCGGACCCGCGGAAGGAAAGGGGAGGCTCGGCCGCCGCCGCCGCCGCCGGGAGGGACTAAATTTAGCCCCGCTATAAAAGCCAGGCCGGCCCAGAAGGAGGAGGAGGAGGAGGAGGAGGAGAGCGGACGGAGAAGAGGACGCCCGCAGAAAAGCATCCCGGACCGCCGGCTCCAACGCTCTGGGACAGGCGCTGCCGCCGCCGATGCCGGGACCCCGCCGGTCCGGCGGACCTGCACACGCACGCACGCACACACACACACACCTTGCCCAAGTTGGGGGGATCCATCTCGCAATGGGGGTTCGGGCTGGCTGGGCGGATGTGGCTCCGGAGCGCGTGCAGAGGGGGCTCCCCTCTTGGGGCAAGGGGCCGGAGCCCCGCCATCCGCGGTGCTGGGCGTCCGCGGTGCCTCCCGCTCCAACCCCGTGGGAAAGCCCCGCCGTTGTGGGAGAACGCGACGCCCCTGGCCGGTGCCTGCCCTCCGCGGCCCTTCCATGACCCATTAAAACACACACACACACACACACACACACACACACACACACACACACACACACACACACACACATGTACGCGGATGCTGAGAAACGTGGATGAGCGCCACCGCTGTTTGAATCACTGGGGGCTGCCCCATAACGTGTTGGTCACCAGAGCCTTCCCCTCGACCCGTCCTGGGGAGGTCCATCTTTTAGAAACATTCTGTTTCAAAGAGTTTGGGAGGATAGATGTCCACCCTGCGGATCAGTGGATCCCGCGGATACGGGGTCCTACCGCGGTGTTGCGGTGTCAGAGGCCAGCAGGAGCCAAGCATCCCAGCCTATGGGGTGCTTGGCTCTGGAATACAAAGGCCAGCCCCTGCTTCTGCAATAGCCTGGTTGCCAGGAGGTGCTGCAGCCTCTGAGCATGTGCAAAGTGGCTGGACCAGATGACCTCAAGGGTCCCCTCCTCCTCTGAGCCCTGAAGGTCTCATCTTCCAGCACTATCCACATACCCTGCAAATTTGAATTAAATTAAATTAAATTAAATTAAATTAAACTTTAAAACAAACTTTTCTTTCTTTCTTTCTTTCTTTCTTTCTTTCTTTCTTTCTTTCTTTCTTTCTTTCTTTCTTTCTTTCTTTCTTTCTTTGCAAATGAATTGGAATCAAGTTGATTCCTTCCATCCTTCCTTCCTTTATTGATTCCATTTCCATGCAGCCACTTTGTAACCTTGCTTTGCTTTGCCACAAAAGTGGCAAGGCTATTTAAAAAAAACAAACTTGCCAGGAAAGTGAAAATGGCAATTAAGTTCCTTTTTTTAATGTTATTGTTATTATTAGAAGCACCAGAGGGTCGTTTTTCCTCTGCCCTGGGCCTAGTGGATACTGGGAAACGCGGATAATGGCGAACACCATTTTAACAGCCAACCTGTGGCCAGTTCTGGTGTTCATATGCAATAAATTCATATGCTCCCCCTTATCCTAAATGCCAGGGATATCTTATTGTTTAGTGGGTTATCCATCATCTCCCGAAACCCTTCCGGAAAAAAAGGGAAGGGTAATTTATCGACACAACCTATTTACTGGTTTTAATTTTTTTTAAAGTATTTTTACCCTGCCTTAAAAGGGACCCGTTGTCTAAAATACGGCATTTTAAAAGCTCCCTTTCTCACCCATTCTTCATAATTTATCTTTGTGCTATTGACCGTTATTTATTTATTTGTTTGTTTTTATTTTTATTTACAAGATTCTTTTAGCCACCCCACGACCAAGTGTTTATGGATTATGTTTATTCCTCGAATCCTTTTCCAAGGAGAAAAGGCAGGATAAAAATACTCTAAAATAAAAAAAAATACATGTTTCTATGGCTTGTAGTGGATGGCTGTATTATTATTATTATTATTATTATTATTATTATTATTATTATTATTATTATTATTATTAGATTTCTATACAGAGGCCACTCTGAGCTAGATGGGTTGTATATAAATAAAATTAAAAAATGTAGAATATGATATAATCAATGAATAAAGACTTAAATAGATTAAAAAATTGGCAAGTTTGCAACTTTAAAAAAAAAGAGTGATAAACAAATATTAATTCTGATTTTAATGAGGTGGCTTGGCTTAGGACAATTTGCACAATTGGATCCCGAGGTGGGAATCCGTTCTGTTTTGGGGTTTCCGGATGCTGGCTTCCAGCCTTCCGCCTCCGAGTTTTTTTAACTGTCATGTGTGCGGGCAGTTTGCTCTTATGGATGGCCAGCCTTTTAATTCCCCTAACCATCATCCCTTGGCAGTGGTGGCTCCCCTGAAACGGTGCTTGGAGGCTGCCTCGCAAGGCCTGCCAAACCGCCTGAGAACCGGCCGATGATGCCCTCATTGGAGTCAACAAGTGCTTCTCGAAACACGTTCTCGAACAACCACTTGGGGGGGGGGGGAACGGCCCTGCTGAGCGGTCCACTCCCTTGCTGCGTGCCCGGTGTTGTCGGACTCCGAGGCCCATCCGAGGACGCTGCACGCTACACCGCACAGGCATGTCCAAACTTCGGCCCTCCTGATGTTTTAGACCACAACTCCCAGAATCCTAAGCTTAGCTTGCCAGTGGCAAAGGACTGTGGGAGTTGCTGTCCAAATCATCTGGAGGGTCGAAGTTTGGACAGGCCTGTTTTTTTTTTATCGATTTGGAGGGTTCTGGGTCAACCAAACCAGTGTGTTTCTCCCTCTCGGAGGCCTTCGGGGAACCCCTTTTGCCAGGACCCCTTCCGTGGGCTGCCGTCCGCTTCGGCCTGCGTCCGGAGCGGCCGGGAGAGCGAATGCGAGGGGACGAGGGGGAACCGCCGCGGCCTTTATATACCCCAGTTATTTTTAAACCAAGCCTTCCCTGCTGATGGTAGCGTTTCCTCTTGGAGGCGTCCAGGAAACTCCTGGCTTTCCTTTTAAACACCCGGGCCCTGGTGCACTACAACCTGGAGCAATAGACAAGGGGGCCGCAATTGGGTGTGCGTGCGTGTGTGTGTGTGAAGGCGAGGGGCTGGCCCATAAAATCAAAATAAACGTAGAAATCTGGCAGCCTTCTGAAACGTTCCTTGAGCAGGGCCTCTGTCTAGCTCCACCGCACCAGAAAGCGCGAGGAAGGGCTCCCTCCTGAATGAATGGGGTTGTGTGTGTGTGTTTTGTGTGGGTTTCTTTTTTTGGCTGCAGAACGCTACCCGGGCTTTTGTGCATGTGTGTTTTCAAAGGAACCAAAAGGGTCTCTCATTTTTTTTTTGCCCAATTCTTCCTTCCCTTCCGCGATGATCTAGAGCAGCGTTGGCCAACCGACGGCACGGGTGTGTGTGTGTGTCCAACGTGGCCCTCCTCGGAGCCCTTTCTGAGGGGTTCACAGCCACCTGGATTGAGGTTAAATCGCTTTATTGGCACTTTTTGCAAAATAAAAAACATCAACCCTTTTCTTCCCCCACCCCTCCTCGGCCTAAAGGGATTTCTATGTCTCGTGGTGCCAAATGGAGCTGGTTTAAGGAGTAGGGGTGATATATTTATTTATTTATTTATTTATTTGATACACTTTTATACCGCACCTTTTCCCATAAAGGAACTCAGGGCGGCTTCTAGTTAAAAACAGCTAAAAACAGCAATAACAAAGGAAGTAGAGGGCCCTGGCTGAAACATCACCTAGAACATGGACTTTAAGAACACCACCTAGCAAAGGACTTTAAAAGTAAACTTCTGGTAAAGCAAATCTTTTACCCTGTCTGAACTTCTGGGGCCTGCTTTGAAGAAGGGCGATTGACCGCACTCAAAAGCTTGCAATGTTCCTTTTTTATTATTTTTAATAGTGGCCTCTAAAGGTATCGCCTGTAACCTATTTTTGCAAAAAAAAACCCCACACAGTTGGGGCACTCGGTCTCTAAAAGGTTCTCCGTCACGGATCTATAGGGTACTTTACCCCCTCCAGAACCCAGTCTGGGAAATATTCACCCTCCTCTGGCCGGCTTCAGTCTTGGGGAGGCAGGAAAACGACGTGTGCCGTTTTTAACCTTCCAGAAAACACTACAAAAAAAGAAAATAGAAAATAGAAGGGGGAAAAAAAAACAGCCGCAGGAATTGGCTGGGCACAGGCATACCCCTTTTATTCCGAAGGAGAATTACAGAGGACGGGGGGGAAGGCCGGCCGAGGCAGCCTGTATTTTTGTATATACAATGGGAACCCACAAGTGTAACTTTGGCGTGCGTGCTTCGGGGCTAAACGGTGCCAGCTGGGTAAATACTCTTGAAACACACACCCCCTTCCTCACGTCGGGGAAAACACACACACAGGCGGCTGTGTCTTTGGCTCAGGGCCCTTTGAAGCCGGGCCTGGCAAGGACCTGTTTTTAGGATCATTATTGAGCATGGCTGAGCCACTCGGCGCTTGAGGTGTCTCCGGCTGCAGTTCCGTATCCCACCCCCTTGAGACGGGCCCAGCTGGATGATCTCTGGGGCGCCCCCTCCTCGGCTCTGCGGTTCCAAGAATTACATGTCTTGGCCTCTCCGCCAGAGAGCAGGGGGGAAAAAGCGCAAGGGAGCGTCGAACTCAGGAGGAGACAGCCCAACCGTACTCTTAAAAGGGAATATATCTGGAAGGGGGACCCTGGCGGTCATCCATCCCAGCCCCCTGCCAAGGAGGACCCCGATGGGGATTCGAACTCTCAACCCGGGCTCTGTGGCTTAGAGCCCTTTAATGCGAAGGTGCCCCGGGACCGCTCCTCCTCTTCTCAGGAGGCCTGCCTGGCCGTTGCTTCGGGGTTTATCTTTCTAAAGACATGTTATTACTAACCTTAACAGTCATCGCTAAACCTCAGAGAGATGCGGTCGAGCCACTGGTTTCGGAGCCCGGCTCTTGAGTGGTTTTCAAACCGAAGCCAGCTACCAAAAAACAGCATTGTGGGTTTTTTTTCTGGGGCTGTTTCCACCTTCTTGTTTTCTGGACTTTTATGTTTGTGTGTGTGTGTTTTGCTTTTATATTTTCTTTTATTTTTGGGGCCCTTTTCCTGAGGTGCATCTCTACAACTGTACAAAGAGGCCCCGGCCCGGGGGGGATTTTTCTCTGGGTCTTCGGCTGCCTTTGGACCCCCCAAGGATGATGTCTCACACACACGCACTCTCTCTCACACACACACACACACACACACACACACACACACACACACACACACCCTTGCTGTGCCGGTCGGTTTGCCACCAAGGTTGTGTTTTCTTTTTTCTTTTTTCTGCAGCGGAGCGTGCCCACGAGGCACGTCTCCGGGCGCCTTTGGGGGGGTCTCCGCGAAACAGACCCACGCCACCTTGGTAGAATCCTGGAATCGCTTTGGAAAAGGGTCCCGTGAGACCATCCAGTCCAACCCCCTCTGGAGGGCAGGGAGTCAAATCCGAGCCTCTCTGGCAGACGGTGGTCTAGCTTTCTCTCGAAGGCCCGCTCGGGGATGGCGCGCTCAACCCCACCTCCCGAGGTCATGGGTCGTAGGACTCTAACAGTTAAGAACTCCCCCCCCCCAATAGTTGGCCTAAATCTCCCTTCCTGTCCCGTGAGCCTGCCGTGATGTGTTTTGCAAGCGGAGATGCTTGAGGACGGATCCTGTGGGACCACCTTTCAAGTCTTCTCTCCCCTCCGTCGTCTTTTTCTCCAGCCTAAACCTGCCTGGCCCTTCCCTTTCCTTGAAAGGTGGCTTTTGGTAACCAAGAAGCAAGGCTGGACTGCCGTATCCATGGGGAACTGAGTTCCAAGCCCTCTTTCGGGGGGAAATACTGCAGAAACCGCTTATTTTAGAACGGCAAAGCTAGAAGGGGGTCCCAGAGGCCATCCAGCCCACCCCCTGTCCAGGGCGCCCCATGGAGGGGACTAGAACTTCCAACCGCCAGCTTTTGAGACCTCAACCCCGGAGGTATCCAGCACAACAGTAGCTTATCCCTCCGCCTCTTTCATCCCCGGGACATTCAGAGGTGGGCTTAACGACGGTTTCCCCCCAAAGGCACTGATTTTGGTTTCCGCCCCGATTCTTCTGATTTCAAGGGGAAAGCAGTTTGGAAAGGAGGCCTATAGATTTTTTGCTTTTTGGCTTCTCAAAAAGCAGGGGTATAAAGAAAACACCTTTCTCCAGGTTACAAAGGCTCTCTGGTCCGTTTTTCAGGGACTGAGAATGAAGAACCGAGGATGGACCTTCTACTTCCTAAAAGCAGAGTTTGTGTGTAACTTTAAAAAAAATATCGTTATGAGGACTCCTAGAATTCTCTCTAGGCTCCTGTTCCCTTTAAAAAAAAATTAAATGCTGGCTGATTGGGTTTCCAGATTTTCAAAACCTGCAAACAGAGCAAAATGGTTCAGGGTGGTGCCAAGAAGTAGTTTGAGTTTGCAGGTTGACGGCGTGCAACATTGACTGTAAGGATAAGCCACCGGGCCCTTAATGTGAAAGAACCCTGTACGCCTCTCATCTTGATGGCCCTAAGTGGTAAATTGCAAAAACAAAACAAAACAACCCCCAAACCCCCCAAAAATGCAGAATATTTTTTTTACTAAACACATACAACACAACACACAAAACAAGCAAAAGGTGTTTTCAACCAGATGGCACCACTGGGTTTCTGAGAACTAAGAAGATAAGGCCACCTCCGTAACCACACACCCAAGGGTTCTCACCACCGGGGACGAGCGATCGTGGAGCCCACGGGGTGGGGTGGCTTCCGACCACGGCCGCGGTGCAGCCCGAGGCGAGGGGAAGTCGGCCGAGATCAAACCAAAAAGGTAGGGTTGGCCCGGCCGGGTTTCTGCAAAAGATGCCAAACACACACACACACACACACACACACACACACACACACACACACACACACACACACACACACACACACACACACACACACACACACATGCCCGGACCAGGGGCAGGCCGTGCGCCAGAATCAAAAGAATCAAAGACAAAAGGAAATATTTGTTCACCCGGTGCATTGTTAGTCTGTGGAACTCCCTGCCACAGGAGGTGGTGATGGCATCTGGCCTGGATGTCTTCAAAAGGGGACTATTGGACAG
The DNA here is from genome assembly GCA_037367305.1 of Phrynocephalus vlangalii. NCBI lineage: Eukaryota > Metazoa > Chordata > Lepidosauria > Squamata > Agamidae > Phrynocephalus > Phrynocephalus vlangalii. Next base: position 2,661,297 of record JAWVWN010002910.1, read on the forward strand.
ATTCCTGGAGGAGAAGTCCATCATCCCAGGTGACAAACCATGATGGAGATGTGTGTCCTCTCCAGGCTTAAAACCGGGGTCCTTCAAGGGCCATAGGCAGGGGAGTGGGATCAGGAGACAGAGATCTAGCCTCGTGCGTTCCCAGAGGCATCTAGTGGGGCCACTTATGAGATCCAGGAAGCTGGACTCGATGGGCCTTTGGCCTGATCCAGCAGGGCTCTTCTGAGGTTCTTATGTTAATCCCTATACACTAGCCCATACCGGCTGACCCCCTTCTGCACTGGTCAGGTCTGCAAATTTGGCCCACCCTGGGCACTGAAATTCGCCCACAGGTCTGCTCAAGAAACGGAATTAATTCGAGGAGGAAAGAAGGGTGCCTTGCAATTCGTAAATCTATTCTGGGGGGGGGGGGGAATCGAGAGAGGGGTTTCATTTTCTCCCCGAACCCGTCTCCTCCAGGCCGGAGGGGAGAGCAGTGTCAGTGCTTGGGAATGCATCTCAATGAGAAGAACTCCTTTTATATCTGTATATATATACGGCGCCTAAAATATCTCCGCCCTGATAGGTTGAGCGAATATTCGTCATGTCCCCCCCCTTTCCCGGCCGATGACAAAAGGCCGTTTCCTGCTTTTGCGAAAGGTGTTTCCTGTTGATAGGACCCGAGAGGGCCGATGGATGCGGCCGTGGCACTGCCAGCTCTCTGCACATCCACCGCCACCGATGGTTTGCAAAATCATTACAATGCCTGGGGTTGGTTGACACCCCTCCTCCGGGACTTTTCTGATCCGGTCTTGGGGGAACGGAGAAGCAGAATTTTGGCCACTCTTTGGAAATCAGGGTTCTTCATCCTTCCGCGATGAAACCCTTGCTGGGCGGCCCAAACGCCCACCACGGCTTGGCCGCTGTCCCGACACCCTGCCCTCTCTCCCCCTACCAAATCGAGGGTATAGCGCAGTGTTGGCGAACCGATGGCACGGGTGCCCAAGACGGCACTCGGAGCCCTTTCTTTGGGCACCCCCGACATGGCCCCTCCGCAGCCACATGTATTCGGGTTAAATGGCTGTATTGGCACTTTGCGAAACATTATTGGGTTTTGAATCCTAGTTTGGGCACTTGGTCTCTAAAAGGTTCGCCATCACTGGTGTCGCGTCCCTTTGCAAAGTATTGATCGGGAATGATTGGTTCCCCTGCCCGTCCGGTGCAGATATCGGAGCGTCGGGAACAAACGCACAACGTACATTGTGGGCTCCAGCAACTGGAACCCAGATCCCGGGTGAAATTTCCCCCCCTTAACTGTTAGATCAGTGCAACAACAGAAACCACAATGGAGGGGAAGCAGGGTGGTTCTTTTCTACCACTGCCTTACAAAGGACATGCAGGGTCGGTCTTCTATCCTTCAAACAGGGACGGACATATCATGGGGTCACGGGAGAAAAACTTCCTGACTGTTAGAGGAGCGCGCCAACGGAAACTCCGGCCTCGGGCGGCGGCAGGGAGCACTCCAGCGCTGGAGGAAACGGGGCTACCGTCACGCCTCCCCTGGCTCTAAATCAGGCATGTCCAAACTTTGGCCCTCCAGATGTTTTGGACTGCCAGTCCCACAGTCCTTTGCCATTCATTGGCCATCTAAGCTGAGGATTCTGGGAGTTGTGGTCCAAAACATCAGGAGGGCCGAAGTTTGGACATGCCTGCTCTAAACGAACGGCCCTTTACGACCAAAGCCAACCTCGCGGTCGGGGTGACCACCGTTAATTTTGTGATTAACAGGGAATCCCATGAATCGGGGACCTCCGAAAGACTCTCACCGGCTCCTGAAGCACCGAGGGGCAGCCTCGAACTCTCCACCTCTGGATCCGCAGCCGGAGACCCTCAGCCCCTGAGTGATCCCGCAGCGTACAGTCAATGCCAAGGCACCTGGGGGGGGGGTTGATCCCCGTTCTCCGTGTGTCCTAAAGGGTGAAAAATCTTTTAATGTCATTCAACAAAGGCCAACAGAGCACACGGGGTGGGGCGGGACTGGATTATCTCTCAGGACCCTATCATCCCTGCTGTTCTAAGACTTACGATGACCCCTAGGAAACCATCGTACAGGGAGGTGTTAGATTCCCCCCAAAATATAAATACAGCCGGGGGTGGCTCAGGGGGTGGTGGTGGTTAAGGTCTCTTGCTTGTGGAGGACAAATTCCCTCCCCTCCGCCTGCCGGCCCTCCGTGATGCGGGATGGAGCGTAGGATCTCTATAGGATCCTTTTTAGCTCTGCAGTTCCGAGAGAACGGCTGGATTCGTTTACTATCAACGGCTGACACCCGCACGCATGCACGCATGCACGCATGCACGCACGCACGCATGCACACACACACACACACACACACACACACACACACACACTGAGGCAGAATGCAAATTTGACTCTGCCTGTGCTTCCTTCTTCTTTTTAAACCTAAAATGTTTGCCGTTGCAGTGAGTGCAAACTCGATCAGTAACATTTTATATCCTTCTTTTAAAAGACACCAAACTCAATCCACAATCTCAGTTAAGCCCTGACCCTGGTCCTCGGCAGTGGCTCCAGATAACGGGTCTTGTCTGCCCCCTCGCGGGCCTTCCTCTGGGCGAAGAGAGATTCATTTCACCTCATTTCCTCTCCGTGTCCAGGAAGCGTGGCCGGAACCAATTTAAAACGAACCACCATCACCACCACCAACAGCCCAAAATGGGTGGTTAAAATACCCTATGTCCTGTCCCCAAAACACGGCCCTTCACTGACACGTCACGGAGATGTTCTCATTCGGTTCGAACGAAACCTGACCCCCCCCAAAAAAAATTAGGTGTATTTCGAGGTGCGGTTGCGCCCTGAGAGGAGATGCTTCCGGGCTGGGTGGGTTTGGAAAACCCGGTGAAAAAGATCCGAGGTGCGTCCGGGCCTTGAGGCAGGAGCCTCGTTCAAAGCCTTCAATGGCAGCACTACAGAAGAGGGGCCAGGATCCGTTTCCCCCACCACACACCCCATCGTCCCCCGAATGCAGGGCACAACATTGCGGGTTTGAGTCACGGAAAGCCAGCTTTTGGTTGGATATCACAGGAAAAAAACTTATCAACGGTTAGAACGGTACGACGACAGGACCCGTGATCGCCGGAGAGTGTTGAGCGCTACAGCGCTGTGGCAGCATCCGAGAGGAATCAGCACCACTGTCGGCCCAGAGTTCCCGTGGGAAAGTCGGTGCGGTCTAAAAAAAAATTGCAATCAATCAATCAATCAATCAATCAATCAATCAATCAATCAATATCTTCTTGGATTTGGGTCCCTGCCTTCAGTAAGGGGGTTGGGATGGATGGACTCACCACCTATCCTCTCTCCCACCTACTACTCACCACCTACTACTCTCTCATGAGTCAAGTGGATAGAGGGAAGCTCTTCTCCCTCTCACAAAATACCAGAACTAGGGCACATCCACTCCAATTGAGGGCTGGGAGAGTGAGAACAGACAAAAGAAAATATTTTTTTCCACCCACCGCGTTGTTAGTCTGTGGAACTCCCTGCCACAGGAGGTGGGGATGGCATCTGGCCTGGATGCCTTCAAAAGGGGGATTGGACAGATTCCTGGAGGAAAAGTCCATCCCAGGTGACAAACCATGACGGAGATGTGTATAATCTCCAGGCTTAAAACCGGGGTCCTTCAAGGGCCAGATGCAGAGGAGTGGGATCAGGAGACAGGGATCTAGTCTCATGTGCTCCCAGAGGCATCTGGTGGGGCCACTTGTGAGATCCAGGAAGCTGGACTAGATGGGCCTTTGGCCTGATCCAGCACAGGGCTCTTCTTAGGTTCTTAGGTTCTTATGTCACCCCCCCCCCACCTTCCAAATCAAGGGTATCGTGTCTAACAGCCCAACTGAATACTTTCTCCTTTGCAAAGTCTTGATCGGGAAAATAATCATCAACTCCGTGATTCTCCAGCCCTACGAAACGGCAATCAAACGTTTCTGACTCGTCGCCGAGAGAGAAAGCGTGTGGATTCCCAGAGTCAGATGCGTGGATCTATTGTTATCTTTTAGGTTTGGCAAAGTGGTGCATGAAATTATTCCTAGACCGATCGTCCTGTTCCTTTCCTAAGGAGTCAAACCTTTTGTCTGTGTGCCCATCTGGGCAGGCGGCCACGCTTGACTAGGACATCCCCCCCCCCCCAGGGTCACTAAAAAAGGAAAAAGGAAACAGGTAGCAGGGCTGGGGCCCACCCAAAGCTCGCACAACAGCGAGTCGTCCGCAGTGCCTCGGGTGGGCACATTTTTGACTCCGGAGATGCTGGTTCGAATCCCACGAAGTCTCCCGGGACGTTCGCTCCCGACTTCCGAACTTCGTTCTTCGCTGGTTTTGCAGAAAGCGGGGAAATCACCCAACACCCGCTCACTCTTTCAGGCGTGTCGAGTCGTAGACATGGCTCTTCCTTGCCCTCAAAGGCTGCCTCTCACCACCACCTCCCGAGGTCATGTGTCCCGTTGTTGTACTCCTCGAACAGTCAGGAAGTTCCCCCCCCCCGACCTTCAGATAATTGTTTCTCGATAGTCAGAGATGTACTTTTTCCCTGATATTGATGTTGACTAGAAGTACAGTGGGACCCCAGCATCTGCCGGTTCATTATCCACTGATTCAGTTATCCACGGTTAGCAGAGGGAAAAAAATGAAATAATTCAGCCGCCACAAAGCAAGCTATTGTCACAAACAGCAGCCCTAAAGCAAGCTACTGTCAGGAAGCAGCAGTTTGGGGATGGGTGGGTGGGTGGGTGGGCGGGTGTTCTCTCTTATCCACGATTTTCGTTATCCACGGAAAGGCCTGGAACCAATCCCCAGCGGATACCGGGGTCCTCCTGTAAATCTTTTCGGATCACAGAAGGGGGCCCAGATTTCTCTCGAAGGTCTCCAGCGCCGGTGCGCTCACCCCCTCCCAAGGGGCATTGGCTTCCCATGTCATACATCTCGAACGGTCAGGAAGTTTTTCTACCCCAATTGTCATCCTAAACCTGGTTTCCTGTCCCTTGAGCCGCTGGTCAGGTGTCCTGCCCACTGGGACGACCAAGGTCTGATCCTGACTCTACTCCTTTTCCAAAAGCCACGTTGGTTTCCAGCTCCAACAAAAACCCTTCCGAACGCCCGACGAAGCTCACCGTCTTGTCGGAGGCACCCCCCCCCCGGTCGCACGAAACTTTTTCACCTGCGGGATTGCCCCCCCCCAAAAAGAGATGGATTTGTTGACTTCCTTCCGATAGGGCAGTGTTGGCGAACCTACGGGCACGGGTGCCCAAGGTGGCCCTCGGAGGAGCCCTTTCTGGGGGTACCCGACATCGCCCCTTCCCAGCCACCTGGATTCAGGTTAAATGGCTGTACGGGCACTTTGCGAACAATGGATGGATTTTGAATGGCCGTTTGGGCACTTGGTCTCTGAAAGGGTTGCCATCACTGCGATAGGGGGGGTCAGAGGAGCCCTAGAGAAGGGAGCCATGCCTGGGGGCGAGAGGAGCCTGCCTCCTCCCCTGTTTAGGCATTGTCTCCCCCCACCCCTGTCGGTTGGAAGTTAAAAAAGGAAACAACCCTTTTCTCTCTTTCAAGAAGAGAGGTTCCAAATAAGGCCTTGGCCAGGAGGGAACTATGTGACCCCCACCCCCCACCCCCACACACTCCTTTGACGTTGTTCCAGTTTATCACTCAGAAAGGTTGGGCTCTCAAAGGTCCAGGAGGCCACCAGGGATTCGGGCACCGTGCACAGGCTGGCCGGCGGCACTTAAATCTCTGCGCCACTGCCGGACGGGGACTCATTTGCCCGCACTGCAGCCCTCGGAGCAGCCGGTGGCCCACGGCTTGTCTCTCTGTTGTCCTGCCGCTACGACTCCGAAGCCTCTCCGGAAAGTGACCGCTCGTTTTCGGCCGAGAAGATGGAGGCCATCAAGAAGAAGATGCAGATGCTGAAGTTGGACAAGGAGAACGCCATTGACCGGGCGGAGCAGGCCGAGGCCGACAAGAAAGCCGCCGAGGACAAATGCAAGCAGGCGAGTGGAGGAGCCGGGGATGATGGGCTCGGGGGGCTCCCGGAGATCACGCCTCCGGTTGCGGCGGCGGGGAGCCCAACTCTCATTCGCCACTGGTGGCGAGTCTTCCTTCCTTCTGGATGACCGCCGGCCCTCTGATAGACCCCCTGCAATCAAGGGGGGGGTCCCCTGAGGGCATCCAGTCCACCCTCCATCTCAATCAGGGTTAGAGGCTTCGTACATCCAAGCCTGATAAATTGGGCGGGGGGGGGGGTTGAGGGGGAGGGAAAAGGGGTTTTTAGCCCCTCTTCCAGGACGAATCCTGCCTCGGCTGCTGCCGTGACCTTCATAGAGGGCACGATAGGTTCAGTGGAAGATGCAGCAAGGATCGCCGTTGAGTCTAGTACAGTAAGACCTCTGTATCCGCAGGTTTGGTATCGGCTGATTTATTTCCGCTCTGGCTAAAAAGAGCTCACAAAAACCCACAGAAATGCCAGTTTTTAAAATGCATTTCCAGGGTGTATTTGCCAGATCTGCCACCCGGCCCCCTGGGCAATGAATAGCACACCCTACTACGGCCGTGTTTTTCAGCATCCGTGGGGACGTTCCCACCGATCCCTTGCAAATACCTGTACACTGGTCCTACTGTACTAAAATAATAATGACGATGATCGCAGCCACCATAACCAGGAATATTTCCGACGGCCTGGCGATCCCTTCCTGATTCCTGGCTGTAGTTCTCGTGCCAACCTTTTCCACGCTCAGGGACCGCAGCACACGCTGGTGGCAAATGCTTTTTTTTTGACCTGGCGGCTTTCATGGAGCTGTCCGTTTTCTCCTGAATGCCGGCGTAGCGCTGAAAGAAGTCCCCCCCCCCCACAACCGTAAGCCGAAATCCGGCGTCCGGTTACTGGAGCTCACTGGTCTGCGTCCTACAAGCGGCCGCGACCGAGTTCTTAGAGAAGAACCGGCCTATGGTTTTTATTTAATAAAATAAAATAAAAATAAAATGCACGGCGCATCCAGGTTTCCAGAGCATGAAAAAGCAGAGGGGGGGGGGACCCCAAGGGACAAGGGGACAGCTGGCCTTCGGGAGAGAGAGAGAGATGACATCATGGCCAGGGAAAGGATTAAGTGGGGCTTATTTGTAGTCTTTTGCCCTGAGGGAAAGCACGGCTCAGCCGCTACCTGGATTTAACGCTGACCTTCTAGGACCTGGCTCCGGGCATTGCTTTCTCTTATCTCCTTTTATGCTGGCTGGTCTAAAAAAGGAGAAGCTAAGGTGCACCCCAAATGGCGCCCAAATTTCGGAACAACGTGGCGCGAATCTTCCTCGAACGAGGTCCGACTTTTCTCCTGGACCAGCCGGGACGGCGGTGGGGTTTTGTGGGGAGGAGAAAAGAATTTAAGTGGCGGTGGGGACTTAGCCTCCACGTGAGCTGACCTCCCAAACTTAATTTGAACTCTATAGGGGGGTTTTTTGGGGGGGAGGGGGGGAGTTGTTCTGGATCCCTTAAAAGCATGCATTTTTTGGGATCCCTGGACAGCACCTCCTTAACAGGACACGTCTCGGATCTGACTAATTTTAGGAGGGCCGGTTGGGTGGTGGTGGGCTAAGATAAAGGGCGTTTATCTCTCCGCCTGCCTACCAGGGGCAGGAGATCACAAATTCTCTTCAGAAGAGGGAGAGTCCTGGTATCTCGGCTCCGTCCCCCACCCCACCCCCAACCCCAAGTGGGATATAAATAGCCCCTTTTGGAAAGTGGGATGGATTTATAAGGGCAGGTGAAAGGACCGGGCGAGATAACGGCGGGCCCTCGTTTGGCTGATGCCCGAGGAGAAAATTTAGAAAAGAGAAACACAACACATAGGACGATGTGGTCCATCCCTGGATGTCCGTCCGCATCCGAACCACGATAACCCCGGATGGGTCAACGTGCCTCTTTCCCACCTCATATATTCCCTGCCGAAACTCACCACCCATGGGGATTTTGAATAAAATGTCGTATCGGCGCAAGGTTACATTTTCTGCCCTTTCCGCTCACTTTCCGCCCAGGTGGAGGAGGAATTAGTGGCTCTCCAGAAGAAGCTGAAGGGAACGGAGGATGAGCTGGATAAATACTCTGAAGCCCTGAAGGACGCCCAGGAGAAGCTGGAACAGGCGGAGAAGAAAGCCACGGACGTGCGTACAGAATCAGATGGTGATGGTGGCAGGCCCGGGTTCGAATCCCCGCTCAGGATCAAAGGGAGAGGCGTTTGGCGGGGAGGGGGTGTGTAGGCGTCAAGGACTCCTTAAATACACCCGTAGCCCCCCTACCTGTATCCATGCATACGGACCCTGCCCGGATACCAAAACATGCAGATAAAAGGGAACGCGCGGCGGCCGATTCTGGTAAACACCCCCCTGGAAAATTCGGAAGGTCGCCCCTGAATCTGCTGAATACCCCCACATAAACACCTATTTATGTCTTTCCAGGGTGTATTTATCAGAACCCGCCGCTAGAGGGCGCTAAAGCCCATGTATATGTGGAACGTTCCCTTTATCCGCGTTTTTCTGTATCCGCGGGTAATGTACATCTCTACAGTCAACAGATATTTCTGCACTGATTATAAGCGCATCTCCCAGAGGTTAAAAGCCTAGTGGTTACTGCTCTCCTATAGGACACGTCCGCTCAAATATGGGGGTTTCAGACCGACAGATTATTCCAAAGTGAGGGCAACTTTTAAAATAAGTTTTCAAAATAGGCGAGGGATGATCTTCCCGTCCCCTCCTATCCGCGGGATCGGTATCCAACCGGTAAGGCTTTGGAGCCAGGCTGGGCCCGCCGGATGGCAGGGCTACCCAGAACAACGGGGGTCGGAAGGGGACCTTCGGAGACCATCCAGTCCATCCACCCCCACCGCTCGAGGCGGGGTCGGGGATGCCCATGAGAGCAGATCCGGTGGAGGATGATGGTCCCCCTTCCTCTGCACAGCTGGGGCGCGCAACCCCCTTGTGCTGCACCAACAATAAGGAAATTCCCCCCCCCCCCGCATCCCCGATCTCTCTATCCGGGGCTTCCTGGTCGTTGGAGGCGGTAGTGATGATGCCTCCGACCCTCTGGGGATGATGGAAGGAGGGCCGCCCGCCCCTTCCCTGCGCCGCCTCTGCCTCCGCCGCCGCCCGAGGCTCCTCCCTGCGCTCCGGCGCTCGCCCAGCTCTCTCGTTTCGCTCTCTGTCTCCCCCCAACCCTAACCCTAAACCCTAACCCTAACCCACCCCCCAAAGTGGCCATGGCCGCCACGGGCTCGCTGGAGGCGGTGAAGCGCAAGATCCTGGCGCTGCAGCTGGAGGCCGACGCGGCCGGGGATCGCGCGCAAGCCTTGCAGCGCCAGCGCGACCAGGAGAGGCAGCGGCGCGAGCAAGTGAGGGCGCCCCCCCACGGCGGGGGTGGGGGGTCGGAAGGAGGACGCCCGAGGACCCCCCCCCCATCATCCCCAGAGGGTCAGAGGCATCATCACCACCCACCCGGGGCGGCAACCACGGCGGCTCTTCCTTCCTTCCTTAAACTTTCCTTTTCTCCTTAACTTTCTAATTCTTAAACTTTCTTTCTTTCTTTCTTTCTTTCTTTCTTTCTTTCTTTCTTTCTTTCTTTCTTTCTTTCTTTCTTTCTTCTCTCAACATTTTAGTTCCTTCCTTCCTTCCTTCCTTCCTTCCTTCCTTCCTTCCTTTCCTTCTTCTCTCATCATTTTACTTTCTTTCTTTCTTTCTTTCTTTCTTTCTTTCTTTCTTTCTTTCTTTCTTTCTTTCTTTCTTTCTTTCTTTTTCTTCCTTTCTTCTCTACTTTTCCTTCCTTTTTCCTTCTTCTTTCTTTCTTTCTTTCTTTCTTTCTTTCTTTCTTTCTTTCTTTCTTTCTTTCTTTCTTTCTTCTTTCTTTTTCTTTGCCACTTCCCTTCTCCTCCTTTCCTGCGCCCCTCCCTTAGCCCGACGGCTCCGGGAGTGGGAGGGGAGCAGGCTGGGGGGGGGGGCGCCTCCCATCATCCCCTGGCAGGCTGGGGATGATGAACCTGGAGGGGGGGGGGAGGAAAGGGAAGAGGAGGCGCCTCCGCTGCCCTTCGAGCCCGTGGCAGTTCGGGGGGACCCACAGGGCGGAGGGTGGGGACCCTGGCGTGGGTTTCCCATGGATTCAGTGGGGGCTGCTTCGTGCCCCCCCCAGCATGGCCAGTGGCCAGGAATTGAGTCCCCACTTCCATCTTCCCTGCATCAGTCCTTCCTGCCTTCCTTCTATCCATCATCAGCTCCTTCCTTCCTTTCTTCTGTCCATCATCACCTTCCTTCCTTCCTTCTATCCATTATCACCTTCCTTCCTTCCTTCCTTCCTTCCTTCCTTCCTTCTATCCATCATCACCTTCCTTCCTTCCTTCTGTCCATTATCACCTTCCTTCCTTCCTTCCTTCCTTTCTTCCTTCCTTCCTTCCTTCCTTCTATCCATCATCACCTTCCTTCCTTTCTTCTGTCCATCATCACCTTCCTTCCTTCCTTCCTTCCTTCCTTCCTTCCTTGGAGAAAGTAGGCCCCTTCCCCAGTCCAGTTCCCCCCCCCCCATCCACTGCCTCCTCCTCCTCCTCTTTCTCTCCCCCCCTTCTGTCTCTTGGCCTTCACTTGGGGCGCTTGTCCAGCGCCTTTCCTGCCTCCCCTCCCAACGCAGACAGGAAGGACTCTCCTCCTCCTCCTCCTCTTCTGAATCTGTGCCTCTCCTCTCTGGCTCTGCCTTCGCCGCTTTTTCTGGGCCTCCCAGGTAGGACCGGGTTTCCGCTGACGACTTCGCTCGGCTCGGGACGACCCCTTGGGCCGCCGCTCAGCCAAGGAGGGATGCCCTAGGAGAGTTGGGGGTGGGGGGTGGGTCAGAAAGAGGTTGGATCCAGGGAGGCTTCCTATAGTCCAAGGGGAGGGGGGGCTCATATGCCACCCCCATCCCTATTTTCTGCCCTATCTATGCCCCCTTCCCTAGACTTTAAAGGACAAGTATGGTAGGATCCCAGTATATGCAGGGGATTGCCCCCCCTCCGCGGATACCAGAAACCGTGGAAGAATGAGATGCTAGACATTGCATAACGCTCTCAAGGGGTCCATCCTGGTGATCCATATAAGTCTTAGCCAGCAGCTGATAAATGAATCAGCGGATACCGATCCTGCGGATAAGGGTGGTGGTGGTGGTGGTGATCGCTTTTCCCCTTGGCCCTCTCTGTTTGCGCTCGGCCCCTCGCACCGCTGAGATGCCCACGCGCTCTGAAAGGGAATCCAACCCTTCTTCCCGGGTCGGGGTTGGGGTTGGTTTCTTAGTATCGTCGGGATGTTTTATCCGCTGTCCTCCTTCGTCCAGGCCGAAGCGGAGGTGGCCGCTCTGAACCGCCGCATCCAGCTGGTGGAGGAGGAGCTGGATCGGGCCCAGGAGCGCTTGGCCACCGCCCTGCAGAAACTGGAGGAGGCCGAAAAGGCAGCGGACGAGAGTGAGAGGTACGGGGTGGGGTTTGGGTTAGGGTTAGGGTTAGGGTTAGACTGTTTTTTTGGCTCCAGGCACAGCCCAAGTTGAGGGCAGATCCAAGCATGGGGTCCAACGGGAGTCCTGAATTGGCCGCCGTGCTGAATTGTTGGCGGGGGTGATGGCAGTGGTGGGGAACTGCTTGTCTAGTCGGCCTCCCCGACCCAAAAATCCTGCCACTGGTTCGGAGCGGCCGGCTGTTGACCCTCGCCCGGGGAATTCAGAAAGACCTTTGTTGTTGTTGTTGTTGTTTGCAGAGGGATGAAGGTGATCGAGAACCGGGCCATGAAAGACGAGGAGAAAATGGAAATCCAAGAGATGCAGTTGAAGGAGGCCAAACATATTGCCGAAGAGGCTGACCGGAAATATGAAGAGGTATGGGAGGGTCATCCTCCAGAATCCAGCAGGCAGGTGGCGCCGCGGGGTGCCGGGAGGGTCCGTTTGGACTTGGGTCTCCCTCTCTCAGCCTTAACTCGGACAGGAAATAGTCCTGCGCTCACCGGGCCTCTTGTGTCCGCGGGATCGGTATCCGCGGGTTTGTTTCTCCAAAGTCATCCTGGAAACAGTTCCTTTTGAAGACAGACACTCCACGTGCGGGGCCCAGAGGCCGTCGTGTTGGCGATCATCTGCGGTTTTCGGTATCCGCGGGGCGGGGGGCCATCTTGAAGCCAACCGGTGGCTTGATAGACATTCTGGTTTTTTGTTTTTTATTTTATTGTTTATTTCCCCATTCACGCAAGCTACTCTGTTTCTCTGCTAAGCAAGTAGCGTTTGTTTTCAGTCATTTTATTCATGCTGTGCAAGTTTGTATCCTGGGCTTCTGTGCCACTCTAGATCTTTGTTTAAAAAAGCAAACTTGCAACATCATTTCCGGGTTTTCTCTCTCTCTCTCATTCCTACACATTAGAGGCAACCTCAGTTCCAAAGTTGTTTTTGCGATGGCCGTTATGGAGGGGTTCAGATCTGAAAAGTGCCATTTCGGACTTGATCTGTTTGCTTCCCGTTCTCTGGGCGGGTTTGCTTTTGTTTCTAAGCGCTGCAAAAATATAGTTCTTATGCCTAATGGGGCCAGGGCTTCCCGACCTTGGGTAAACCCAGATGTCCTTGGACTACAACTCCCAGAAGCCTCCGCCACCAGTGGTTTATGGGAGCCGTAGTTCCAAGGACCACCGAATTTACCCAAGGTTTGGGAACTGGCACATGATTAGTCATTTCGCGTTGGTTCGGGGCGTTCGAACCACAGGGTTACGATCCGGGTGTATCTTCTCCTTCTCTTAGGTTGCCCGCAAACTGGTCATTCTGGAAGGGGAACTGGAAAGGGCGGAAGAACGGGCCGAAGTTTCCGAACTGTGAGTGGTTAATGCTCGGGGCGCTCAATGTTGGGGCGATCAACACCCTCCGAGACCATCGGTTCTGTTGTCGTACCACTCTAACAGTTAGGAAGTTGTTTTTTCCCCCCTGATATTCCCCCGAAAATTGGCTTCCGATCCCCTGAGCCCATTATTACGCCTCATCCTGCATCCTGAGATGATCAAGGACGGATCATCGGGCGATCTTTCATGGGAGCTGGCGGTGGGGAGGTTGGTGCTGGGGGGGGAAGCAAAAGCGTTGATCTCTCCTCTTCCTCCCCGGCCAGGAAATGCAGCGACTTGGAGGAGGAATTGAAGAACGTTACTAACAATTTGAAGTCGCTAGAAGCTCAGTCGGAGAAGGTGAGCGGATCTCCTGCGAGATTTGCCCCATCCCCGATGCCGAATCTGTGCAAACATCTTTAACTTCGCAATTTTTGCCCAGTGGACGTCAGAAGGGAAAGCTTTGTCTGTGTTATAGCATTATATTTTTGGACTACAGTAGGTCCCCCGTATCCACTGATTCATTATCCACTGATTCAGTTATCCACGGCTGGCAGAGGGGGGGGGGAATTAAATAATTCAGCAGCCACAAAGCAAGTGGTAAAGCAAGCTGTTGTCACAAACAGCAGCTGTAAAGCAAGCTACGGTCTCAAAACAGCAGTCATAAAGCAAACTACGGTCACAAACAGTGGCCCTAAAGCAAGCTACTGTCAGGAAACAGCAGTTTGGGGGTGGTTGGCCAGCCATTCTCTCTTATCCACGGTTTTCATTATCCACGGGAAGACCTGGAACCCATGCCCAGCGGATACTGGGGTCCTTCTGTACACAGCGCCTCCTTTCCAGTGCAACTTTGGGATGGGATGCGGTGGGGATAAATTTCACAATCTCAGCTTCTCTGTGTGACCGGCCCTTCTCGCTCTCGTTTTTCCGCAGTACTCTGAGAAAGAAGACAAATATGAAGAAGAGATCAAAGTTCTGACGGATAAGCTGAAAGAGGTGAGGGGATCGTCTGTGGGTGCCTCTACATGGGGGAGGGGGGGGTCCGGATCCGCCGCACGTGTCTCCCTTTCCGTGTCCTTCCTTTTCTTTTAAAAGAGGTTTAAAAACCTTACTCTTTACTGACGCCTTTAATAATGACTAGAGTAGGCTTTTTTTTTTATCCCGCCTATCCTTCCCATAGGATTTGTCCCTGCTCTGATGACATTTTGCTTTTAACTTTCTCGTTGTAAACCGCCCTGAGTTCCCGCTCTGGGAAGAAGGAGCGGTATAGAAATTTGAAAATAAATAAATATAAATAAAATAAATATTTTCAGGCGGAGACCCGGGCCGAGTTTGCGGAGAGAACCGTGGCCAAACTGGAGAAGTCCATCGACGACCTGGAAGGTAGGAGATCCCGTTGATGAGGTCTGGTGGATTCGAACCTCCGGAGCCCCGTCTTATGGTCATTCGGGGTGTCGTGGCGGTGGGCGGTGGAGCCCCACCGGGGTTGGGTACGAAGCCACGGATGGGGTGTTGGGGCGCCACGTTCCTTAGGATGGTGACCTCCCCGTCTCCGGGGGGGGGGGGGAAGGAATGCGCTGCAACTAGAATGAGGCTCCCCAATCTGTTTCGTTCGAAGGACAGCCAGAGTCCCCCCGTATCCGTGGGATCCCTATCCGCTGGTTCACTTTAACCCAGGCTCCGAAATTACAAGCATCTATTAAAAGAAACACCCTAGACATCTCTCTGTCCCAAGAGGGAGGCCACCCTGTGGGCAGCACACGGTTAAACTAGCCTCCTCTATCATCCACATTTTCCTGCATCCGCGAGAGGGTGAGGCTCGGAGCTGATTCCCGAAGGATACCGGGGGGGGGGGGGGAGGTGGTTCCTGCAGCATTTCCAGATGCCTCAAATCCTTTAGTAATTGGTTTTCGGGATTGTGTGTGTGGGGGGGGGATCATATAATAAGTAGTTGCTTTGGATATTCTGAAATCCGTAGATGTTTCTGTATCCCCACCTCTTCTGAAATGTTCTTCCTGCTGTGAAATGCATGTGGGGTAGTGGGGGCTTTGGCATGCTTAATTTTCCTTCTTCCCTTCCTCTCCCCATTCTCTTTCTTTTCTGTCTCCTCGGCCCCATGGCCTCTTGCCGCCGGCCTTCCGCCCCCCACCCCCGCCCCCTTTGCACCCGTGCCTTGCTTTCCCGCCCGGACAGACGAACTCTACGCCCAGAAGCTGAAGTACAAAGCCATCAGCGAGGAGTTGGATCATGCCCTGAACGACATGACGTCCTTGTGAACGGGTCCGTCGGCTGCTTCCTGGCATCTTTCCCCGGAGGGGTTCTGTTTCGCGTTCGCCGCCCCCCCCTTTTTTTTGCAAGGAAGTGGCAGGGGGGGGTCTTTCCTCTCTTCCCACCTGCAAATGGAAACCTATTTTCATTAAACTGTTGCTATGATCTTTTCTCTCCTGCTTGGTGTCCTTTCCGGGGGGGGGGGGTCCTGTCCTTTTTCCATGCTTTCTCATCAATGCCAAACGGGTTTGTGTTTTTTTCCTTCTTCTTCTTCTTCCCCCTTTTAACAATCCCTAAGGACTTGCCTTTCCCGTGCAGCCAATAAACCCAGTCCCCAAGGGGGCCTAAAATAAAAATTACAACCCATAAGAAAACACACCACCCTCTTGAACCAGGAGAAAGAGGGAACCAGGCCGCGTAGAGGCAGCTGCTGTGTCCTTGGGGCCGTGGGCGGGGGGGGGGGGATAAAATAATTATTCTTTAGTCATCAGATAAGAACTAAAAATTATGGTTAAGTCAGGACCTATTCATGGTTTTGGCTCTATGTGTGACACTACCCCCCACTCTCTCTGTATATGTATGTTTTTTTTAAATAAAGCCAAATAAAAAGACATAAAGCATAACAGAAAACCATAGACAATAATTAAACATCATTAGCAAATCAGGACCTAACCAGCACATTGCATCTCTCTTTAAGATTTTGACTCTATGGACCAAACCTGCACTCTCTTTTTAATTTTCGCTCTGTGTGTCACACAACCAACCCCGCTCCATCTCTATGTCTGTGTCTCTACCATCTCTGTATATCTATGTTTTTTTTAAAAAAATAAAGCCAAATAAAAAGTCATAATGCATAACATAAAAATTAGATAATAATTAAAAATCATTGTTATAATCAGGACCAAACAAGCACCTGGTATCTCTCTTCATGATTTTGCCTCTATGTTTCACACGACCCCCCCCCATATGTTCCTGTATCTACTCTAGATTTCCCATTGGAAAGAATGAGAGGCTGCAATTAGCAGGCGTGGCCACACGAGGGAGACACTGGATCACCCTTTGGGTTTCCCATAGGAAAGAACGGGCGGCGGACATTAAGCAGCGCCTGAATAATTAATTTCCCCTCCGCCTGAGTGAGTTTTCCTCTCCTTTGATATTAGAGAGAAGGCAAGCCCTGGACAAATGAAAAGACAATAAGTAACATGAAATAATATATAATAATGAAAAGGCATTATCAAATCAGCACCGAACCAGCACAAAACAATAGATAATAATTAACAATCATTGGGAAATCAGGACGTAACCAGCACATTGTGTCTCTCTTTAAGATTTTGGCTCTATGTGTCACACTAACCGCCAACCCGTATACTGTAGATCCCTGTCTCTACTTTATATCTCTATGTTTTTTTTTCATAAAGCATAATAAAAAGACATAAAGCGTAACGAGGAATAATACATAACAATAACTGTCACTATTTCTTATTATGGCTCTATGTACCCCCCATATATATATACAGTACAGTATCTCTTTCTCTGCTCTACATTTCCCATTGGAAAGAATGGGAGGCTGCAGTTACCAGCCGTGGCCACAGGAGGGAGACACTGAACCTCCCTTGGGTTTCCTATAGGAAATAATGGAGGGATGTCAAAACCAGTGCCTGAAGAATAGTTAATTTCCTCTCCGCCTGACAGAGTTTTTCCCTCGTTTCATATTAGAGATAAGGAGCGTAGTGGTATTGATGGGCTTACCGCACCTCCCTGGAGGAAAAAATAAGTATATAGTGAAAATATTAATAATGATTTATAAAAACCGGTCAGGCAATGCTCTCGTCACCCCTGTCATGGCGTCGCTGTCCCGGAAGGCCCCCGCGTCGCGTCATCACGCTAGGCGGAAGTATATATATATATATGTTCTAGCCTGGCCCTCCCTCCTTGGGACGCGCTACTATACAGAGAGAGAGAGAGAGAGAGAGAGAGAGAGAGAGAGAGAGAGAGAGAGAGAGAGAGAGAGAGAGAGAGAGAGTAGCTCTATGTTCTAGCCTGGCCCTCCCTCCTTGGGACGCGCTACTTCCGCCTAGCGTGATGACGCGACGCGGGGGCCTTCCGGGACAGCGACGCCATGACAGGGGTGACGAGAGCATTGCCTGACCGGTTTTTATAAATCATTATTATTTATAAATCCACCCCAACATGCATACCTATACCCATGAAAATCTACGAAAACATATATATATATATTGTGTGTGTGTGTGTGTGTGTGTGTGTGTGTGTGTGTGTGTGTGTGTGTGTGTGTGTGTGTGTGTGTGTGTGTGTGTGTGTGTGTGTGTGTGTGTGTGTGTGTGTTTTCGTAGATTTTCATGGGTATAGGTATGCATGTTGGGGTGGATTTCATGGGGTAGATGGTATGTCCTAAGGAGCCGTCGGGTTTTTTGTAGATTAGGACGTCCAGGAAGGGAAGTTGGTTGTTGGCTTCTATTTCCATAGTGAATTGTATTTTGGGGTGTAGGCTGTTGAGATGTGTGAGGAAGTTGTTCAGTTTGTCTTTCCCGTGTGGCCAGATAACAAAGGTGTCGTCAACATATCTGAGCCAGAGTTTGGGTTTATGTTCGGACTTCTGTAACGCGTTGGTTTCAAAGTGTTCCATATATAGGTTTGCGATGACCGGTGAGAGGGGTGATCCCATGGGTGCTCCTTCTATCTGTTTGTATCTTTGTCCATTGTGGATGAAGTATGTGTTGGTTAGGCAGTGGTTGGTCAGATCTAGGATGTGCTTGGGGGGTTGTATTTGTTGTGGATAGCTGTCAAGGCTTCTTGAATGGGCACTTGTGTGAAGAGCGAAACAACATCGAAGCTCACGAGTAGGTCATTGGGTTGTAGGTCTTGTTTCTTTATAATTTCTATGAAGTGGAACGAGTTTTGTACGTATGAAGTGATGGATTCTGCATAGGGCTGGAGTTGTTTGGCAAGAAATTTGGCGAGGTTTTGTAGGGGTGAGCCTATGGAGCTGACTATGGGTCTGAGAGGTGTTCCTTCTTTGTGAATCTTGGGGAGGCCGTAGAGCTTGGGGCATCTGGATGATTTCTCTCTGGGGATGATGCTTGGCTTGATTTCTTCACTTAAGGGCGAGGCTTTTATTTTGGCTTTGGTGGTTTTTTCCAGGTAGGTGGTGGGGTCTGTGTTCAAAGGTATGTAAGCCGGGTCTTGTAGTAGGTTGGATAGTTTGGCTTGGTAGTCAGATGTGTTCATCACCACTGTGGCATTGCCTTTGTCTGCTGGGAGAATGATTATGTTGTTGTCTTTCCTCAGGTTGGTGAGGGCTTTTTGTTCTTCTTTGTGTAAATTGCTTCTGGGTGGTTTGCTGGAGCAGAGGACATTGGTGACTTCGAGTCTGATTTTGTTGGCTTCATCTGGGTTGATTTTGGTTAGGCTGGCTTCCACTCCGCATATGATGTTTTCAGTGGGGATGTGTCTGGGGGCGACTGCAAAGTTGAATCCTTTGGACGGGACTTTGGTCTCTGCGATGGTGAGTGTCCTGTCTGATATGTTGTGAACTGTTTGTTTCATGGGCTGCTGTGGGGGGTTGGGCTTCTGGCGTTTTTCCAGTTTGTGGAGTTTGTTGGTGTGTGTGTCTGTCTTGTGGGAGGTCTCTGTTTCAGCTCTCCAGGCGGCGAGTTGCTTGGATTTGTTCCAGAGTGTTGGGTGGATTTTGTTGCTGAGTTTGAGGTGGAGAGTGAGTAGGTATCTGTTGGTTTGATCTAGTAGGTATCTTTTCTACACGGGAAGAAACCCGAATCCACCCTAACATGCATACCTATACCCGTGAAAATCTACGAAAACAAATATATATCTATATATATATATATATATAGATATATTATATATATATATATATATATATATATATATATATATATATTATATTATATATATTATATAATATAAAAGTGAGAACGGAAAGGAATCCAGGATGAAAAGGGTCCATAGTGACTGGCATTTGCTCTGTTGAAAAGGGCAGGCAAAAACACCCCTGTAAGACACGAGACACATCCAGAAACTCATTACTGGGTTATTAGTTTGCTGACCATCTACATCACTGTCAAAGAGAGAGAGAGAGAGAGAGAGAAGAAAACCTTGCAAGATTTTCCAGTCTACTTGTTTTATTTTATTGGCAGATTATTCTAAGAATACGTCTTTAGCTTCAGCTCCAAGGAAGACAGCCGGAGATGGAGGAAGCGGAGAGAGAAGAGCAGAGAACGCCACCAAAAAAGGCCCTAGAATATTTTTCTTTTAAGTGGATTTTGTGGTAAAGAAACTGCTTGTTAAACGAGCATGCACCGCATCTATATCTTATGGTTTATACACCATATACTTGGTTCTAAGCCGTCCCGTGGATGGTGGAAACCGCAGATAATAGTATGCCAGATACATAGCACAGTCTCTGGTTAGTGGCTATTTCTGGCCATTACACAGTGGAAATGCTTATTTCTGTTTTTTTTTTTCTGTTCATATTTCCAGGCGGTGGGTACGTGGCACTGTGGGTGAGGAATTCCTGCGGCAATGGGGAGCCTCTTGGGCCCTCGGGCCCTTCCTGTGCTTCAACTCCCCCAGACGTTCCTCTCTCCTTCCGTTGCAGGTGTCCATGGACCTAGAGCAAGGAAAGAACGTGGATTTCTGGAGGGACATGACCATCACTATGGAGGAAGAGCTCGCCAAGCTGTGGAAGCTGGAAGCCATCGGGAAAGGGCCCGGTAAGTGGTCTCACTGAACAGTGGGTGGAGCGGACATACACCTGCAGCTCGCACTCACAGCCTAAACCGAACCGTAACGCTAACTCTGTGCCTCCCCCCCCCCGCTCCCGGTTTCCTACTGGTGAGCGCCAGGAAGAAGTGAACGCCTCGGTCAGCACTGATGTGTAGTCCGTCATGAAGGGGAAGACCTACAACCAGCTGCAGATCATCCAGCAAGGAATCGAGGGCAAGATCGTGGCCAGAATGCCCAACCTAGATACACCAGGCTAGTTTGGATATGCAATAAAAAAAAGACTGCATCATTCTAAGGGCTTGTTGGCTTTTAGTGGAGGAGGCTAGTGCTGCTACAAGGGGCTTTCCTTGATCCTGCAGGGGCTGGTTTGGGTTGGCTTGGAAGCGGTGATGCCAAGGCGTTCGGAGAAGTTCTCCTATGGCCTTTGGGAAAGGTGGCGGCAGGGTCAACACTGGGCAAGGCACTTCGTGCGGTGGTGCCCAGAGAAGGGAAGGCCAAACTTGGCTACAAGGCGTTCCTCTAGCACCCTGTGTTTTTTAAAAAATGCTCTTGTGTTGCTCTAAAATAGCTTCCCGGTGTCTAATGGCGGGGCTTCTCCTTTACGTGCACAAGGAGAGGGAAGAGATTGCAAGGCAGGAGGAAAGTATACTAAAATTAACCTGTCCAAATACAGGCTTTTTTAAAAGAGCGCACATCAGTCAAGGAAAAAGAAATACAATGAATTTTTAGAAATGCTGAGCTGCCAAGGTTTTAAGCAAATCTCAAAAGGACCTGGCTATAAATGACTGTAAGAGTGTTGCGGCAGGGTCAACACTGGGCAAGGCACTTCGTGCGGTGGTGCCCAGAGAAGGGAAGGCCAAACTTGGCTACAAGGCGTTCCTCTAGCACCCTGTGTTTTTTAAAAAATGCTCTTGTGTTTCTCTAAAATAGCTTCCCGGTGTCTAATGGCGGGGCTTCTCCTTTACGTGCACAAGGAGAGGGAAGAGATTGCAAGGCAGGAGGAAAGTATACTAAAATTAACCTGTCCAAATAAATTTGGCTCTATGTGTCACGAATCTGATTTCCCATTAGAAATAATGGGAGGCTGCAATTCCGAGAAATGGCCACAGGATGTCAGCACTGGTGCGGCCTTTAAATTCCCCATTGGAAACAACGGGAGGCTGCAATGCCCAGTTGGGCCACAGGAGGGAGATACTGGACCGCCCTTTGGTTTCCTATATGAAAGAATGGGTGGCTGTCTATATCAGTGCCTGAAGAATAATTAAATTTCCTCTCCGCTAAGTGAGTTCTTTCCCCTCGTTTCATATTAGAGATACGGAGCGTCGTGGCACTGATGCGTTTACCACACTTCCGCTGGAGGGATTAATCATTATATAGTGAAAATATGCATCATGATTGTAAAAATTCGGTCAGGCAATGTTTGAGTTAGTCCGGTTATGGCCTAGCATTCCCGGAAGGCCCTCTTTTTTGCGTCACTCGCGGAAACCGGATGGAGCGCGTCCGGAAGGCCTTCGGCGCGTCATCGGGGGAACCGGAAGTGACGCGTCGCTAAGAGGTAGGGCCGATCTAGAGCGGCCATGGGTTCGCGGTCCCGGTCCCGAGAACGGCGCCGGAGGAGAAGCCGGTCCAGATCCGGATCGAGGGAGAGTCGGAGGAGAAAGAGACCAGACCGGGATGGGAGGTGAGTCCAAAAAGGGGGGCGCGAAAGGTAGGAGTTTCCTCGGGGATCATAGAGTGCGAATACCATAGAGTTATCGGGGATAGAGCGGCACCCTTTCCCCTACCTATATTGCTTTTTCTATATAGCGAATTTTCTTCTTTTTAAGAAGGAAAAGGCGAAAATTTCCATGGGGAAGAAGCGGTTTGTATACGAGGGGCCGTAATTTGGTGATATTTGCGTTCCCAAGGTTTTTTCTTTTTTTGGCGGGGTTAATTGTGAGCCAGACCTAGGTCAAAGGAAGGAAAGGGTGCTCCTGAGCTGGTGCAAAGTGCTTTTAAGATGGTGCAGAATGCCTTTAAGGTATCCCCTGTCTTCGGTTCTTCCTATCCTTCCCAGGCCCTCTATGCCCCCTCCTCCACTACCTCTAAGAAGGGAGCTCTAAAGACATCCATAGCTTTGCATTTATGAGATTAATTAGGTTTGAAAATTACTTGCTTGTTTGATTAGTTTATTTATTTATGAGCTTCATATACAGCAGCCACCTAGCCCAAAGGCTACTCTGGGCTGTTTACAAAGTGCAGAATTCAAATTATAAAACACATACTGTAAATATATACAAGTCAAATACAAACAAAGTTCTATATAACAAAACAAACCGTAATCAAGATAACTATAATATAAATTATAAGCCTGAGTAGGTCAGCTCTTTGCTCCATGCAGGCATAGGTCTGGTCTGACAGGGTGTCTTCTGAATTAATTGACTGATTAATTGTTGGTTGCATTTCTTGAATCCAGATTCGCTATGTAGGCTACATAATTAAATTGTCAACTATCCAGAGAGTGCTTGAAGTGCTATGGGGCGGTATATAAGCAGAAGCAGAATACTTTATGTACAAGGATAAAGAAAGAAGAACAGCACTTTTGAAAATTATAAAACAAAGAATTAGTAAACTTGTCATATGAATATCCATCCACTGTATCCACCTGCCTGTCTAGCTAGCTTCTTGAGGCATGCTGCTACATAAGGCATGATAAAAACCTGATAAGTTAATAAACAAAAAATCTATTGTTTGGGGGGGGGACCACACACACAGGAAAAGATATATATATAATTGAGAACGGAAAGGAATCCAGGGTGAAAAGGGTCCAGAGTGCCTGGCATTTGCTCTGTTGAAAAGGGCAGGCAAAAACATCCCTGTAAGACACGAGTCCCATCCTGAAACTCATTACTGGGTTATTAGTTTGCTGACCATCTACATCACTGTCAAAGAGAGAGAGAGAGAGAGAGAGAGAAGAAAACCTTGCAAGATTTTCCAGTCTACTTGTTTTATTTTATTGGCAGATTATTCTAAGAATACGTCTTTAGCTTCAGCTCCAAGGAAGACAGCCGGAGATGGAGGAAGCGGAGAGAGAAGAGCAGAGAACGCCACCAAAAAAGGCCCTAGAATATTTTTCTTTTAAGTGGATTTTGTGGTAAAGAAACTGCTTGTTAAACGAGCATGCACCGCATCTATATCTTATGGTTTATACACCATATACTTGGTTCTAAGCCGTCCCGTGGATGGTGGAAACCGCAGATAATAGTATGCCAGATACATAGCACAGTCTCTGGTTAGTAGCTATTTCTGGCCATTACACAGTGGAAATGCTTATTTCTGTTTTTTTTTTTCTGTTCATATTTCCAGGCAGTGGGTACGTGGCACTGTGGGTGAGGAATTCCTGTGGCAATGGGGAGCCTCTTGGGCCCTCGGGCCCTTCCTGTGCTTCAACTCCCCCAGACGTTCCTCTCTCCTTCCGTTGCAGGTGTCCATGGACCTAGAGCAAGGAAAGAACGTGGATTTCTGGAGGGACATGACCATCACTATGGAGGAAGAGCTCGCCAAGCTGTGGAAGCTGGAAGCCATCGGGAAAGGGCCCGGTAAGTGGTCTCACTGAACAGTGGGTGGAGCGGAGATACACCTGCAGCTCGCACTCACAGCCTAAACCGAACCGTAACGCTAACTCTGTGCCTTCCCCCCCCCCCCCCCCGCCCCCGGTTTCCTACTGGTGAGCGCCAGGAAGAAGTGAACGCCTCGGTCAGCACAGATGTGTAGTCCGTCATGAAGGGGAAGACCTACAACCAGCTGCAGATCATCCAGCAAGGAATCGAGGGCAAGATCGTGACCAGAACGCCCAACCTAGATCCACCAGGCTAGTTTGGATATGCAATAAAAAGACTGCATAATTCTAAGGGCTTGTTGGCTTTTAGTGGAGGAGGCTAGTGCTGCTACAAGGGGCTTTCCTTGATCCTGCAGGGGCTGGTTTGGGTTGGCTTGGAAGCGGTGATGCCAAGGCGTTCGGGGAAGTTCTCCTATGGCCTTTGGGAAAGGTGGCGGCAGGGTCAACACTGGGCAAGGCACTTCGTGCGGTGGAGCCCAGAGAAGGGGAGGCCAAACTTGGCTACAAGGCGTTCCTCCAGCACTGTGATTTGAGGTCAAATCCAGAGGTAGCACCCTGTTTTTTTAAAAAAAAAATGCTCTTGTATTGCTCTAAAATAGCTTCCCTGTGTCTAATGGCGGGTATTCTCCTTTACGTGCACAAGGAGAGGGAAGAGATTGCAAGGCAGGAGGAAACTATACTAAAATTAACCTGTCAAAATACAGGCAGTTGTTTTAAGCGCGCACATCAGTCAAGGAAAAAGAAATGCAATGAATTTTTAGAAATGCTGAGCTGCCAAGGTTTTAAGCAAATCTCAAAAGGACCAGGCTATAAATGACTGTAAGAGTGTTGCCTGCAAAAACACTGCTAATTTATAATTTATTTAATCACCGTCACTGGAAAGGGACACCGTACAGACCGTTGCATAGAGCATACACACATTGAGTGCAATTGCTGTTATTAAAGACATTCAGAGAAAAATGTACATACACAATAGTTAGGCTTGGGGAAGTGGGGGGGGGACCTGGTTAACAGTAAGAGGGGCTTTCCTCCCCTGATCCTAAATGTACCATGGAAGACAGAGGCAAGAGGCAAGGGAGAGGAGAGTTCAAAATCGCTTCCTTGCACTGTTCACCCAACAAATATTACTCTCTCGGTATACCTATGTTTTTTAAAAAGTTAAAGCCAAATAAAAAGGCATAAAACCATAGCTAATGATTAAAAATCTTTATCAAATCAGCACCTAACCAGCACCTTGTGTCTCTCCTTTTGATTTTAGCTCTATGTGTCACACTAACCCCCCACCCCGTATATATATATATATATGTCCCTGTCTCTACTCTCTGTGTATAAGGATCTCCCACGCCTGTGGCTCTTCAGGCGTGGCGTCGCCATGTTCCAACCGAGATGATCCAATGCTCCCCCTCCCACTGGCATCCCGAAAGATCGGAGCTCCCGGCTGATCCAGAAGGGCGTCATAATGTTCCAAGACGTTGAGAGTTGTACGTACTTACGTTGTTCCCCGTCTGGTCTTTGCCGGAGGAAATTCAGACTGGTCTGAATTCATTATTCGGAAAATTCTTCTCTCCATTCCGTGTGCCGATATCGTGGCTTCCCGGCTGCTTCAGAAACCAAAATCGCGATCCTGGTGCCCGGTACTCACTCAAGATGTAAATTTCCAGACATTCTGTGGAAAAACTGGAAAGAAAAATTTTAAAAAACCTCCTTCCCCTTCATTCCCCCCAGCCCCAGTTTTTCTCCAAAGTTGTTCCCCATGGTTACAAAATGTCTGGAAATTGTACCTTTCTAACTTCCAATTTACTGGACAAAGGGAGAACATCCCAGCGTAAGCCTCACTACTCAGTGAGGACCAGTACCTTGGGAAAAAATGGCCCCAGCGTTTTCAATGGGGCTGAGTTCTTAGTTTCCAAGCAGGCCCACAACCCGGCGGTGCTTGTTATTTTCCCTGGGAAAGACACTCTGCACATGATCCGAGATCCGTCCTCTTTGTGCTGTATCTTGGAATTAAACCAAGCACAACAACCCCCCCCACCGCCCCCGTCTGCACCCATTTTTGAAGAATCTTACTTTCTGCAGCTCCAGGAGGTTGTCTTTCTGGATCCGCTGGTTCCGTTCCTTAAGTTCTTTTTTGGCTAGGTGGCCAATCTCACTTTTCTCCAAAGCCTGAAAGAGAAAGGGGAGGCAGAGAACCCGTCACAGGATTCTTTGCAGGATAAGAGATGTACGGATCTGTAAAACATTCGGAGAAGGTGGCTGAAGCCAAGCCCCTTGCATCTGACCGACAACATTTGATATTAACTGAAACGCAAGGCCCAGGGCTCAGCGTGGACAACTGAAAACGGTGCAGAAGGAGTGTCAGTATTAGAGATGCTTGTCAAGTGTAAGGAGATGTGTCGCTGGAAACCAAGGCCAAGATTGTCTTCCTGATCACCAGGTATGGGTGTGAAAAGCTGGAGAGTGAAGAAAGCTGAGAGGGAAATGATTGATTATTTGAAGGTCACGCATCCATGGGATTGCCATGAGCCAGAGGCAACGAGATGGCTGGGACAGTGCAAAAACGAAACAATAGTTCCGGAAGATGATGAGACTCCCAGGGTGGGGGAAAGAGAAGCAAGAGACAGTGCTGCAAGATGAGAAACCCCCCACCCCACCTTGGGAACTGAGATTGCTTCTACAGAGGGGTGCCATAAGAGGCAACTTGACAGCACATAACAAGAAACAGAAGCACCTGAAAACCTGGGACCTCTTACTGGGCCAAGCACCGGGCCTGTTTCTCCTCGGGAGTCTCCAGACCCTTCATCGGCTCCTTCTGCGTCGTCTTCTCCTCTTTCAGCCAAAGGCGCTCCTGGAAGCTTAGCTGCTCACACAGGTCCACCCGGGAGGGCGTTGGGGACGTAACGAACGACACCAAGGACTGGGAAGCTGATTGACTCTGTGCTCGGGGAACAATCCCGGGATCGTGAGGAGTGCTTTGGAGGTCTTTTGGGTTGACCTTCCCTGCTCTTCTCTCTCCAATTCCTCCATCTCCGGCTGTCTTCCTCGGAGCTGACGCAAAAGACGTATTCTTAATATAAACCACCAATAAAATAAAACTGATAGGTTTTCTTCTCTCTCTCTCTCTCTCTCTCTCTCTCTCTCTCTCTCTCTCTCTCTCTCTCTCTCTCTCTCTCTCTGACATTGATGTAGATGGTCAGCAAACGAATAACCCAGTAATCAGTTTCAGGATGGGACTCGTGTCTTACAGGGATGTTTTTGCCTGCCCTTTTCAACAAAGCAAATGCCAGACACTCTGGACCCTTTTCACCCTGGATTCCTTTCCGTTCTCAATTGTATATATATCTTTTTCTGTGTGTGTGGTTTCCCCCCCCAAACAATAGATGTTTTTTGTTTATTAACTTATCAGGTTTTTATCATGCCTTATGTAGCAGCATGCCTTAACAACAACTAGCTAGCTAGACAGGTAGGTAGATACAGTAGATGGATATTTCATATGGCAAGTTTACTAATTCTTTGTTTCATAATTTTCAAAAATGCTGTTCTTCTTTCTTTATCCTTGTACGTAAAGTGTTCTGCTCCTGCTTATATACCGCCCCATAGCACTTCAAGCACTCTCTGGATAGTTGACAATTTAATTATGCAGCCTTCATAGTGAATCAGGATTCAAGAAATGCAACCAACAATTAATCAGTCAATTAATTCAGGAGACACCCTGTCAGACCAGAGCTATGCCTGCATGGAGCAAAGAACTGACCTACTCAGGGTTATAATTTATATTATAGTTATCTTGATTATGGTTTGTTTTGTTATTTAGAACTTTGTTTGTATTTGACTTGTATATATTTACCGTATGTGTTTTATAATTTGAATTCTGCACTTTGTAAACAGCCCAGAGTAGCCTTTGGGCTAGGTGGCTGCTGTATATGAAGGTCATAAATAAATAAACTAATCGAGCAAGCAAGCAAGCTATTTTCAAGCCTAATTAATCTAATACAGTGGTCCCTTGTATAAAGGAATTAAATAGTTCCAAATGAAATCATGTTAAGCAAATTTTCCTTTGTACATACTCCCATAGGAATGCATTGAAAATGGAGTGATCCCATTTTTATGTGGTACGGATTCTCCCCATAGGCGATTATGTGAAGCATATTTCTCCCTATTTCCAGAATATTTTATGTTGTACAAATTTTATGTTATACAAGCTGTTTTGTTATACAAGGAAGGTCCCCTGTATCTGGTGTTTTTCGAAGCTGCCACAGGAGAGGGAAATGCAAAAGGACCAGCGTTTTTTTGGGGGGGGTGGTCCAGGTTAGCTCCTGGCTTGTGAGCCTTGTGGGGGGGGGTGAAGGGGCCAATGTGTGGGGTGATGGGGGTTCTTTTTGGGGGGGATACATTTCATTTTCCTTTGACTCCAGGAACGGAGCCGGAGCCCCCCTGAGTCAGAGGTTTGGGGGAGGGGGAGGGGGGCGGCTGTTTTTGCCCTGAGGGCGACCTGGACGGGCTTTGGGGCAACGAGGTGCCAACTGCGATGGGGGTCCATCAGAAAGGACGTGGATTGCTTTTGTCCATTTTATTTCCCAAAAGAGAAACGCGTGACCTCAAAAGGGCGCGACGCCCGAGACCCGCCGCGTTGAAGCGGGAGAGGCTCCGAGGCCTGCCAATCGGGCGCTCGACCAATGGGAGGCGGTTTCGTCATCGAGGCAGAGGAGGACCCGGCGTGTCAAATTTACCAGGAGCCATGTAACCTCCCAGTAGCTGGGATGGCTCAGCGGGGAAAACCCTTGTTAACTTTTAATGGCGGCTCTCGTTGGCCGGTAGTCTCCGAGTTCGAATCCCCGAGGGTGAGCCTGACCAGCTGCGCATCCGGTTGGTTCTCTCTTTCTGGGCTTGGGTCCTGCCGCCTGTGCAACCTTGGGCAAGTTGCACAGTCCTCACTGGCCCCACCTTGGCAGGACCGTCAGTCAGGGCTGCGCGACTCACTCGTAGGTAGTACAGGTTGGGGGGACCCGGGCCCAGAAAAAGAGAACCACCTTTTGCCAAAATGGCGGCCGGACCCAGGGGGAAAAAATAAAAAAATTCCCTGCTATTTTTTCCACCTCAGCAACCCAGCGGGGATTCGAACCAGCAGACCCCGGAGGGACCTACTACCTTTGCAGGCGCCGAACCCACTGAGCCACCAGCGGCTCTTGGCTTCTGAGCGTGTTAATGGCCTATTTGAACCTTCTGCCCCCAGAGGCCAAAGGCGGGAAAAACGGGAACTCTGAGGATTCGAACTAAGGAACCCAAGGTCCGGGCCGTTACATTAACCTCTAAGCCAGCCCCACAACCGGAAGTGACGTTTGACAATCTAACCTATATCTCTCCGGCTCCGGAAGCGTGGCACGTTTAAAAACAAGGACTCTCCGGGATTCAAACCTGGTGATTCGTATCTCTTGGGTCACTGCCATTTCCTATACGCCACCGCCGGACCGGAAGTGACGGTCGAGAATCTGACCTATGTCTCTCCGGCCTCGGTTGTTCCCATTCAGAAAGCCACCCTCGGGTTCCTCCATGACAAGCTGCGCGCCGTCCCAGGAAATGACGTCCGTCCGGGATTCCGCTGCTCCTCCTCCTTCGCTTCAAGGGTTCCGGTCGGGACACGGAACCTGCGCCCGGGCAGCGGCGGCGCCGTTCCCACGTGCACCACTTGGCGCTCACCGGTTTCGGGCGGGGAATTGCCGACCCCGACCCCTGAGCATGGGCAGAGTTCCTCCCTCCCTCCCGCTCGCCCCCCCCCCGGCCTCTTTGATCTTAAAAGCCTTCCTGGAGGCGAGGAAAGAGTTTCAATAAAAGACCGGCACAAAAGGAGTCTCGTGTCAGTGGGTTTGGTTTAATTCCACAGTCGCAGACAAAGCACTCAATAAATAGCACAATTCACAGCTGCCAAACAAAGCCATGTTTTGACCCATTTAATTCGCATTTTACTCCTGGGGAGTGTTTAGCCTTGGAAGCAATCATCACCCCTCGAAATAAGAGAATTTTTTTTCCTGGGGAGAAAGCTTCTGAAATACATAAATAAAACCCCCATCACCTCCATGAAGGAGAAGTCTCCGAGCCCTGTAGTTTTAGTCATAAGGAGGATCACCTCATTTACATATAAACAAATCAAGTCCCAGGGCAGGCACCAAGCTCTGACAAAAGACGGCTGCATCGCCCCCCCCATTAAAAGCTCTCCCCCCGCTTTCAAAACCCGCCCTTTGCTGCCCTCCAGTGGCAAAATATAATTATGTCAGTTCTCCAAGGCTTCAAACCCTTCATTTCCTTTCCTTAATCTTTTTTTGGACTACAAAATCCCAGAATTCATTAAACTGAGGGGCAAGAAAAATCCCATTTTATGTTGTACGGATTTTCCCCATAGGCAATTATGTTAAGCAAATTTCCCCTATCCCCGGAATATTTTATGTTGTACAAATTTTATGTTATACAAGCTGTCTGTTATAAAAGGGTCCACGGTAAATGCAAAGGTACGGATGTCTTCAGAGTTCCCTACTTAGTGGTAGTGGAGGAGTGGGCATAGAGGCCCTGGGAAGGATGGGAGGAACCGAGGAGGACAGAGGTTGCCTTAAAGGCACTCTGCACCAGCTCAGGAGCACCCTTTCTTTCCTTTGACCTAGGTCTGGCTCACAATTAACCCAGCCCCCCCCCCAAAAAAAGAAAAAACCTTGAGAACGCAAATATTATAATAAAAATTATAACCCTGAGTGGGCCAACCCTTTGCTCCGTCCAGGCATAGCTCTGGTCTGACAGGGTGGCTTCTCAATTAATTGACTGATTAATGGGTTGGTTGTGCTTCTTGAATCCAGATTCAGTGTGTCGCCTAAACAATTAAATTGTAAAGAACCCAGAGAGTGCTTGAAGTGCAATGGGGCAGTATATAACCAGAAGCAGAACAGTTTACGTACAAGGATCAGGAAATCTGGAAGTTGAGTCATGGCTACTGGACTTCTTTTTGAGAGATAGAAACGTTTCGCTGTTCATCCAAACAGCTTCATCAGACCGATGAAGCTGTTTGGATGAACAGCGAAACGTTTCTATCTCTCAAAAAGAAGTCCAGTAGCCATGACTCAACTTCCAGATAAACTCACCTGGATGACTGAGAATCTTCACAGAAGGATCAGGAAAGAAGAACGGCACTTCTGAATATTATGAAACAAAGAATCGATAAAGTTGCCCTATGAAATATCCATCTACTGTATCTACCTAGCTAGCTAGCTCGTTGTTGTGGCATGCTGCTAGATGAGGCCGGATAAAAAACCTGATAAGTAAATAAATAAATAAATAATCTACTGTTTGTGGGGGGGGGAACCACACACACAGAAAAATATACATATATATAATTGAAAAGGGAGAGGAATCCACAATGAAAAGGGTCTAGAGCAGTGGTTCTCAACATGTGGGTCCCCAGATGTTCCTGGACTGCAACTCCCAGAAACCCCTTCCGGCACAGCGAGTGGTGGAGGCTTCTGGGAGTTGCAGTCCAGGAATATCTGGGGACCCACAGGTTGAGAACCACTCGTCTAGACTACCTGGCATTCGCTCAGTTGAAAAGGGCAGGCATAAACACCACTGTAAGACACGAGCAAGGAAAGAACGTGGATTTCTGGAGGGACATGACCATCACTATGGAGGAAGAGATCGCCAAGCTCCACTCACTGAACAGTGGGTGGAACGGGGCTATACCTACAGCTCGCACTCACAGCCTGAACTTAACCGTAACACTAACTCTGTGCCCCCCCCCCCCGGTTCCCTATAGGCGAGCGCCAGGAAGGAATGAACGCCTCAGTCAGCACTGATGTCCAGTCCCGTCTTGAAGGGAAATACCTACAACCAGCTGCAGATCATCCAGCAAGGAATCGAGGGCAAGATCGTGGCCAGAATGCCCAACCTAGATACACCAGGCTAGTTTGGATATGCAATTAAAAAAAGACTGCATCATTCTAAGGGCTTGTTGGCTTTTAGTGGAGGAGGCTAGTGCTGCTACAAGGGGCCTTCCTTGATCCTGCAGGGGCTGGTTTGTGTTGGCTTGGAAGCGGTGATGCCAAGGCGTTCGGAGAAGTTCTCCTATGGCCTTTGGGAAAGGTGGCGGCAGGGTCAACACTGGGCAAGGCACTTCGTGCGGTGGTGCCCAGAGAAGGGGAGGCCAAACTTGGCTACAAGGCGTTCCTCTAGCACTGTGAATTGAGGTCAAATCCAGAGCTAGCACCCTGTGTTTTTTAAAAAATGCTCTTGTGTTGCTCTAAAATAGCTTCCCGGTGTCTAATGGCGGGGCTTCTCCTTTACGTGCACAAGGAGAGGGAAGAGATTGCAAGGCAGGAGGAAAGTATACTAAAATTAACCTGTCCAAATACAGGCTTTTTTAAAAGAGCGCACATCAGTCAAGGAAAAAGAAATACAATGAATTTTTAGAAATGCTGAGCTGCCAAGGTTTTAAGCAAATCTCAAAAGGACCTGGCTATAAATGACTGTAAGAGTGTTGCCTGCAACCACACTGCTAAGTTATAATTTATTTAATCACCGTCACTGGAAAGGGACATCGTACAGACCGTTGCATAGAGCACACACACATTGAGTGCAATTGCTGTTATTAAAGACATTCAGAGAAAAATGTACATACACAATAGTTAGGCTTGGGGAAGGGGGGGACACCTGGTGAACAGTAAGAGGGGATTTCCTCCCCTGAGCCTAAATGTACCATGGAAGACAGAGGCAAGATTTTCACTTGAGCTCCATTAAAGCCAAATAAAAAGACATAAAACCATAGCTAATGATTAAAAATCTTTATCAAATCAGCACCTAACCAGCACCTTGTGTGTCTCCTTTTGATTTTAGCTCTATGTGTCACACTAACCCCCCACCCCGTATATATATATATGTCCCTGTCTCTACTCTCTGTGTATAAGGATCTCCCACGCCTGTGGCTCTTCAGGCGTGGCGCCGCCATGTTCCAACCGAGATGATCCAATGCTCCCCCTCCCACTGGCATCCCGAAAGATCGGAGCTTCCGGCTGATCCAGAAGGGCGTCATAATGTTCCAAGACGTTGAGAGTTGTACGTACTTACGTTGTTCCCCGTCTGGTCTTTGCCGGAGGAAATTCAGACTGGTCTGAATTCATTATTCGGAAAATTCTTCTCTCCATTCCGTGTGCCGATATCGTGGCTTCCCGGCTGCTTCAGAAACCAAAATCGCGATCCTGGTGCCCGGTACTCACTCAAGATGTAAATTTCCAGACATTCTGTGGAAAAACTGGAAAGAAAAAATTTAAAAAACCTCCTTCCCCTTCATTCCCCCCAGCCCCAGTTTTTCTCCAAAGTTGTTCCCCATGGTTACAAAATGTCTGGAAATTGTACCTTTCTAACTTCCAATTTACTGGACAAAGGGAGAACATCCCAGTGTAAGCCTCACTACTCAGTGAGGACCAGTACCTTGGGAAAAAATGGCCCCAGCGTTTTCAATGGGGCTGAGTTCTTAGTTTCCAAGCCTGCCCACAAACTGACAGTTTTCGTTATTTTCCTTGGGAAAAACATAATCTAAGATCCCTCCTCTTCATGCTGTAAACTGGAATTAAACCAAGGACACTCACCAACCCACCCCGTCTGCACCCATTTTTGAAGAATCTTACTTTCTGCAGCTCCAGGCAGTTGTCTTTCTGGATCCGCTTGTTCCGTGCCTTAAGTTCTTTTTTGGACAGGTGACCGATCCCCTTTTTCTCCAAAGCCTGAAAGAAATGAGGAGGAGGGGGGCAGAGAACCCATCAGAGGATCCTTAGCAGGATAAGAGATATATGGATCTGTAAAACATTCGGAGAAGGTGGCTGAAGCCAAGCCGCTCATGTCTGACCGACGATATTTGATATTACCTAGAACTCAAGGCCCAGGGCTCAGCGTGGACAAATGGAAACTGCGCAGAATGAGTGACAGAATTAGAGACGGTTGTCAAGCGTAAGGAGATGCGTCGCTGGAAACCACGGCCAAGATTGTCTTCCTGATCACCAGGTATGGGGGTGAGAAGCTGGAGAGTGAAAAAAGCTGAGAAGGAAATGATTGATTAATTGAAGGTCACGCATCCAGGGGATTGCCATGAGCCAGAGGCACCGAGATGGCTGGGACAGTGCAAAAACGGAACAATAGTGCGGGAAGATGATGAGACTCCCAGGGTGGGGAAAGGAGAAGCAAGAGATAGTGCTGCAAGATGAGACTCCCAAGGTGGGGGGAAAAGAAGCAAGAGACAGTGCTGGAAGATGAGAAACCTCCCACTCCACCTTGGGAACTGAGATTGCTTCTACAGAGGGGTGCCATAAGAGGCAACTTGACAGCACATAACAACAAACAGAAGCACCTGAAAACCTGGGACCTCTTACTGGGCCAAGCACCGGGCCCGTTTCTCCTCGGGCGTCTCCAGAGCCTTCATCAGCTCCTTCTGCGTCGTCTTCTCCTCTTTCAGCCAAAGGCGCTCCTGGAAGCTTAGCTGCTCACACAGGTCCACCCGGGAGGGCGACAGGAAGGTCACGGACACCAAGTACTGGGACGCTGATTGACTCTGTGCTCAGGGAGAAATCCCGGGATCGTGAGGAGCGCTTTGGGGGTCTTTGGGGTTGACTCTTCTCTCTCCAATTCCTCCATCTCCGGCTGTCTTCCTCGGAGCTGACGCAAAAGACGTATTCTTAATATAAACCACCAATAAAATAAAACCGATAGGTTTTCTTCTCTCTCTCTCTCTCTCTCTCTCTCTCTCTCTCTCTCTCTTTGACATTGATGTAGATGGTCAGCAAACGAATAACCCAGTAATCAGTTTCAGGATGGGACTCGTGTCTTACAGGGATGTTTTTGCCTGCCCTTTTCAACAGAGCAAATGCCAGGCACTCTGGACCCTTTTCACTCTGGATTCCTTTCCGTTCTCAATTATATATATATCTTTTCCTGTGTGTATAAACAATAGATTTTATGTTTATTAACTTATCAGGTTTTTATCATGCCTTATGTAGCAGCATGCCTCAAGAAGCTAGCTAGACAGGCAGGTGGATACAGTGGATGGATATTCATATGACAAGTTTACTAATTCTTTGTTTTATAATTTTCAAAAGTGCTGTTCTTCTTTCTTTATCCTTGTACATAAAGTATTCTGCTTCTGCTTATATACCGCCCCATAGCACTTCAAGCACTCTCTGGATAGTTGACAATTTAATTATGTAGCCTACATAGCGAATCTGGATTCAAGAAATGCAACCAACAATTAATCAGTCAATTAATTCAGAAGACACCCTGTCAGACCCGACCTATGCCTGCATGGAGCAAAGAGCTGACCTACTCAGGCTTATAATTTATATTATAGTTATCTTGATTACGGTTTGTTTTGTTATATAGAACTTTGTTTGTATTTGACTTGTATATATTTACAGTATGTGTTTTATAATTTGAATTCTGCACTTTGTAAATAGCCCAGAGTAGCCTTTGGGCTAGGTGGCTGCTGTATATGAAGCTCATAAATAAATAAACTAATCAAACAAGCAAGTAATTTTCAAACCTAATTAATCTAATAAATGCAAAGCTATGGATGTCTTTAGAGCTCCCTTCTTAGTGGTAGTGGA
Organism: Phrynocephalus vlangalii; assembly: GCA_037367305.1. Taxonomy (NCBI): domain Eukaryota; kingdom Metazoa; phylum Chordata; class Lepidosauria; order Squamata; family Agamidae; genus Phrynocephalus; species Phrynocephalus vlangalii. The sequence goes on from JAWVWN010002910.1 coordinate 2,696,434, forward strand.
GGAGGGGGCATAGAGGGCCTGGGAAGGATAGGAAGAACCGAAGACAGGGGATACCTTAAAGGCATTCTGCACCATCTTAAAAGCACTTTGCACCAGCTCAGGAGCACCCTTTCCTTCCTTTGACCTAGGTCTGGCTCACAATTAACCCCGCCAAAAAAAGAAAAAACCTTGGGAACGCAAATATCACCAAATTACGGCCCCTCGTATACAAACCGCTTCTTCCCCATGGAAATTTTCGCCTTTTCCTTCTTAAAAAGAAGAAAATTCGCTATATAGAAAAAGCAATATAGGTAGGGGAAAGGGTGCCGCTCTATCCCCGATGACTCTATGGTATTCGCACTCTATGATCCCCGAGGAAACTCCTACCTTTCGCGCCCCCCTTTTTGGACTCACCTCCCATCCCGGTCTGGTCTCCTTCTCCTCCGACTCTCCCTCGATCCGGATCTGGACCGGCTTCTCCTCCGGCGCCGTTCTCCGGACCGGGACCGCGAACCCATGGCCGCTCTAGATCGGCCCTACCTCTTAGCGACGCGTCACTTCCGGTTCCCCCGATGACGCGACGAAGGCCTTCCGGACGCGCTCCTTCCGGTTTCCGCAAGTGACGCAAAAAAGAGGGGCTTCCGGGAATGCTAGGCCATAACCGGACTAACTCAAACATTGCCTGACCGAATTTTTACAATCATAATGAATATTTTCACTATATACTGATTAATCCCTCCAGCGGAAGTGTGGTAAACGCATCAGTGCCACGACGCTCCGTATCTCTAATATGAAACGAGGGGAAAGAACTCACTTAGCGGAGAGGAAATTTAATTATTCTTCAGGCACTGATATAGACAGCCACCCATTCTTTCCTATAGGAAACCAAAGGGCGGTCCAGTATCTCCCTCCTGTGGCCCAACTAGGCATTGCAGCCTCCCGTTGTTTCCAATGGGGAATTTAAAGGCCGCACCAGTGCTGACATCCTGTGGCCATTTCTCGGAATTGCAGCCTCCCATTATTTCTAATGGGAAATCAGATTCGTGACACATAGAGCCAAATTTATTTGGACAGGTTAATTTTAGTATACTTTCCTCCTGCCTTGCAATCTCTTCCCTCTCCTTGTGCACGTAAAGGAGAAGCCCCGCCATTAGACACCGGGAAGCTATTTTAGAGCAACACAAGAGCATTTTTTAAAAAACACAGGGTGCTAGAGGAACGCCTTGTAGCCAAGTTTGGCCTTCCCTTCTCTGGGCACCACCGCACGAAGTGCCTTGCCCAGTGTTGACCCTGCCGCAACACTCTTACAGTCATTTATAGCCAGGTCCTTTTGAGATTTGCTTAAAACCTTGGCAGCTCAGCATTTCTAAAAATTCATTGTATTTCTTTTTCCTTGACTGATGTGCGCGCTTAAATCAACTGCCTGTATTTGGACAGGTTAATTTTAGTATACTTTCCTCCTGCCTTGCAATCTCTTCCCTCTCCTTGTGCACGTAAAGGAGAAGCCCCGCCATTAGACACCGGGAAGCTATTTTAGAGCAATACAAGAGCATTTTTTAAAAAACACAGGGTGCTAGCTCCGGATTTGACCTCAAATCACAGTGCTGGAGGAACGCCTTGTAGCCAAGTTTGGCCTCCCCTTCTCTGGGCTCCACCGCACGAAGTGCCTTGCCCAGTGTTGACCCTGCCGCCACCTTTCCCAAAGGCCATAGGAGAACTTCACCGAACGCCTTGGCATCACCGCTTCCAAGCCAACCCAAACCAGCCCCTGCAGGATCAAGGAAAGCCCCTTGTAGCAGCACTAGCCTCCTCCACTAAAAGCCAACAAGCCCTTAGAATTATGCAGTCTTTTTTTAATTGCATATCCAAACTAGCCTGGTGTATCTAGGTTGGGCATTCTGGCCACGATCTTGCCCTCGATTCCTTGCTGGATGATCTGCAGCTGGTTGTAGGTCTTCCCCTTCATGACGGACTACACATCAGTGCTGACCGAGGCGTTCACTTCTTCCTGGCGCTCACCAGTAGGAAACCGGGGGCGGGGGGGGGAGGCACAGAGTTAGCGTTACGGTTCGGTTTAGGCTGTGAGTGCGAGCTGCAGGTGTATCTCCGCTCCACCCACTGTTCAGTGAGACCACTTACCGGGCCCTTTCCCGATGGCTTCCAGCTTCCACAGCTTGGCGAGCTCTTCCTCCATAGTGATGGTCATGTCCCTCCAGAAATCCACGTTCTTTCCTTGCTCTAGGTCCATGGACACCTGCAACGGAAGGAGAGAGGAACGTCTGGGGGAGTTGAAGCACAGGAAGGGCCCGAGGGCCCAAGAGGCTCCCCATTGCCACAGGAATTCCTCACCCACAGTGCCACGTACCCACTGCCTGGAAATATGAACAGAAAAAAAAACAGAAATAAGCATTTCCACTGTGTAATGGCCAGAAATAGCCACTAATCAGAGACTGTGCTATGTATCTGGCATACTATTATCTGCGGTTTCCACCATCCACGGGACGGCTTAGAACCAAGTATATGGTGTATAAACCATAAGATATAGATGCGGTGCATGCTCGTTTAACAAGCAGTTTCTTTACCACAAAATCCACTTAAAAGAAAAATATTCTAGGGCCTTTTTTGGTGGCGTTCTCTGCTCTTCTCTCTCCGCTTCCTCCATCTCCGGCTGTCTTCCTTGGAGCTGAAGCTAAAGACGTATTCTTAGAATAATCTGCCAATAAAATAAAACAAGTAGACTGGAAAATCTTGCAAGGTTTTCTTCTCTCTCTCTCTCTCTCTCTCTCTTTGACAGTGATGTAGATGGTCAGCAAACTAATAACCCAGTAATGAGTTTCAGGATGGGACTCGTGTCTTACAGGGGTGTTTTTGCCTGCCCTTTTCAACAGAGCAAATGCCAGGCACTCTGGACCCTTTTCACCCTGGATTCCTTTCCGTTCTCAATTTTATATATATTTGTTTTCGTAGATTTTCACGGGTATAGGTATGCATGTTAGGGTGGATTCGGGTTTCTTCCCGTGTAGAAAAGATACCTACTAGATCAAACCAACAGAGACCTACTCACTCTCCACCTCAAACTCAGCAACAAAATCCACCCAACACTCTGGAACAAATCCAAGCAACTCGCCGCCTGGAGAGCTGAAACAGAGACCTCCCACAAGACAGACACACACACCAACAAACTCCACAAACTGGAAAAACGCCAGAAGCCCAACCCCCCACAGCAGCCCATGAAACAAACAGTTCACAACATATCAGACAGGACACTCACCATCGCAGAGACCAAAGTCCTTTCCAAAGGATTCAACTTTGCAGTCGCCCCCAGACACATCCCCACTGAAAGCATCATATGCGGAGTGGAAGCCAGCCTAACCAAAATCAACCCAGATGAAGCCAACAAAATCAGACTCGAAGTCACCAATGTCCTCTGCTCCAGCAAACCACCCAGAAGCAATTTACACAAAGAAGAACAAAAAGCCCTCACCAACCTGAGGAAAGACAACAACATAATCATTCTCCCAGCAGACAAAGGCAATGCCACAGTGGTGATGAACACATCTGACTACCAAGCCAAACTATCCAACCTACTACAAGACCCTGCTTACATACCTTTGAACACAGACCCCACCACCTACCTGGAAAAAACCACCAAAGCCAAAATAAAAGCCTCACCCTTAAGTGAAGAAATCAAGCCAAGCATCATCCCCAGAGAGAAATCATCCAGATGCCCCAAGCTCTACGGCCTCCCCAAGATTCACAAAGAAGGAACACCTCTCAGACCCATAGTCAGCTCCATAGGCTCACCCCTACAAAACCTCGCCAAATTTCTTGCCAAACAACTCCAGCCCTATGCAGAATCCATCACTTCATACGTACAAAACTCGTTCCACATCATAGAAACTATAAACAAGACCTACAACCCAATGACCTACTCGTGAGCTTCGATGTTGTCTCGCTCTTCACACAAGTGCCCATTCAAGAAGCCTTGACAGCTATCCACAACAAATACAACCCCCCCAAGCACATCCTAGATCTGACCAACCACTGCCTAACCAACACATACTTCATCCACAATGGACAAAGATACAAACAGATAGAAGGAGCACCCATGGGATCACCCCTCTCACCGGTCATCGCAAACCTATATATGGAACAATTTGAAACCAACGCGTTACAGAAGTCCGAACATAAACCCAAACTCTGGCTCAGATATGTTGACGACACCTTTGTTATCTGGCCACACGGGAAAGACAAACTGAACAACTTCCTCACACATCTCAACAGCCTACACCCCAAAATACAATTCACTATGGAAATAGAAGCCAACAACCAACTTCCCTTCCTGGACGTCCTAATCTACAAAAAACCCGACGGCTCCTTAGGACATACCATCTACCGGAAAAAAACACATACAAACCGCTACTTAAATGCACAATCACACCACCACCCTGCACAGATCAACTCTGTAGCAAAAACCCTCATCTCCAGAACCAAACGCCTCGCTGACAAAGACCACCTAAAAACTGAATTCCCACACTCTCTCGAATGCTTTAATTGCGAACGGATTCCAAAAAAACACCATCACCAAACTAATCCAAAAAGAAACACCCCCCAAGAACCAAGAAACAGAAGAGAACAACGGCACTGCCCTCCTCCCTTACATCAAAGGCACCACAGACAAAATCAGCAAAATTCTCCACAAACACAATATCAAGACAGCCTTTTGCACCGAACAAAAAATAGCCAACATTTTAAGAAACCCCAAAGACAAGATTGAGCTAGAAAACCAAGGAGTCTACGAAATACCATGCAAAGTCTGCCCAGCCACATACATCGGACAGACAAACAGGAGAATAAGCGCACACATCGCAGAACACAAGAACGCAGTCAAAAAAGAAGAAAAAATCTTCCTCTCTCTTCCAGCACATAAAAACAACAGGTCATGAAATTGATTTTGAAAGAACCAAACTCATCTCCAAAACTGAACACTTCAACAGTCGAATAATCATGGAAGCCATTGAAATAGAGAAACACCCAAACAACATGAATAAACGTGATGACACCTCCCGCTTGCCTGACATCTGGAAACTAGCCCTGGTCAACAGACGAGCCTCTGTCACAAAGACTGACACCAGGTCCAAAAAGACACAAGATGCCACCACCTTCCATCCACACCAAACACAAACCCAGACCCTTCCCACAGATGAAACGAAACCACCATCCAATAACAAAACCACGACTGCACCATCTACTGCTACACCCCACTCCAGTCACCACATGGAGCACACTTACACACGCCAAAAAAACATTGGGAGACCACAGACACGTAGCCAGACCAAAATGAATTCACAAGACACAGGACCCCACTCCACCAAAGCCCAGGATGCTGCCAGAACGCCCATCACCAAGGTCGTTAAGAAACAAAAGGCTAATAGACACACATCCAGCACCTCACCCACACAGGATGTCTCTAAACAGCCATCTAACCCACCAGCAGTTAAGCCCTTAACGATCGCCTCAGCCACACAGCAGATCACAAAAGAACAAACGAACCTACAATCAGCAACAGAGCAAGCAAACCACACCCCCCCAGCAGTATTTATAGAAGGACTTCAACTGAGATCACGCTTTGCTTCAAGAAGAAAGAAGCCAGAACACCAGCCTGAAGATGACGAGTGAGACCTCGTCGAAACGTCGCCAAAACAACCAGATTTCTACACGGGAAGAAACCCGAATCCACCCCAAACATATATATATATATATATATATATATATATATATATATATATATATATATATATATATATATATTATATATATATATATATATATAATATATATATATATATATATATATATATATATATATATATATGCATGTTGGGGTGGATTCGGGTTATATATATAGAGCAGAATAATTATGTGAGTTTTCCCCTCGTTTTATATTAGAGAGAAGGCATAGAAGTACATAGAGCCATAATCATAAAGAGAGACACAAGGTGCTGGATAGGTCCTAGTTTGGTAATGATTTTTCGCTATTATGTATTATTTCATGTTATTTTAATATCTTTTCATTTGTCCTCGACTTGCCTTCTAATATCAAACTCAATTAGGCAGAGGGGAAATTAATTATTCTTCAGGCACTGCTTAATGTCCGCCTCCCATTATTTCCTATGGGAAACCCAAGGGCGGTCCAGTTTCTCCCTCCCGTGGCCACGCCTGGTAATTGCAGCCTCCTATTATTTCCAATGGGAAATCTTGAGGAGACAGGGACATATATGGGTGTGTTACTAGTTACTAGTTAGGCTCTGATTCTCTCTTGCTGTTTTTTGTCTTTATTAAGGAATCAGATGTACAGAGTGTGTAGAGACACAGGATATTTCTTTGGGGTGTGGGTGGGGGGAGCGTGCAGCTCACAGAGCCAAAATCATGAAGAGCAACACAAGATGCCGGTTAGGTCCTGATTTGATAACAATCGATGCCCAGAAGCTGAAGTAGAAAGCCATCAGCGAGCGAGGAGTTGGATCACGCCCTCAGCGACATGACATCCTTGTGAACGGGTCCTCGGGGGGGGGATGAGGTTTGCCCTAAAAAAAACCAATCATTTTTTGTTTGTTTACTCCAGAAAATGTCACCCAAGCTAAGCAAAACAATTTGGCATTGCACCGCACCCTGGACCAAACGCTCAGCGAACTTGGGAGCATCTGGGCACCCCCACACTCGGCGAGGAGATGCGTTTTTGCGCCAAATGACCCTCTCTGTCCTTCCTAAACTGTGCAATGAGCTCCCCAAATGCCTGCCGCTCTCGGTGCAACCCTGGCACCACCTTCTGAGCGTTCCCAGTCCCACGGGGAATGGTGGGGCGGCGGGGGGGGGGGGGAGAAAGCCACGGTAAAAATATTTCCTATGTAGCTTTTAAAAAGAGCACCATGGATTCTTTCCAGGCATAAAAACAGGGTGGTGAAAAGACAGTGAAAAAACAAACAACCCTTATACGGGCGAACCCTTTTATCCATGGGACCAGTATCGGTGGATTCTCTTATCTGAAAAGATTAAACAGTTACAACCTTTTCTTGCCCAAAGTTTAAGGCTTATAATCGGCAGTGGCCTCCACATTCCAGATTCCTTTATCAGGATCTGGTTTCGTTTTACACAAAATAACACACACACACACCGACTCCCCCCCTTGGGAGGTTCATCCTCTCCTTTAAAAACACGGGAAACGTGCAGGGTGGCGGTGGAGGGAGACCCTTCCTCGTAGGGAATTTCCTTCCAATTCTGTGGTGTTCTGATGGAGGGGAAACAGCTTTGTGTCGCCATGTTATTATTATTATTATTTTTCTTTAATTAAAAAAACAAACCAAACCAACTGCTCCTGTATGTGTTAAGTTTTTGTAACGCGGCGGCAACGGATTCGTATGAAAATCTTGGTCCGTTGCGGCCACGGTCCTGTAATATTTTGCTGGTTTTTCTGCCGTGGATGTCAAAGCGTGAGGGGAGACCCACACCCACACCCCAAGAGCGAATGACGGGTACTGAACCCCATCTGGAAGAAGGAAATTTCTTTTTTAAACTCCTGCCGACTCCCTGTTTCTCAAGCTCCACCGTCCCTTGTGATATTTAGAAACGGGGCATACGTTTTTTGAAGGAGGCATCGCCGGGGTTCCCAGCCTGCCCGCTATTTTCTCTCGCCATGCCACTATCGGGAGCTAACGGACACGTCCTGAATCAAAGAAGGGAGGGGAGAATTTGCATGTGTGTTGTTCCTCTCATGCAACACCCAACATCGCAACGCTGCATCGGGTCGGTAAATCGTCCCGACGCCGTACTCGGATAAGGGGGAACGGCGGACGTAGCTGTATATAAACAGAAATAAAACACATCGGGGGCAGTTCAATAACAACAGCAGTGTATTAGAAGTATGTTCGACCCACCCTCACAGCACAGAAGGAAACTCTTCAATCCCCCACAAATAAAACCAACAACTTCTAACCGTCCCCCCCCCCTACACAACCCCAAAACGTCCTCAAAAAGCAGGGGGAAGCAGCCAACGTCCTCATTTCGTCCAGCTGACTTTCGGTATGTCGTAATGCTCCGTTAAGGTGTCCAGGTGCCGGTTAAAATCCTAGGAAAAGTAAAAGGGGGCGGGGTGGGGGAGAAATAGCGTAAATGAAAAATGAAATGCAGCGACATGATCTTATTTAGGATAATATCCAGGGTGCCCTTCCAGCCTGGCTGCTCTAAGTTTTGTTACATCACCACAAACCACAATACAGGCACAGAAGTCGGGTTCACCAAATTGCTATAAAGAGCTCTTCCGGAGAGCTCAGAGACGTTGGGCTGTGGAGACTGGGAGTTCGAGTCCTCCCCAGGGGGGCTCCTTGGCAGGGGGCTGGGCTGGATGACCGCCAGGGTCCCCCGATCCCAGCCCTGCAAGTCTTAAGATTTATGATGCAGACCGCAGGAGTTTGCGGATACTGCATTCCAAAGGTTGTCAACAGTGGCTGGGCCGCCCCTTCCAAGTGGAAATAAGGTTCCCCCCCCCCCAACCAACGCCCCTCTTTGTCCAGCTCCGTGGGTCTAAGGCGAGCCCCGGCCTCGTCAAAAGTGAAGCACTCACCTCGACCCTCTGCTTGTGGGTTTTGGAAGCTTTCTTCAGGATCCGTTCGATTTGCTGTCAAGGAGAAAAGAGACCCCGTTATTTGCAAAGCCGTTCCTCAGGAAGGCAGGGCCCCCAAAGCAGCCAGCTGGTCCTGCTGGAGGTAATTGGGAATTTTTGGGGGGACCTGCCGGGACTCCTAACGAGATCTTCGGAAGAAAGACTCTCGGGCCTGAGAAGAAATCTCCTTGGTGCACAACGGCCAAATTAGGGCCTCTGTTATCAGCAGGATCCTTATCCACCCCACTCCCACCCCACCCCTCATTCACTTATCGGCTGCCGAAAAACATCCCACGGAGAGTGGGGGGGGGGGATCCTAGTAATAACCGCCCAGAGTTCCCTTTGGGGAAAAGGGGGTCGCAATATACAAAAAAAGAGAAAATAAATAAATAGGAGATTTTCTGCAGGTAAAAATGTCATCGAGGGGGAGATGAAGAGGACCTTAAGGGTGGCCCTCCCTACTTTAAAAGTGTTGGTTATCATCTGGGTTTGGGGGGGGGTATATTCTACGGGGTGGAACGGATCTCGGAACGGACCCCGAGGGGCAGGATCCGAGGGTGCCGTTTCCACCTCCAAGCCGGTCAGGACGGCAGGCGCAAAATTCCCGACCGATGGCGCTCCTCCTGCCTCCCTGAGCGTGGCTTGGGGCCACGTGGCCTCTCCTTCCCCAGTCCCAGAGGACGGGAGTATGTGTGTTGGGGTGGGTGGGTTTGTGGGGGCTGGAGGAAGACTACTCTAAGGAATATTTGGGGGTGGGCGGGTGGGCAGCGAATCTCCGAGAGGCCACCGAATGCTAAAACCATGAGAATCGGAAGATGTGGGGGGGCACCTCTGAGGGCATCCAGTCCAACCCCCCCCCTTCCAGCTCAAAGCCGCTGCTGGCAAACCCTGACACCCCCCACCTCCCTGTCCAGAAGCCCACCCTCTTCTCCTGCATCTTCTCGTAGGCCAGCTGGGCGGGGGTCCGCTTGTCCAGGGCTCGCTTCTCCTCCTCTTCTTCCTCCTCCTGTTTTTTGCTGCTCACGATCTGGTCTACGATTTTGCTTTTCTCCTTGGCTTTCTTCTTCTTCCTGCAGAAAAACCGGGGGGGGGGAGAGAGAGAGACACGGTGTGTGTGTGTGTGTGTGTGTTTGTGGGGTCAAACCCAACACCAGAACACCCCCCCCAAAAATGCAAAAACCTTTTTAAGAGCCTCTTTCTCCCCCTTTGCACTTGATAAAAAGCCACTTAAAAGGACTACTTTTTTTAAAAAGAAACCAGGTATCCACGGTTTCCTTTATCCGCGGGTTAGGGAAACAAGGCGGGGAGGGGGAAGAGAGAAAAATCCGAGCTGCACTCTTCCCCCAAACCGGCCGCAGAGGGAGCCCGCGGTGATAGCAGGGCCGTTTGCTGCTACCCGCCGTTCCCAGCATCGGCGAGGCCCTCTCCGCCAACCCTCTCGTCCCTACCAGGATCCGCGGAAAAGAGGGAACTCGCCCCCTCCCCGCCCGAGAGGGTGCCCCCCCTCCTCACCTCTTGGCGGCGGAGGCCCCCCCGGCCCCGCCCTTCAGCCGTAGCGCCCCCCGTTGAACCGCCTCGTACTCCGAAGACATCCTCGGTCGACAGAGAGGAAAGGCCAACGGCCAGTAAGGCGTCTTCCGCCCATAGAGAAGCCACTTCCGGAAGCTACTTCCGCATCGGTGGGCGGGACTTCCGGAGTACAGAGATAGACGGACTCATAGACCCATAATCAGAAAGAGAGACACACACGCAAGAGGCTGGTGACTTTCAGCCCATCCACCCTTTCATCTATTTTGCACTTTTAATTCTTATTCTTTGTTGAAATTATTATTTATCCATTATTTCGTGCCACGCTTTAAATCTTTTTATTTTGCTTTATTTAAAAAATAGAGATATAAAGTAGAGACGGGGACATATATAACGGGTGGTAGTGTGATTCATAGAGCCATTATAATAAAGAGAGACAAAATGTGCTGGTTAGGTCTTCGTTTGGTGATGATTTTTAATTATTATCTATTTTTAATGTTGTTTTATGCCTTTCCATTTGGCCACGACTTGCCTTCCCTCTAATATCAAATGAGGGGGAAACTCATAATTGTTTTGCTTTATTTTAAAATATAGATATTTAAAGAGAGTAGCTCTATGTTCTAGCCCGGCCCTCCCTCTTTGTGACGCGGTACTTTCGGCTAGCGTGATGACGCGACGCGGGGGCCTTCTGGGACAGTGACGCCATGATAGGGGTGTCGAAAGTATTGCCTGACCGATGTTTAAAAATGATTATTAATCTTTTCACTATATACTTATTTTTCCCTCCAGGGAGGTGCGGTACGCCCATCAGTACCACTACAGTCCTCATGTCTAATATGAAACGAGGGGAAATCTCTGTCAGACGGAGAGAAAATTAATTATTTTTCAGGCACTAGTTAGGAGAGCTTCCCATTCTTTCCTATGGGAAACCAAAGGCTGGTCCAGTGTCTCCCTCCTGTGGCTACGACTGGTAATTGCAACCTCCCATTCTTTCCAATGCGAGCAGAGACAAGGATATATATATATGGGGGTACATAGAGCCATAATAAGAAAGAGTGACACTTATTATTATGTATTATTCCTTGTTACGCTTTATGTCTTTTTATTATGCTTTATTAAAAAAAACATAGAGATATAAAGTAGAGACAGGGACATATATATATATATATATATATATATTATATATATTATTATATATATATATATATATATATATACAGTATATGGGTTGGCGGTTAGTGTGACACATAGAGCCAAAATATTAAAGAGAGACACAAGGTGCTGGCTAGGTGCTGATTTGCTAATGATTTTTAATTATTATCTATAGTATTGTGCTGGTTAGGTGCTGATTTGATAATGCCTTAAATTATTATGTATTATTTCATGTTATTTTAATGTATTTTCATTTAGCCATGACTTGCCTTCTCTCTAATATCAAAGGAGGGGGAAACTCACTTAGGCGGAGGGGAAATTAATTATTCAGGCGCTGCTTAATAACCTTCGCCCGTTCTTTCCTATGGGAAACCCAAGGGCGGTCCAGTGTCTCCCTCCTGTGGCCACGCCTGGTAATTGCAGCCTCCCGTTCTTTCCTATGGGAAATCTACAGTAGAGACAGGAATATATATATATATGGGGGGGTGTAGTGTGTGATACATAGAGGCAAAATCATGAAGAGAGATGCAAGGTGCTGTTAGCTCCTAGTTTGATAATATTTTTTAGTTATTATTTATTGTTTCATGTTATGTTTTATGTATTTTTATTTGGTTTTATTTTAAAAAAACATAGATATGAAAAGAGTGTAGAGACAGGGACATATATATGGGTGGGGGGTGTAGTGTGTGACACATAGAGCCAAAATCATGAAGAGAGGCGCAAGGTCCTGGTTAGGTCCTGGTTTGGTAATGAATTTTAATGATTATCTATTGTTTTATGTTGTCTTTTCATAAATTGCCTTCTCTCTAATATCAAACTCAATTAGGCAGAGGGGAAATTAATTATTCTTCAGGCACTGCTTAATGTCCGCCTCCCATTATTTCTTATGGGAAACCCAAGGGCGGTCCAGTGTCTCCCTCCTGTGGCTACGACTGGTAATTGCAGCCTCCCATTCTTTCCAATAGGAAATCTGGATAGAGACGGATGGGGGGGGCAGAGTGGCACATAGAGCCAAAATCATGAAGAGAGATACGAGGTGCTGGTTAGGTCCTGCTCTGATAATGATTTTAAATTATTATCTATTGTTTTATGTTATGCTTTATGTGTTTTTATTTGGCTTTATTTAAAAAACATAGATATATAGAGATAGTAGACATATGTGTGTAGGGTGACAGAGCAAAAATCAAAATGAGAGACACAAGGTGCTGGTTATTGTCTATGGTTTTATGTTGTTTTATGTCTTTTTATTTGCCTTTATTTAAAAAATAACCCATAAATATAAAGAGAGAGTAGAGACAGGGACATATATATGGAGTGGGGGGGGTAGTGTGACTCATAGAGCCATAATCAGAAATTCAAGGTTCTGATTTGGTGCAGATTTCTTTCTTTCTTTCTTTCTTTGGTTTATTGACTGAATATTGGACCATCTATCTCTTCTTCCTTTTCCTTCTTTCTTTCTTTCTCTTTTCCCTCCTTATCTATCTCTATACAGTATATTCATACAGCATAAAATTATGTTATATTATGATCACCCATTTAGTAGTCATTTCAAATATTTTCAATATATGTCAATTATATTATTTACTTATTTATTTGATCTATTTTGTATTCATTAGTTTTGTTTGTTGTACTCATTATTACCTATTATTTTATATTCTTCCAACACCCTAACTTGAAATTGGAAAGGAGTCATTCTTTTATATTATATTTGATCTCTTTTTTATTTTGTTTTATAAAAAAAATAGGTAGAGAGTGAGTAGAGACAGGGACATATATATGAGGTAGGGGGTAGTGTGATGCCTGGACAGAAAGAACATTCTATGCTGGGTCTCTAGGTCTCTGGTGGAGTCAGGGGCCGAGGGCTCATTTCACCCGCTGCACCTCCTGGGAGATACAGCCTGCTTAGGTGGCCTTCAGGCACAGTGCAGTCACAACCCTAGTTTTGTGGACGAGCCGCAAATAAGGTACCATTGCATAGTCTGAATGCGTTGTTGAGCACAAAAAGAGGGTGAGCACAAAAAGAGTGGATGAGAAAGGGGAGATTTACTCTGGCAGCCTTGAAACTATTCAAGCATTTAATCAGATTATTCTTTTTTTAATGTTATATATTTTTGCTATTTTCTGGAAACTGCCCAGAGCAGTCATGGTATTAGTGGAATGAATGAATGAATGAATGAATTAGATAGATAGATAGATAGATAGATAGATAGATAGATAGATAGATAGATAGATAGATAGATAGATAGATAGATAGATAGATAGATAGATGATAGAAAGAACAGGAAAGAAGGAAGAGATAGATAGATAGATAGATAGATAGATAGATAGATAGATAGATAGATAGATAGATAGATAGATAGATAGATAGATAGATAGATAGAAAGATAGAACAGGAAAGAAGGAAGAGATAGATAGATAGATAGATAGATAGATAGATAGATAGATAGATAGATAGATAGATAGATAGATAGATAGATAGACCAGGAAGGAAGGAAGGGATAGATAGATAGATAGATAGATAGATAGATAGATAGATAGATAGATAGATAGATAGATAGATAGATAGATAGACCAGGAAGGAAGGAAGGGATAGATAGATAGATAGATAGATAGATAGATAGATAGATAGATAGATAGATAGGTTTCACTCTGTGCATCCTTACACTTCCACTGTGTGGAACCGGAAATTCAAAGCACGCGGCCACTTTGGCTTTCTCTACAAAAAATAAATTTATTTTGAGACAGCCCTTCCACGACGGCTAAGGCGCCTTTCTCCGCAGAACAGATAAGTGCAATTTCTGGCCCTGGATTTTTCTTCTTTTTAACAAAAAGGAATGTAGACAAGTTTTTCCCAAATCCACCGCTGCATTTCCCCCCCTCCTCCCCGACCCTGTCAATGTTTCCCCATCTGTCCCCAATCACACGTCTACAGCGATTCTGACCTGAGCTAAACCTCCCCCCCCCCGAATCGAAAGCATCGCAGAGAAAAGAAGAAATCTGATTAAGAAACGTCCAGGTATCTCGCCCCCCCCCACCACCAACGAGCGCACGCCCTTGAGCAACCGCCGGCTGCGTCGATGGAGTGGACGAGGCCGCCCTCGGAAGGAGAAGGAAGCTGCTGGTTGAAGTGAGGACGGGGCTCCTGTTCGTCGGCTACCAAGGGGGTCGGATCCAAGAAAGGGGAAAAGACCCCCACCTCTTTTTTTGCCAGTCGGGCAGGAGAGGCTCGCGCCTCCAGGCCGCCGTCTTTAGAGAAGGCCACATCGGAAGAAACTGCTTTTCTTTTGCTGCTCGGGGCTGATCCGGACGTTCTGGCTGCTGCCTTGGGGGCTGCCGGTTTCCTAAAGGTGTCGACAAACAGAACGGCAACAATTAGGCTCCCAAGAAGTCCAGAAAAACAATTCCCCCCCCCCCAGTCAGACTTTAACTCACGAACAAAGTAGGGCGAACAGCAGAACCATCCCAGAATACCACGTGGCTTTATTTGATTTGATTTTGTTTTTTTCATTTGACACCATCTGAACACAGGGCCGTTCAGCCGAGACCCCTCGTCCTGTCCTCCGTGGGTTTTTTTTTAAGCTTTGGTTTTATCTTTGCCAGTTTCAGTTCTATGTTATGTTCTCTGCCCTCTATTTAATTTTGATTTGAGTTTGTTTTGTTTTACTGTCACTTGTATTCATGTCAAGCCGCCCTTACATGGTACTGGAGTCAACCAACCTAACTACCAGCCATCCAAACATCCCATCCCATCTTCCAACCAATCATCCATCCATCCATCCATCCATCCATCCATCCATCGATCCAATCAACCCTCCCTCTCTTCATCCATCTATCCATCCATCCATCCATCCATCCATCCATCCATCCATCCATCCAACCAACCAATCAACCCTTCCTCTCTTCATCCATCCATCCATCCATCCATCCATCCATCCATCGATCCAATCAACCCTCCCTCTCTTCATCCATCCATCCATCCATCCATCCATTGATCCAATCAACCCTTTCTCTCTTCATCCATCCATCCATCCATCCATCCATCCATCCATCCATCCATCCATCCATCCATCCGTCCATCCAACCAACCAACCAATCAACCCTTCCTCTCTTCATCCATCCATCCATCCATCCAATCAACCCTTCCTCTCTTCATCCATCCATCCATCCATCGATCCAATCAACCCTCCCTCTCTTCATCCATCCATCCATCCATCGATCCAATCAACCCTCCCTCTCTTCATCCATCCATCCATCCATCCATCGATCCAATCAACCCTCCCTCTCTTCATCCATCCATCCATCCATCCATCGATCCAATCAACCCTCCCTCTCTTCATCCATCCATCCATCCATCCATCCATCCATCCATCCATCCATCCATCCAACCAACCAACCAACCAACCAACCAACCAATCAACCCTTCCTCTCTTCATCCATCCATCCATCCATCCATCCAATCAACCCTTCCTCTCTTCATCCATCCATCCATCCATCGATCCAATCAACCCTCCCTCTCTTCATCCATCCATCCATCCATCCATCCATCCATCCATCCATCGATCCAATCAACCCTCTCTCTCTTCATCCATCCATCCATCCATCCAACCAACCCTCCCTCTCTTCATCCATCCATCCATCCATCCATCCATCCATCGACCCAATCAACCCTCTCTCTCTTCATCCATCCATCCATCCATCCATCCATCCATCCATCCATCCATCCATCCATCCATCCATCCAACCAACCCTCCCTCTCTCCATCCATCCATCCATCCATCCATCCAATCAACCCTCCCTCTCTTCATCCATCCATCCATCCATCTATCCATCCATCCAACCAACCAACAAATCAACCCTTCCTCTCTTCATCGATCCATCCATCCAATCAACCCTCCCTCTCTTCATCCATCCATCCATCCATCCATCCATCCAACCAACCAATCAACCCTCCCTCTCTTCATCCATCCATCCATCCAATCAACCCTTCCTCTCTTCATCCATCCATCCATCTATCCAACCAACCAATCAACCCTTCCTCTCTTCATCCATCTATCCATCCATCCATCCAATCAACCCTCCCTTTCATCCATCCATCCATCCATCCATCCATCCATCCATCCATCCATCCATCCATCCATCCAATCAACCCTCCCTCTCTTCATCCATCCATCCATCCATCCATCCATCCAATCAACCCTCCCTCTCTTCATCCATCCATCCATCCATCCATCCAACCAACCAACCAACCAACCAACCAATCAACCCTTCCTCTCTTCATCCATCCATCCATCCAATCAACCCTCCCTCTCTTCATCCATCCATCCATCCATCCATCCATCCATCCATCCATCCATCCATCCATCCATCCAATCAACCCTCCCTCTCTTCATCCATCCATCCATCCATCCATCCATCCATCCATCCATCCATCCATCCATCCATCCATCCATCCATCCATCCAACCAACCAACCAACCAATCAACCCTTCCTCTCTTGATCCATCCATCCATCCAATCAACCCTCCCTCTCTTCATCCATCCATCCATCCATCCATCCATCCATCCATCCATCCATCCAATCAACCCTCCCTCTCTTCATCCATCCATCCATCCATCCATCCATCCATCCATCCATCCTAGTCTCAAACTCATCACATTCAGCACTCCATACAACGTTGGCGGGGGAGGGAGCATATTGTGGGCCGGTACTGTATCTACCAAACAGTACAGCAAGACTACTCTATCTGCTGAATCAGTGTCCGCTGATTCGCTTGAAAACAGTCGATTAAATTCACCCAAAGTCGTTATTTCCAGGCGTATTTGCCCAGAACTGGCATGGGGGAGGGAGCCAGAAACCATGCCGCGTACATCGTTGGCTGTTTCCGCGGTTTTCACCATCTGGTCCCAACATCCATCCATATAAGGTTTCCAGGCTACTCACCAGTTTCTTGTCCATTTTGGCTTTGATGTCCTTCGCGAGGGTAAAAAAGGCCTAAAAATTGGAAAATAAAATACAAAATTGTTAACAAAAAATTAAAAACCCACCAAAGACAAAAGCCCTTCCGATAAAACCTGCCTCTCTCTCTTGGCTCTGGAAACATACTCTTTGGGAGGTACAAAGGACCCGTCTCTCTGGCACGTTCCTCCAGGAATCTTCACCCACGTCGGGAGACCTGATTTATTTATGTTTACTTATTATTATATTTGTACTCTGCCCATCTGGCCAAAAAAAAGGCCACTCCGAGAGACTTTCGATGTCCTATTGAAGAGGGAACAGGTTTGTTTTCCATGGCTTCAGAGACTAGGACTCGGGGCAATGGTTTCAAACTACAGGAAAAGAAATTCCATTTGAACATTAGGAAGAACTTCATGACAGTTAGAGCTATTCGGCAGTGGAATAATCTGCTGCCCCAAAGGAGGGCGGTGGAGTCTCCTTCTTGGGAGGTTTTTAAGCAGAGGCTGGATGGCCATCTGTCGGGGGAACATGGATGGGGGATTCTGCCGGGCAGGGGGTCGGACTAGATGGCCCTCGAGGTCCCTTCCAACTCTGTGATTCTATGATTCTACGATGTTACACTGTGACCCCCTTAGGATGTGAAACAGGCCATTTCTGCAAAGCCTATTTTCAGTATGTCCCTGCCCCCCATCTCTGCGGGAGGGGAGCCAGTTCCCAGCTGTGGATACCGAGAATCGCGGATGGCAACAAACGCTGTTTTAATAATGAAGCACGGCGTGGTTTCTGCCTCCCTCTCGCAGCCGGCTCCTTCAACGTCATCTTTAGAAACAGGCTATTCTAACGGGGAGGGGGTGTCTTTCTTTCTTTTTTGGATATTTTTAAGTTTAAGATGTCTCCCCTGCTTGCCGTTGCATGGCTTGGGCGGAAAGAGAAATAGCGGTCCCAAAACCTCTCCAGTACTTACATTTTCTATATTAATGTTTGCCTTTGCGCTGGTCTCCATGAATTTAACCCCAAAGCTCATGGCTAGCTGGAGAGGAGAGGAGGGGAAAAAACAAGGAGGAGGGGAATTCAAATCAGTTCCACAGGTCGGGTCTGGAATTGAGAGTGTCTTTTCTGGACGTGCCCCTCTTCCCGTAAAAGCAAAAATTAATCCCAGCTAGGAAAAAAAATTGCATTACCAAAACCAGCCACGAGACGGCGACAGAGACCATGCTGGGAATACTTGTTAGTGAAGAATACATCACATGCTCTTTGGTGCCCCCTCGTGGTCAGTTCTGATAATGCACACAATTTCCCCCCCTGGATTTTTCTTTTTTTCTTTGACTAGACCAGTGATGGCGAACCTTCGGCCCTCCAGATGTTTCGGACCGCAACTCCCACAGTCCTTTGTCCTTGGCCGTCTAGGCTCAGAGAATTCTGGGAGTGGTGGTCCGAAACATCTGGAGTGCCGAAGGTTCGCCCCCACTGGACTAAACTGTCTATACACGGACATGGGGGTCACAAAGAGTCGGTCGCGGCCGTAACGACGCAGCACACCCCCCCATTTATTTATAGCGATCACCGTTATCTGCAGTTTCCAGTATCTGCGGGGGACTTGGCAACAAACTTTTAGTGGATATGGGGAATCAACCCCCCCCCAAGCCGGTGATACTAAAGCACTTCTTTAGTTTTTGTTTTTTTTTGAAAAGCGGAGCATGTCTGCGTCTGGGCGCATTTTCCTTGCGAACCTTCGAACCTCGAAATGCTAGAAGGACGCCTCCCCTCCGCCTTTCTCACCTTCTCCCCTTGTTCCTTCGAAACTTGCCGCTTATGGTTCATGTCACATTTATTCCCGAGTATCATTTTTTCCACGTCTGGAGAGGCGTGCTGCAAATATAGAGAGACCTTGGCCTCATTCATAAGCCCCGGCCAGACACCAAGCTCGTCTAGGATGGCGCTTCGTTTAAATAATTAATTTAAACTATTTTTTAACCCAGCCTCGCTCCTTTAAAAAAGATCCGATTTGTCCTCTCTCTGGCCCAAGGAAATCAGTATTAGACAAGTCCACACAGCCATCCCGCAAACTCATAAGCAAAGATTTATGGTACAGTTAGACCATTCTTTTCCATAGGATATTGAAAATAATAAACTAAAACAAAACAAAAAATTATTTATAAATACCTATTTACAGTGGACCCTCGTATAACAAATGTTTTGTATAACATAAAATCTGTACAACACAATAAGTTCTGGAGATAGAGGGAAATTTGTTTAACGGAATCATCTATGGGGTGAATCCGTACAGCATAAAAATGGTCGCGATTAGGGATTACTCCGTTTTCAATGCATTCCTATGGGAAATCTGTATAAAGGAAAATTTGCTTGACATAATTTCATTTGGAACAATTAATTCCTTT
The DNA here is from genome assembly GCA_037367305.1 of Phrynocephalus vlangalii. Taxonomy (NCBI): domain Eukaryota; kingdom Metazoa; phylum Chordata; class Lepidosauria; order Squamata; family Agamidae; genus Phrynocephalus; species Phrynocephalus vlangalii. The sequence goes on from JAWVWN010002910.1 coordinate 2,716,105, forward strand.
ATGCAAGGTACCACTGGGTATATGTATTTCCAGGGTGCCTTTACCAGAACCGGCCACTTGAGGGAGCCAGAGGCCATGCTACAGTATATAGAGAGAGCCTTTCCTAATATAATAGTGTTTGCTATTATCCACAAATTTCAGCATCCGCGGGTTTGGATGCGATTCCCCAGTGGATACAGGGCTCCTGCTGATACTATCTACTAGATCTAGGATTCTGACTTACCTCTTCAATATTTCTGACCCAGTTCTGGATGTTCTCAAAGGATTTTTCATTGGTAATGTCATACACCAGCATGATGCCCTAAAAGAGAGATACACACACACAAAAAGCCCCCCCACCCCAACAAGGATGGTCAAGATCAACAGCCCTCTTCCTTTACTCCTCCAAAGATTTGAAAAGGAGCATGCAGGAGGACCCCTTTGCCGCTATCCACTGATTCCCTTATCCGCGGCCTGAAGACATGAAACAAAGCCTCCACTCCTAGAGGAAGTCAGGGGCTGTGCAAGATAAGGCATTCGTGACTGCCATGTGTTTCGGCGGCGGCAGGGCGTACTTCGAAACCGTCTCCCTGCGGCCGTCCGAGGTGTGCTGATACACACCGGACCGACCGTTCAGAAAAAGAGCAGATGCCGGAGCGCGCGCTCACCATAGCTCCTCGGTAGTAGGCCGTGGTGATCGTCCGAAACCTTTCCTGCCCCGCTGTGTCCCTGGAGGAATGAAGCGTGCGAGAGGAGAAGGGGATGAACAGCCGATGGCAACGCCATGGGACACCCTCGTGCCCTTGGACTACAACTCCCCCGGGGGAAATTCTGGTCCCAGCAACAGCTGGCGGCGGAGACTTATGGGAGATGTAGTCCAAGAACGTCTGGAGGAGGGTTCCCCCACCCCCACCCCCCAGAAGGCAGACCTCGACCGAGGGCGAACGGTAGCGTCTCCCCAAGGCGCCGCCGCCTACCATATCTGCAGTTTGATCTTCTTTCCGTCCAGCTCGATCGTCCGGATCTTAAAATCGATCCCTGCAAAAAGAAGATTTAATGGGATTTAATTCGAGAACCGGGGGGACCTTGTTGCCTTGCTTTTAAGAGTTCTGAGCGTGAAGGTAGGCGGAGAGTGATGGTCCAAATGAACCCCCTCCCTCCCTTGGCCATGAGGAACAGAACTGGCAGTGGTGAATTCATTCATTCATTCATTCATTCATTCATTCATTATTTTATTTTATTTATTCAGGATCGAGTGGCGGCAGCACCAAGGAGGGTAGGTTCTGCTTGCAAAGGAACACCTCAGCCTTTCTCAAACGGGGTCTATTTGCTGTACGTTAATCACGACTTATCAGCTGCAATGAGAAATCCCAGGATTTGGGGCTCCCCAAAGGTCATCCAGTCCAACCCCCTCCTCCAGTGCAAGAGGTCATCTTCATTCCTGGGGCTGAAATAAGATATGTGTGTGTGTGTTTGTGAAGCCCTGCCTAGAGGGCCAGTCCCTGTTTCCCAAAAAATCGGCGGTTCCAGGCATCCGCAACCCACCCGCGGATACCGGGGACCGCCGTTACTAGGAAATCTCGGGGTGGGAGCGGGGGAGGCCGAGGAAAAGAAGCGGCACCCCCCCCCGTGGAATGGCAGCCCACGCACGCCCTCTCTCTCCGCCGGTTGATATGGGCTGCCTGTTGCACAGGGGGGTGCCGCGGAAAAGGGGGCAGCGCGGATACGGGGGGAAAGAGAGGCGACGACGCACCGATGGTGGAGATGAAGGTGGCGTTGAAGGCGTCCTCGCTGAAGCGGAAGAGGGCGCAGGTCTTGCCCACCCCGGAGTCGCCGATCAGCAGCAGCTTGAAGAGGTAATCGTAAGCCTTCGCCATCTTCCCTTCTCCTCCTCCATCCTCCTCCTTCAGCCCCGGCCCCGGAGGCAAAAGGAGGACGCCCATTGGCCGAAGAGGCCGTCCATCTCGTCAGCGCCGGCTCCCATTGGCCCAGGCGGCCTCCTCTCTTCCGCCTTGCCTCTCCGGAAGAGCCAAGGGAAAATAGCCATTGGTCGCCGCGGGTGCCCGTCTCGGCGTGATCGGCTCCCATTGGCAGAAGGGTGCCCGCCCCTCCTCCAGGAAGAGTTGCGGAGGAAAAAATACCCATTGGTCAGCGAAGCTGTCCGTCTGGGCTTCGCCGGCTCCCATTGGTCCGCGCGAGTCCCCTTTCGTCTTTCTTGACCATTTTAAAAAAAATAGCGAAATAGCTATTGGTCGCTTCGCCGGTCCGTCTCAGCGGCGCCGTCTCCCATTGGTCCAAAGAAGGACCCGCCCTCCTTTTTTTCCGGGCGCCGCCCAACAGGAAGAGCTGAGTGGGGGGGAGTCAAAGAAAAACACCCAAACCTCATTGGTCCCTCTGCGGCGAGGAAGGCGTCCATTGGCTGAGGTGCGGGGGGGGGCGGGGCCCGGGGGGCGGGGCGGGGCCCGGGGGGGCGGCTCTCCGAGCGGCGGAAGGACGGCCAGAGCGGCTTCCGCCACTGGAGGAAGGCTTCGCCGGAAGTGTAGGCCGCGGAGGACGCCGGCGAGGAAGCCGGAAGTGGTGAAGCGGGGGGAGGGGGAGGGGGTTGCTGTTCGCGGGGATCGGCGTTGTCAAGGCGGCCCTCGCGATGTCGGCCAGCGCCGTCTACGTGCTGGACCTGAAGGGGAAGGTGAGGAAGGAAGGGAAGGGAGGAAGGGCCGGTGGAGCCTCCAAAGGGGGGGGGGACCCGGGGGAGGGGGTCAGTTTCCCTCCAGGTGCCATCGGACTACAAATCCCATCAACCCCGGCCAGCAGAGGGAGCGGCGGAGGCTTCTGGGAGCGGTAGTCCCAAGAAACATCTGGACGGGGGTGGGGGGGGGAGAAACCCAGAGATTCTGGTCCAGTGCTTTCTCTTCCCCCTCCAAAAAAAATCATTGGGTGTCCTTTGACTACAACTCCCATGAGCCTCCACTCCCTCCCCCGCCCCCCCCGGGCTGGCCAGGGTTCATGGGATCTGAAGTCCAATGGCGCCTAAATGCGAGGAAAGGGGGGGGGAGGAAGCCGAGGTTCTCTATAGTGTCCCAACAGTTCCCCAAATGCCTTTGGGACTACAACTCCCAACACAGCTGGAGGGGCAGGGGCTTCTGGGTGTCGTAGTCCCAAGAACAACCTGGGTTGACCCAAAACCCCCTGGGCTGGCTCTTTAGTTCCCCAGATATTCTTGGACTACAACTCCCACGGGGCCTTTGTTCATGGCCACCACCTCCACTGGCCAGGACCTCTGGGCGTTGTAGTCCCCAGTAGCTCCTGTGGTGGGTTTCAGGTCGGCCTGGAAGTCCTATATGGCAGGCATGTCCAACTCCCACAGCCCTTTGCCACTGGCAGTCTAAGCTTAGAATTCTGGGAGTTGTGGTCCAAAGCATCAGGAGGGCCGAAGTTTGGACATGCCTGCTGTATAGCCTTTCAACACTCTCCTGCCTTCTCCCCCTTCGGCCGCCCAGGTGCTGATCTGCCGGAACTACCGGGGCGATGTGGACATGTCGGAAGTGGAACACTTCATGCCCATCCTGATGGAGAAGGAGGAGGAAGGGGCCCTGGCGCCCATCCTGGCCCACGGTGGCGTCCGTTTCATGTGGATCAAGCACAACAACCTGTACCGTATCCTTTGTTGAAGCAACCGAGAGAGAGAGAGAGAGAGAGAGAGAGCCCAGCAGGGCCGCTTGAAAACCACGGCAGCGTGGCATGGGTCTCCAGCTCCCGGCGGTGCCCGGTCTTTGTCACAATACCCTGGAAAATCTGCATCAATGGGTATTTGATAGGTATTAATTTGTTCTTCTCAGCCAGCGGATCAGCACGTCAGTGGATACCGGTCCCCGCGGATAGGAGGGACCCTGCTGTACCACACAGGAACAAAGTACGCAGACACGTGTAAAAAAAAGAAAATCCTTAACACGGTATTCCCAGTGGTGGCTACTTCTAAGAAGAACGCCTCCGTCTCCTTGGTCTTCTCCTTTTTGTACAAGGTCGTTCAGGTGAGCGTGGGGTCCGTCTCTCAGTTCACGCCTTCTGGGTTTCTTCATCCCGATTGGATTCTGCTTGGCGGATGAAAGGCGGCACAGGAAGAGCTCTCGAGGGGGCAGCAGCCTGCGAATCAGGGGTTGAGGTCTCTAGCTGCGGAGCCAGAGATCTGGAGTTCGAATCCACCCACGGGGGCCTCCTTGGCTGAACTGGATGTTCTCAAGGGTCCCCTCCAGACCCAGGCCTCCGTGGACTTACCCTCCCTTCCTGCCCCCCGGTCTTGTTTCAGGTTTTCTCGGAATACTTCAAAGAGCTGGAAGAAGAAAGTATTCGCGACAATTTTGTCATCATCTACGAACTCCTGGACGAGCTGATGGATTTCGGCTACCCTCAGACCACGGACAGCAAAATCTTACAGGAGTAGGTATATCAGGCCTGCGATCCATTGGTCACGATTCCTGCTGGGTCCTTGTCCCCCCCCCTCTCTTTGCCAACGGGTGAGGTCCCCTCTTGAGTCTGGCCTCTGGTTCTAGAAACAGCACTTCGAGAAAGATGCTGACAAGTCGACACAAGTTCAGAGGAGGGCAGCAGAGCAGGGATGGACGGCGGTTCCGTCTAGGTTGTCTTATTAAAATGTTGATGGTTTTGTTTTGCATTTTGATGGCTAGCTCCACCCTGTTTCGACCTGTTTTTTTGGGGGGGGGAGCGGGAGGGGGGAGCGCTTCGGGCGTCCAGAGATTCACACGGCCCAACTCTGTCGCTGGTTCGCCCTCCAGGTACATCACGCAGGAAGGCCACAAGCTGGAGACGGGCGCCCCGCGCCCCCCGGCCACGGTGACGAACGCAGTCTCCTGGCGGTCGGAAGGGATCAAGTACCGGAAAAACGAAGTTTTCTTGGATGTCATCGAATCCGTGAACCTTTTGGTAAGTGAATGTTTAGTACAGGCGTCTAGAAGCCAAATAAATTCATTTTTTTTTGGGCCGGGGGGGGGGTACCATTTAACAATCCAGGTACCAGGAAAAGTTAAATAAAAGGTGATCTGGCGCCAGAAGCACAGGGCGTGACGTACCCGCTTCCTTCCCATTTAAACAGCATGCTACTGTTAGGAATTTATAACGATGAGAAAAAAATTATTATAAGCATTAACAGACCCAAATGTGCTGAGATACATAAAGGTCTCAGTGACCTGGCAAGACTTGGCATAAGTGCACATTGCGGGGGTGTCATTTTACTTAGAACAACATTTGGCGGTTAGCCAGGAATAAGGAACGAACTTGAACTATCCAACAAACTGGGAAATAGGGTCAAGTCATTCTGGCTTTAATGGCCCAATGGCTCTAAGCCAAGAACATGTGCCATGAACAGGCCCGTGCAGGTACGTGTGGGCACATGAAGGGGCATACAAAATACGCAAATCTGAGATCATACAGACCATACAGAGAGGATATAAATCATGGGAAACCATTTGAACTCTGTCCAGACCGGCAGGGCGTGATCTGTACAATGGATCACCCAAGCCGCTCTGAACCCTTAAGCAACAGGCGTAAGAATTCATACTAATCATATCTATGTTTTGTGTACTGCTGGCTTGCGAATTCCTTTCTGTATTTCTGTATCCCTGTCTATGTCTAATAAAACCCTTGCTATACAACTAACTCTCATCAAGAACCACCAAAACTAATCAGATGGTGCATTGGCAATATTTTTAAGAAACATCTTAAAACTTATCACTACAAATCCTTGGCAAAAGTTCCTTCTTTGAGGCTTCTTCTTTGGCCTTTGACCGGCATCGGTTTCTGCCCCGACGTCTAGGTGAGCGCCAACGGGAACGTGCTACGAAGCGAGATTGTGGGGTCCATCAAGATGAGGGTGTTTCTTTCCGGCATGCCAGAGCTCCGCCTTGGCTTAAACGACAAAGTCCTTTTTGATAACACTGGCCGTGAGTATATCAGTGGCGGTTATCACACACACACACACCCCGGGGGGTGTCCTTTTGCCCACGTGCCTCCCTCTCCTCTGGAGATCTGGTACGGCCAGAGTCTGGGGAGTCTGGCCTCGGCCTGGCACATCCTGGATCAGGTTCAGGGCTTTTTTTGGGGGGGAGGGGTGCTGCTCCCATCCAAAGGAGCCACCCACCCTGAACCTCCAGATCTTCACAGGCTGTGACGGCAGAACCGAGGGACGCCCTCGGCTGAGCGCAAAGACTCCTCCGCGGTGGCATCCGGGAACCCAAATCTTGAAAGAAAAAAGATGTCCGAGGCCGTTCCTGGTCCTTGGGACGATCGCCCGGGCGTGCAGCCGCCCCTGGCGTTTACGACGGCCCACATTGTGACCTTCTCTCCTGGCGTTTCCTTCCTCGCCCCTCTCCCCCCCAAACTTGCAGGTGGGAAGAGCAAATCCGTGGAACTGGAAGACGTGAAGTTCCACCAGTGCGTGCGTCTCTCCCGCTTTGAGAACGACCGGACTATTTCGTTCATTCCTCCGGATGGAGAATTTGAACTCATGTCCTACCGCCTGAACACCCACGTATGTTCCTCTGAGCCCAGCATGTCAGAGCAACTATCTTATCTATCTATCTATCTATCTATCTATCTATCTATCTATCTATCTATCTATCTATCTATCTATCTATCTATCTATCTATCTATACCTTCCTTCTTTCCTTCCTATCTATCTATCTTCCTTTCTAATCTATCTATCTAATCTATTTCTTCCTTTCTAATTTCTCTCTTCCTTCCTTCCTTATCTATCTGTCTGTCTGTCTGTCTGTTTCTTCCCTCTTGCAGGTGAAGCCTCTGATCTGGATTGAATCGGTCATTGAGAAGCATTCCCACAGTCGGATTGAGTACATGATTAAGGTGAGTTGAGTCCAGGGCCGGTGGCTGGGACACGAGGTAGCCGCCTGGGCTCAGATCACTGCCTCGAACCAAGGAGGTCAGACTGGATGGCCTCACAGCCTCGCCTTCCGACTCCATCCTTGAGTTATAGGACCCCCGTGGCACGGCGGTGAAACGCCTGTGCTGCAGCTAAAACTGTCCTCACGACCCGGGGGTTCAATCCCAGGTAGGGTTCAATCCGAGGTGGGTAAAATGAGTCCCCAGCTTGCTTTTTTTGGGGTGGGGTGGGGGGCGTGCAATGTGTAGCCTGCATCCTGCAATTCAGGATCACCGAACTTCAGCCCTCCTGAGGTTTTGCACCGCAACTCCCAGCATTGTAAGCTTAGATTGCCAATGACAAAGGGACTGTGGGAGTTGCCGTCCAAAACATCTGGGGGGCCGACATTTCGACATGCCTGCTGTAATTAAAACTGCAAACCACCCAGAGGTGACGTGAAGTGGTATGGGGTGGCACGTAAGCAACCCGCTCTGCTTTTTGCTTTTCTGCTTTGCCCGGACGCTCCTCAGGCCAAGAGTCAGTTCAAGCGCCGGTCGACGGCCAACAACGTGGAGATCCACATCCCGGTCCCCAACGACGCCGACTCGCCGAAGTTCAAGACCACCGTCGGGAGCGTCAAGTGGGTGCCCGAAAACAGCGCCATCGTGTGGTCCATCAAGTCTTTCCCGGTGCGTTGGTCGCGTGTATGTGTGTGTGTGTGTGTGTTTGCTTCAGGGCTGGGGGCGGACGGGGGGGAGGCTAAAAGGCGACCTCGGATGACCTCCCGCTTCCCCGCAGGGAGGGAAGGAATACCTGATGCGGGCCCACTTCGGGCTCCCCAGCGTAGAAGCAGAAGACAAAGAAGGGAAACCTCCCATCAGCGTCAAGTTTGAAATCCCGTACTTCACCACGTCCGGGATCCAGGTGAGTCGGGTCCATTCCCCCTTCTAAGGTTTGGGACGGCTTGTTCCCCCCTGTCCCCCAATGGTTTTGGCTCTAGGAGCACCCCGAAACCTCTAAAAATATCAAAAGAGGAGGATAAAAACCAAACCACCTAGAAATACAGTAATACCTCGTTAAGACGAATGCCCCTTAAGACAAAAAAAAAATTCGTTACGACAAATGAAATGTCCACGAATAGGAAAAACTTCGTAAGACGGATTTTCCTATGCTTCACAAGATGGATTCAGTGCCTTTCTGTGGGAAACCGCATTAAACCGGGTTGCGTCGGACGGATTTCCGTAGGGCGAATTGACCTGTAGAACAAATTACGTTCGTCTTCCGAGGTACCACTGTATACGTATTTCCAGGGTGTCTTCACCAGAACAGAGCCAGAGAGACAGTTTTCCAGGGGTTGTATTTTTTATTTATTTAATTTTTTGCCTGAGCGTGGAGCGTGGAACCATTCTTTTATGCCATGGGGGGGGGGGGGGGAATAGCGGATATTGGTCCTGCGGATAGTGGAGAACTAAACCCGTGTTGTTGTTTTTTAAACTCCACTCTCAGAAGCGATACATTCGGTTCTGTACGTTTCCGCCGAATGTGAGCTCGAGTGTCCGGCTCGCGTCCCGTCGATGAGCTGGATTTAAACGGCCGTTGGGGCTGACCCCCCCTGTCTTCTTTGCTTTAGGTCCGCTATTTAAAGATCATAGAGAAAAGCGGGTATCAGGCCCTGCCCTGGGTGCGCTACATCACCCAGAACGGAGGTACGTCTCCTGAGATCCTTGTTCTGGCTCGCCGGGCTCGGCCGCCTCCCATCCTGTTACTTCTGGTGCTGAGCGATATCGGAGGGGAACGGCGGGGGTGTGTGCCTAACCTTGTGGTGGAGGGGGGGTGGCGACACTTCCCCCCCGAGATGGGAGGTTTTCTGAACGGAGGACCAACTTTCCTCGGAACTGGCTGGCCAGCGAGAAGTGCTGAACCTCTGCAAGGTGGATGATCGCCCACAGGGCTATGGGGAAAAATGTGAATTTTAAGGGGCACATAGAGAAGTTGAGTGTCCAGATCCCGCAAGGTGCCAGTCCCCATCTCTTTGGCTCCAGTGAGGCCTCCTCTCGGGTTCCCGTGTCCGGGGAGGACTCGGACAAGTTGGGGACCAGTTCAGAGTCGACAGGAGAGCTCCCTTCGAAGACTTAAAAGTTGGTCCTACCAAGGAGAGGAACTTCCTGACTGTTAGACTAGTACGACAACAGGACCTGGCACCTTGGGGGGGGGGTGAGCGCTCCAGCGCTGTGGCGGTATTCAAGACAATGATCTGGGTCCCTGCCTTGAATGCAGGGGGGTGGGGTGGACTGGATGGCCTCAGGGTGGCCCCTTCCGACTCCATCCTCCTTTTAGAGGTCCCATGAGCTCTGCAGAATCATCCCTCCCCATATAAACGACCGTTGCGTAGGGATAGATCCAGAATTGCCGGATTTAAAGCTCCTCCGGTTGACGGCCCAGAAGTTGGGGGTTCGAATCCTTCCACGGGTGCCTCCCTTGGCAGGGGCTGGATTGGATGATCTCGAGAGGGTCCCGACCTCCTAAGACGACGAGGGCGTGAAGCCTCCTGATTAAAATGCCCTCCTGTTCGGTCCTAGATTACCAGCTGCGGACCCAGTAAACGGAAGGAAGCCGGCCGCCGCGGACGTAAACGGAAACCCCTCTGGATCGGGAAAAGTTTGGTGCGGGCTTCTCGGAAGGCATCGGACTGCGTCCCATGGTTTAGTTTTGTCATTTTTCTCTGCCTTCTTCAGTATTGTTGACGTTAGAGAGTCAGGAAAGAGGAAAAGTTAGACGCTAATGTCGGAGAAAAGCCACCCTGGTCCGTAGATTAGGTTTCTTCTGGAGCCCCCCGCCACGAGACAAACCCCTCTCTCTTGTACCCTAGGTCCTAAAACTACGAAAACGGAAAGAAACCCCCAGATATGTATTTCTATAAATGGCATCCCGGAAAACCTCGTTGGCAGTCTTAGAAACGGCATTTCACAGAGAACGGACTGTGTTGGGGGGGGCGCAACGTCGCCACTTGAGAAGCCGCTCTTAAAACAACTACTTTTTCTCCGCTTGGCGACTAGCTGGTCTCTCTTTGGTCGCTCGAGATGTTACATAAGGGTTTAGCGATGTCTCTTGCCAATTTGTGTGTGTGTGTGTGTGTGTGTGTTTCGTCTCCATTCCAAACAGCTGCGTTGCCACTTTTGTGACCCCCCCCCCGTGTGTGTGTGCTGGGCAACTGTAGTGAGCCCGTATATCTCACTTTGGAGCTGACCTCCCGTATCAGCCTCCCTGGTTTCCACATCTGCAGCCTGAAAATTAACTCTTCATTTAAAAAAAAAGGCAATGTTAAAAACAAAAAACTAGACATGCGCCTTCTTTGCATCGTTTCCCCACAAATGGCCATTCGAAGAAACCAGGGGGGTCCTGCTTGACCATCCTCCAGATGTTTTGGACCACAACTCCCACAGTCCTTTGTCATTGGCAATCTAGGCTTAGAGTTCTGGGAGTTGTGGTCCGAAACATCAGGAGGGCCAAAGGTTTGCCACCGCTGTGTTATGTATTCTGACTGAAAAAAACAGCGGGGGGTCTCTGGCTCCATCTAGTGGCCGCTTTTGTTAATACACTGGAAATATGTATTTCTGAAGTGGGGGGGGGGGGAACCCACCCTGTAGAGAGTGTTTGTTATTATCTACGGCTTTCATCATCTACAGAGGAGGGGCGTGGAAGTACAATCCCTGTGGATACGGGAGCAAAACTCAAGCTTTGTTGATTCGGGGGGGGGGGTGGGTGTCTGTCAGAAATGTGCGGAAAATGTGTGTTGAAAAACGCAGGCGGTTTTGTGAGATCGGAGGCGGGCGGGCCATTCCCTACACGCGACCCAAAGACGTAAGATCTTGGTTACCTTCCTTTAACCCACCACCCTCTCTCTCGCCTGCCGACATGTCTGCGTGCCTCATGCCTGTGAAAAAAGCTGTACCTGTTACCTAAATATCAGTTTTAAAATAAATAAATAAACCGAACATTCCCTGGCTGTGACGTCGAACCCTTTAATCCCGCCTCCAGGGGGTTCTAGGATATTTCAGCGAGGTGTTTTGCCGAAGTTGAGACAGCGAGGATGAGTTCGAGGTGTTTGGCGGAAGAGTGAGCTTTGTTTTAAAAGAAAAAAAGTTGCACTCCCTCCCTCCGCGCGCATGCGTGAAGACCCAAACCTAAAATTTAAGGGCAGAGGCTTTAGCGGAAGGCCCAAGAGATGAGGACGACGAAACCGAAACAACAAAAAATATATGTAAACCGGGCTGGGCAGAACTTTAGACGACCCCTCGTGATCACGAATTGTTTTTACTGTTTTTGCGCAGTCTGCGTCATTTCCCTAAACACTGTATAGGCCAGGGAGTGGATTTTTAGATGAAAAACTCGCGACCCAACAATTGGGGTAGGGGATTTGACCGCCTCCTTCCTCTCTTAACGGATCGGCGGAATGAGAAGCGGGATTTTCTTTAGAGATCCTCGCTGGGTGCAAATAGGACCTTTGTATTTGCAGGGGATCAATTCTGACTCACCCCCTGTGGGTGCTGAAAACTGCGGATAAAAGAGAACATGAACTATAACGTGGGCTCTGCTACCCTCTAGTGGCCGGGTCTGGTAGATATGTCCTGAAAATACGTGTCTTGTCTTTTCATATTTTCAAGACCGTGGATACAGGTAGTTCACAATATTTGTCTCATATGGATGTTGGCTAAAATGGCATCGCCTACAGATTCAAGCATGGGGGCAAACCTTGTCTTTTCTGTCCATGTAAACGCGGGGCGGTTACCTCTCTCATGCCTCCTCCGACAATGCCAAGGAAGCTTGGCAGGATTCGATCTGCCAGGTGAAACCGGCAACACCAAACGGGTGCTCTCATAGAGTCAAATACCATACACATCCCATATCGACAGGGGATAGGTTCCAAGGGTGTGTGTGTGTGTGTGTGTGGATACTGAAATCCACAGATAATCGTGAATGCCACATATGTAGCATACTCAAGGCGGGGAGGGGGGGGGGGGCGCATCCCAGAAAAAAAAATATTTTAACAAGCGTTACCAGATACCATGGTACGTAAAATATCTTCAGATATGTAACTGCGTGGATACTGAATCCGTGGATACAGGGGTCCTGCTGTATCTTCATTAAAAAAAAAACAGTCCCCACCTGGAAATTCCAGGGCAACAACAGACCCATAAGCGTGGCCATCAGAAACCCCGGTGTTTGGAGAACAACCCTTTTATTATTATTATCAAAAGGACCCCGCCAACTGAAACCCTACAAAAGTCCCTTGGCACTCCCTTGCCGCTAGACGAGGGAGGGTGCTCTGAACAAGCCGGCAATGCGAGCTGCCTAAACGTCTGCGCTTCATCCGACCACTCGCGTTTTCCCTTTCCGACGCGCGGGAAATCGGCCAAGGAAAAGGCCACCCGGTGCCCAGTTACGGCTCAAGACGAGAAACGGCGATTTCTCTGACCGCACGTACCTTGGCCACCCTGGAGAGACGCTTTCCCCTCTTCCGGTCGCCTCCTCCGGCGCCATCGAGGCCCTTCAGCCAAACGCCTTGCCTTTCGGGGGGGGGGTTACGCGATCTCGTACGGTTCCGGAATAAACAGCACACTCCGGACGCACCGGCGCTTGTCCGAACCAGCAGCGTCCGCCCCCTTCAGCAGCCGACTCGGCCGTGGCAACAGATGTCGTCCGACGGAAATGCTCCAAACGGAGCCGAAGTTCTTCTCTTTTTTATTTTTTTACTCCGCTTCCTTGTTCCGCAGCAACCCAAGGATATGCTTTTCGATCACTTGTTGGACTGGAAGAGGAGAAATTAAATATTTCGTTGGTTGATCCACGTGGGAAACGCATTCAGTAGATCCCCTGTATCTGCAGGGGGATCAGTGCTAAGCCCCCGCCACAGTGTTTGAAAACTTTCAATAACAAATGCTCGTTTTACTAGCCAACGGTGTTCCCCCGCATTCTCTCTCACGGCCAGTTCTGGCCCTGACATCATAAGAAACATAATTTTTTTTTCGCAACCACAACCCATAGCATCGTCTGTGGATCCTTCGAGTGGCCAGCAGAGCTGTGGAGTCGGTAGATAAATGTTCCGACTCCGACTCCTAAGTTGTTTTGTACTTCCGACTCCGACTCCCCGACTCCAACTCCTCTGTATTAATATGCGAATGTATTTTATACATTCCTTGAACTATTGACGTTCCATTCCCTTCCCTTATACAAGTGTCTCTAGTCCTGCAAAAAACATGTTTACTTAATCCCTTATCACTGAGAGGCTAGGTTACCCAGGGGCGCTGCATAACAGCAGAAACACAACACTATGGAAAGTATAAGTATTGCCGCTCCTCATTGTGCGTTGCGTGCCATATAGTGAAACACATGAAAAGCATGCTTCTTCACGGTCACTTAACGCGTTCGCTTTGTGGTTACGTGAGGCACTGCATGCATTGGTCTTTATTCTTACAGTAGAGAAGTCAGTAATTATAACTTTTTGTGAATTGGGACATTTAAACTTGCTTTAAAAAAAAAAACTCCAATCTAAATTTAGTAGGAGTCGGAGTCAGAGTCGGTGCATTGTTTGCCAACTCCGACTCCGACTCCAGGTACCCCAAATTTCCTCCGACTCTGACTCCTCGACTCCGACTCCACAGCCCTGGTGGTCAGTTCGGGGGACTTCGTCTCTAAAAATCTATTTTTTAGGGTTGGGTGGATTTCCCCCCCCCCCCCGCCGCCTTTAATATTTTTGTAACGCTTTCAATCCGTGGCTATGTGGGACAGCAGGTATCGATCTTACAGATCCCGGGGGATCCGGCAGGACTAAAATCTCATCTTCCCAGAATGAGGATTCGGCCCAAAAGAATTTCCCAGAAAAGGATGCCAGGTGCCGCATTCCCCAGGGGAAATACGATGCCAAACGGAGCTGTTGAGCGGCCACTTTAGAGGCGAGGGCGGCCTGGGGTGACCCCCTGCGGGCAACCGAGACAAGGGGCTGGTGGCCCCAAACGTACCTTTTCGGTGTCCCAACGCCACCGCGAGGTCCATGGGTGTGTAACCGGAGTCGGCCTCGATCGTAAGGTCAGCCCCTCGAGCTGCAGCGACACAGGGGGAAAGGCAGAGGTTGGTACCAACGGGCGGCTTGTCAAGGCAGGACGAACCGCGAGGGAGGCGGGTTCGAGTTCCCCATGAACCAGGAAGCGCCCCGCCGGGCGTGAGAATACAGCTTCCCGGCGAGATTGAAAATAAAAATATTCCAACTGACTGTGTTATTGCGTGGGTCTAACCAGACAACATCTTCAGGTTGCCATTGGGAGAGAAACCGTGTTCTGGTCAAACGCAGAACCAAAAACCCGCATGTTTCTGTGGACGTCTGTCTGCCCATCTTATCTATAGCATTCACTCTTATCCACGGATTTCGGCATCCGCAGGAGTGAGGGGAGGGCTGGCTTAGGGAGCAACTCCCCCCCGGGACTTACCCAACAACGCCTCCACACACTTCACGTGGTTCCCGCGCACGGCGTAGAGAAGGGGCGTCCCTCCGTTCTGTGAAGAGAATTGATAAGACTCGATGGGAGGGTGGCAACGACAAATCTCGCTGCGGCCGGCGAGAGGATGCCCACTCCCAAGTAGCTTGACAGGAAAAGACAGGCCGTTCCCTATAAGATCTCCCCTGTATCTGCCAATCCCCTTATCCACGCTCTGGTGACCCCGCTCGTTTGGGTGCGGTAGAACTTCCCCGGACAAGTTCACGGAGAACAAGGGTCTCTCAACGGCTATGATTATCGATGCCTATAAGAACCACCTCCGGGTTGGAGAGAGAGAGGCAGGAGATCTCTCAACGCCATTTGCAGGGACTCTCATCAGCAGGTGAAGACATCTGCTGGGGAAGGCCCTGAAGCAAACGGTGAGCCGCTGTGCGAGACAGAACGCTGGACTGGATGGGCTGTGATGGCCTGTCCCAGCAAAGCTGTTCTTATGTTCTGAAGTTGACCGCCGGTCAAACACTTCTCAACTACCCCTCAAGGAAACCCCACGAGCTGGTACAAATCGGAAGTCGCCCGCGCCATGGCCTTCTGTCCATCGGCGCAGAGTTGATACTGCCGCCCCCCAACGGTTCTCGGGGCTGGAGGTTCGATCCCAGCGGGCCGGCCGGGGGTGGACTCAGCCTGCGATCCTTCCAAAGGCAGGGGGCCCTTCCCGAGCGGGCCGCGAATTACCCAGTCGTACGTGTTGATGTCCACATTCTTCTCCAGAAGCAGCAGTGCTATGTCGGTGTAGCCGCCAGTGGCCGCCAGGGACAAGGCACTCTCGCGCTCTTTGGCCAGGGCGTGGGGGTTGGCTCCCTGCAGGAGAGCACACGCACGGTGGGCAGGTGGCCTGGGCGTGGGGGGGGGGAAACCCAGGCCCCCCTGCTCCTCCCCGCGACTGGGCTCCCCGGCGAACTTACCCACTCCAGCAGGCTACGCACGGCCTCTATTTCCCCGAACGCCGCCGCCCACATCAACGGAGTGAAGCCTCTCTCGTCGGGCCTGTTCAACAGGCTCTCCCCTGCCAACGAGAATTCGGGAAGTGTTTCCTTGCGAAACGAGGCGTCCTCCGCCCAGCACGGGGGGGGGGGGGGAGATGAAGAATCTGCAACGGACCGCTTTGCCTAGGAAACGTGCAGCTACATGGCCACGAGGCAGCCGGGCGGGTTCTCCTTGTCGCCACGCTGGACTCTCTGGAGAAAGAGAGCCCCCTCTGTCCCTCCATGAAAGCTGGCGCACCCGGGGGAGGGGGGAACCACGCACCTTTGCGTAGATTCTCCTTGAGAAGGGTGAGCTCCCCTTGGGCTGCCAGCTGGTGGACGGACAGGGCTGAGGAGGCGGAAGAAACACAACTTTTGAGCACGAAAACGGCTTAAGATGAAAACTGATTTAATGATTCGCTCTGTTCAGTTTCAGTTCAGAGGGCTTCGGAACTCCCTGCCACTGGAAGCCAGGCCGGCCCCGTCTTTGCTTCGAAAGCCTTTTATCGGCATCGCTTTTTGTTTATCCCTGGTCGGCGTGGCCTTGGCTTCCCCCTTTTTAGTACCTGCGTGCTGGCTGTTTCCTGCTTTTTAAAACCACGGCGGCAGCCTGGTTAAAGAGTTAGCAAGTTGAAAAAAAATCTCGAATAAATAGATAAGGAAAATAAAGAAATAAAGGCATCCTAAAACGGCCTTCCTCTCCTTGGTTTGAGCGGCAAGTACCGTGTTTCCCCGAAAATAAGACACTGTCTTATATTTATTTTTTCTCAAGAAGACACACTAGGGCTTATTTTCAGGGGACGTCTTACTTTTTATTAAGTATAATATGCTTTAATGTCAGCCCTGCACACAACCATAGCCACGCCCATCACTAGGTCTTATTATCAGGGTAGGGCTTATATTTAACAAATGCATAGAAATCCTACTAGGGCTTATTTTGGGGGGAGGTCTTATTTTCAGAGAAACAGGGTATGGGCAAGAACAGGGTCGCCGACGAACAAGTACTTAAAATGCCTTCCAAATTCTCATGCCTCCCTCATTTGCCCCTCTGATGAAGACCTTCCGTTCCGCCTCCGTGGATGCACAGATGCCCGCTTCCGACACCATTTTGTCCGCTAGAAAGAGGAGAACTCACTGTCCAAGGTGGCGGGGAGCGCAGAGACTTCGTTCCCTCGCTGGCGATTCGTCAGGGTGGTTGAGAGCTTTGGAATGCCGCCGCCTGCGTTTCCAGGGGGGAGAAAACAAGAATCAGAGGCAAATCCAAGCGAGGAGCTAAGAAATCACGCCGTCATTTTTTCTTTTCTGTACCTCAACACAACATAATAGCGTATATCCCCATGGTTTATTTAAATTGATTTTAACATTGTGATCGATTGGTTTTGTTTTACATTTTGTTTGTCTAGCTGAATAATATGGATTTTTCTTTGTTGTGAACCGCCCAGAGTTCCTTTGGAAAGTTGGGCGGTCTATAAATATAAATAAATAAATAAATAAATAAATAAATAAATAAATAAATAATATCTTCTTCTTCATGTCCGCGTAGAACGTTGGCGATCAGTAGCCTGAACTGGTTTCTAGCTAAATTAAGTAAATGCGTAAAAATATAAATTATGTAATACAGTGGTACCTCATCTTACGAATTTAATCCGTTCCGAATGCATGCTCTTAAGTCAAACTACTCTTAAGTTGGTGTACCTATCTAAATAATTGAAAAAAATAAGTTGAAACATGGAAAAAATATTTGTAAGTCAAGCAGACTATATCTAAAATTTGTAAGGTAGCAGTTAAAACGCCAACAGTTTTCTACTCTTAAGTCGAATTGTTCTTAAGTCAAGGTACCACTGTATATAATATTGCACAGTATTATATTGCATGTTGTAATTGTAGCGGACCCCACCACCCAATGGGACAGATGCTAAGAAAAAGAAGACCATTATAATTATATAAAATTATGCAATACATACATTGCAATCACTATTAGCTTTCCAGCTCCGGGAACTTACCATCGGATGCCTGCGTCCCTTCCTCTGACGGGTCATCTTTTCTCTCCGAATAAGAGTACAACTGCACGACCGCGGAGGTGTCCTCTTCTCCATCGCTAGAAGATCCTTCCAAGTCCGTGGCCGACGCGATCTGGGTCATTTTCCCAGCGGCAGCTTCCCTGAGGACATTCCAGCCTGTCCCGAAAGCCTGGGAAATGACAGGGGATTCAGAAACATAACAGAAAACGTTAATGTGGCCTACCTTACAAGGTTGGCACCAGAGTCCCATAAACAGGCACAGCCAGCGGCCACGTCTTAGGGGAGTTGTAGTCCATGAACCGCAGTGGCACCCAAAGGGTCTATAGGGGCCAGCAAGGCTCCCAACCTCGGGTGCCCCCCCCGGCTGTTCCCGGACTACAACTCCCAGGAGCCACCATGATCATCTGTGCTTGGCCAGGGCTTCTGGGAGTTGTAGTCCAAGAACAGGAGGGGTGGCTTAAGGCGCTAAACCAGTCACTCCCAATCCGGGGGTTCACACACACACACACACACACACACACCTAGCAGGGGTCCTTGGACTACAAACCCCTCCCCCAGAAGCCCCCCAGGGAGCACATCGGGGTGGCGGCTGCGGCGGCTGGGATTTGTAGTCCGAGAACACCCAAGGTATCCACCCACCCACCCATCCACCCATGTTCGTGGGTGCTACATCTGGGTGTCCCTGGCAAGGGGGTGGCGGCTGCGGCTGCTGGGATTTGTAGTCCGAGATACCCAAGGTATCCACCCACCCACCCATGTTCGTGGGTGCTACATCTGGGTGTCCCTGGCAAGGGGGTGGCGGCTGCGGCTGCTGGGATTTGTAGTCCGAGATACCCAAGGTATCCACCCACCCACCCACCCACCCATGTTCGTGGGTGCTACATCTGGGTGTCCCTGGCAAGGGGGTGGCAGCTGCGGCTGCTGGGATTTGTAGTCCGAGATACCCAAGGTATCCACCCCACCCACCCACCCACCCATGTTCGTGGGTGCTACATCTGGGTGTCCCTGGCAAGGGGGGGGGGTCCTCGGACTACAAACCCCAGAAGCCCCCACCCCAGGCAGCACATGGGGGTGTGTGGCTGGCGGCTGCTGGGATTTGTAGTCCGAGGAACCTGGCGCGGAGGAGAGACTCATCATCATCCTTCCCCCTTCCTTCCCCTGGAGAGCCCGAAAGGGGCAAGAGCCAAACCGAACTCACCACTAGGCGACGCTGCCCTTTCTCTCCCCCCCCCCAAACCGCCGCCGGGGGGAAAAAGAAAGTAACTTTTCCTCCCGCCGCTAACAAAGCCCCTCCCCTCCCCCCCCCGCCCGACGAGCAACTTCCGCCTCCCCAGCATGCACCGCGGAGCTGGCGTCCCCTATGACGCGTTCCCGGAAGCGAGCGCTTACCGCGCCACGGGATTGGCTGGCTCCCGGAAGGGCAGAAGAAGGGCGGAAAAAGGGCACCGAATCCGGGCCCCGCACACCCACTTCCGTTCCGAGACCGGAAGGGACCCGCTGTCCCGAAAGTGTCCCCCCCTTCCACCCGCCCACACAGCCTCCCTCAACTTTGAATGTGGGAGCCCGAGGGGAAACTGAGGACTGGGGGGTGGGTGGGCCTTAAACCGCCTCACATATTGGGATTTGACCCCCCCCTCACACACACACAAGCACTTCAAAAATTAAAACTGGCTAGGAACGTTTGTTCCTCGGGTGCGGTTTTCACATCGGACTCATTAGGGAGACGTACCGAATCTCCCGGAAGTGCCGCCGCCGCTTCCGGGGCGTTCCGGAAAAAAATCAGACTTCCTGGTTTGGGCGCCTCCGCCCCCTGTCGGCGGGCGGGCGAAGCGAAGCGAAGCGTTGGCCATGGAGGAGCCCGAGATGCAGCTGAAGGTGAAGAAAGGTAACGGCGCCGGGGAGGAACGCGTTGACAACTTGGCGCGTTACTAACGCGATCCTCGCCCAACCTCATTATGGGGAAGTCTAAAAGGGGGGGGGAGGGAGGGTCGTCGTCCTTGGACTACAACTCCCAGAAGCCCCGGTCCCAACGCAGCCTTTTGGGTGTTGTAGTCAAAAAACATCTGGGGACACCCCCCCCCAGGTAGGGAGGGGACAGACCGGTTGGAGCAATGATTCCCATCTTGGGGGGGGGGGTTCCCCTGCAGGCGATCTTAGACTACAAGTCCCATGAGCCTCTACCACCACCTGCGCTGGGAGTTGTAGTCCAAAGGCATCTTGCGGGGGGGGGGAACACCCCATGTTGGGAGCTGGTGGGCTAGAGCTTTTGGGGGGGGCGGGGGGGTCACCCTGGGGCTCATGGATGACAAATCCCAGAAGTCCTGGCCAGCCAGCACAACCAATCCCAAAGGCTTCTGGGAGTTGTAGTCCAAGAACATCTGGGGATACCCCCCCCCCCAGGTAGGGAGGGGACAGACCGGTTAGAGCAGTGATTCCCATCTTGGGGGGGAGGGGGTTTCCCTGCAGGCGATCTTGGATTACAAGTCCCATGAGCCTCTACCACCAGCTGTGCTGGGAGTTGTAGTCCAAAGGCATCTTGGGGGGTGGGTGGGGACACCTCATATTGGGAGCTGGTGGGCTAGAGCTTTTTGGGGGGTGGGCTGGGTCACCCTGGGGTTCATGGATGACAAATCCCAGAAGTCCTGGCCAACACAGCCAGTCCCAGAGGCTTCTGGGCATTGTAGTCCAAGCAGATTTCCATCCTGGTGGGGTTGGCGTGCATGAATTAATTATAGAAGAGGTGTGTGGGTGGGGGAAACACACCACATTTTTTTTCCTCCTGTCGTGAAGTGACCGACAAGTTCACGGAGAGCATGTACGTTTTGGCCAACGAACCTTCCGTCGCTTTGTACCGGCTTCAGGAACACGTCAGGAGGTCCCTCCCAGAACTGGCTCAGCACAAGGTCTGTTTTTTTATTGCCATTCCGAACAGAGAGATGGAAACTGGGTTTAAAAAAGAAGAACTCTTTAAAACGGCCAATGAAACCAGTGAAGCTAAGAGATGACAAGGGGAGGTGGGACCCTTCCTTGCCTTAATTTCCTGAATGGCACACAGAGGACACAATTTCCTGGGATGGCGTGCGGAAAATATGATTTCCTGCCAGGGGATAAAGGTAACGGACGCAGGACTGACCTATTTCCCCCCCCCCCAAAAAAAAAACACCAGGAAAGATCCGTGTGCTTTCTGTCTCTACAGGCTGACATGCAGAGCTGGGAGGAGCAGAGCCAAGGGGCCATTTACACCGTAGAGTACGCCTGCAGGTACGCGTGGGCCTGAGAACGTTAAAAACGTTGAGAGAGAGAGAAATCTTAGAAGTATATACTTCTAAAGATGAAGTTACCGGTTGTCTCGGCTCCTATATCGGGTCCTATATTGAGTCCCAAAATTAAACACACACAGAGAGAGATTGGGGGGGTGGGGGGGGAGAATATGGGTTGGTTATCGTGCAGGCCGTCTGCTCTCTAACACTGTCCTTCCGCTCTCTCCTGTTCCAGTGCCATCAATAACATGAAGGACAGCACCGTCTACTTCAAGAGTATCGAGGGACTCCTCAGGCACGCCACGGCGGTGAAGGATCGGCTGAACACCACCGGCCGGTAGCTAAAACCATCCCGGGGCGCTCCTCCTCCTCCCCCCCCGGCCGATTCCCGTAGACGCCCAAGGTGGCCGGCCTGCGGTCTCTGGAGGCAGGGCACGGTCGTGCTGGCATCCAGAGGCAGCTATTTAAACACGACAAAATCAGTATCGCTCCCATTGATCGGAATGAATGCCCAATGAAGCCGGCGCCGGAAGAACGGGTGTTGTCAATGGGTGGGAGTGGGGGGGGGGAAAGCCCGTGGATATGAGGGCCCTGCATTACTTCTTTGTCAAGCAAAAATAAATTCTCTGTCCTCTTATCAGGCCAGGTGGCAATATGGAATATGTATATACCGCTGCCTATGAAACAAGCGCCTTGAAGCAGGCCTTTCGGGAGAAGGAACGGAAGCTGGCGTGAGTCGCAGAGCCGTTGATAAGTTCAGGTGGTTCTTTAAATTTGCCACGCTGAGAGTTAGTTATATAGCAAGGGTTTTATTAGACATTCACAGGAATACAGAAATATAGAAAGTATAGAGCAAGGCAGCATAGCAAAGCACAGATATGATTAGTATGAATTCTTAAGCCTTTGCTTAAGGGTTCAGAGCTGCCTGGATCGATCCATTGTACAGATCACGCCCTGCTGGTCTGGGCAGGGTTCTAATTGCTTCTCATGATTGTTATATACTCTCTGTATGATCTGTATGATCTCAGACTGCCGTTATCTTGTACGCCCCTTCAGTGCCCGCACGTACCTACACGTGCCTGTTCATTAGCTCATAGCCAGTTGGCCATTAAAGCCAGAATGACCTGACCCAGTTTGTTTGATAGTTCAAGTTGGTTCCTTATTCCTGTTCTCAGCAAAAGGACACCCCCGCAATCTGCGGTTATGCCAAGTCTTAGAGGAAGGGTCACTGAGATCTTATGTTTTCTCAGAGAAATGTGTCTAACACCCACAGTCGGGTTTGTTAACACTTCAATAATGCTTATAATAATTTCGACTTTTCTCATAAATTCATATCACCGTTTTGAAAACGACGCTTGGAAGACAAAGCTTGCTTTCGTTTTTGTTTTAATTGTTATCGGGCAGCTGCTAGATCGCCTTTTACAGAAATTTTTGCCAGCACTGAAATCACTCCGTGGTTTAGTAGGCTCACTGTATGCTGGTTCTGTTTAAAGGCTCCCTGGAGTGGCGATATGCCTGGGGAAATAATCTTTCGGGCAGCGTCTAACCTTCAATCAGCAGGGCTGGAAGGGACCTCGGGAGGCCATCCAGTCCAGCCCGTGTCAAGGGGAGATTTGAACTCCCAGCCTCTGCCTCCATGGCCACAGACCTAACCCACTGAACTATCCAGCAGTTATACGGGGGACAGGGGAGGGCACTTTTAGGGCCTCTTTCCCAGGCTTCCCCTCTCTACCTTGTGGCAGTGAGTTCCGCCTGCCCTGGGCAGGAAGCCAGAACCCTTACTAGGCTTCCAAACGTGGCCTCTAGTTTTGGAAGGCTTCGCCCAAGATAAAAAAACATTCCACCTCACACCAAGGTCGAGTCTTTCCCAGATCCTACGGGTTTCCGGGAAAGGACGTTCTTCATTTCCCGGGTGACCCCGTTCCACGGTTTCCCGTGCGCTCGCAGGAGGCCAGAATCCGGCGACAGCGTGCAGTGCATTCGGGGGGCGCCGCAGCTCTCTTTCTCTGAAGCCGGGTCGCCGCTCCGGGACGAGCCCAGGTTGCTGGCCGCCGGGGTGCCGTCCGGCGACTTCTGCTCCGCGCCCGGCAGGTACGAGAACTCCCGGTGGATCTCGGGACGGGGCCGGGGAGACGCCACGTTCCTGGCGTTGTTGAGGTGCTCAGCTGCAGGGGCCTCGCAGGCCGAGTCGTTCTCATAGAGGGTGTGCGAGAACTCCCCTTGGCTGCCCCGCGCCGTCCGGGAAGCCCGGAGGAGCGCGTGAGTGGCCGTCAGGACCAAGACCACGACGCCGGAGGAGAGGATGCAGGCGCTGGTGATCCCCACCTCTAGTTCAAAAGCGACCAGCGTGTACATCGAGAGAGCTGCCATTTAGGAGAGAAAAGCAAATGTCTTGGATTTCTGAACCATGCATTCTCTTATCTCATCATCAAATATACGGAAGGATTAACGGGGTGGCCCTATGTCGGTTTTACTAGCCTTAATGCGGCATCTGACTCTGTTCCAAGATATTGCCTTTATGGGGGGGGGAACCCTTCATCCAGTAACCTCTCCATATCCACAAGCAATTGGCTCAAAGTTCCCTGCGGATACTGAAAAAATTTGGAAAGAGCAAACCCTATTCATTGCATGGTCTCTGGCTCCCTCCAGTGGCCAGGGCTGGTCAATGCATACATCTACTACTTCCTGTGGAGGTTTTAATGGAGTATTCTCAGGTAGCGGATAAGTGAAGTAGCAGATATCGAGTCCGCAGATACACGAGTCCCACTCTCTTGACTTGTGCTTGTTAGAGAAAATTCAAGGTTTCCTTGAAGATCAGAAATGGCCTTTCAGGTGAAGGGCCTGAGAGATGAAGTTACCAGAACTGGCCGCAGGAGGGAGACAGAGACCAGGCTGTAGATCTTGTTTGCTATTATCTGCATTTTGCAGCATCCGCAAGCAGGGAATAGCTCGGAATGGATAAGGCGCTCCTAGTGGATTGGAGATGAATGCTCCTGGCAGGGAGACAAATAGGTGTGTTCTAGGTGAAGTCTGCACTTTCCCAGAAAGCAAATATCGGGTTAGGGTTAGGGTGCCACCTTGCATCACCGGAGGGCTGGACCCATTGAAAGGAGGAGGAGAGGAAAGTAAGAGACGGTTTAACTCCAAAAAGGAAGCCACTGGGATGAGCTAAGCAAAGCCCAACAATCGTTCATGCAAACCAGAGCTGCTCTGAGCCGGGGAGACGCTTACCCGCAAGGTAGGCTGAGACCCCGCAGCAAAACAAGCCGACGGCGACGTGCCGCACCGGACGGCTCTCCATGAGGAACCACTCGCCCCTGCGAGACCGAAGAGGAGAAATCGGAGTTACGGCTTTGGGCACCTCTCAGTATCCGCTGATTCCCTTATCCACGGGCGGGACACATTCTAAGGGGAAATCCTAAGGAACTTGGTTCGCTATTATCTGGGTTTGTTTTTTTTAAAAAAATCTTGTTTTGTCCTCCGTACTTTCTCTTAATTTCTCTCGCCCCATCCTGTCTTCTCCTTCGCCCCCTCTCTCGGCCCGAGGCAAGGCAAGGATGCCCCCCCCCCGTGAAGGTGCCCGGGTGGCCACCAGGCCAGTGGCTGAAAAAAAAAACCCTTTGCTGGACAAGGCTCATCGCCCAAGCCCGGGCGGCCTTTCCCTGCACCGTTGGCCGCGAGAACAGAAGGAGCTTTGTTTTCAGGGGGTGGCGGTGGCGGAGGGAGAGGCTCGTCGGGGGGGGGGGGCGGCCACAAACTTTGTTTGCCGAACTTGCGTTGTTGTTGTGAAGGATGGGGAAAAGGGCCCCTCGGGGTGGGGGTTGGGGGTTGGAGAGAGACTATCCAAGGAATTAATTCATCGTGACAGCCTTCCCACTGGTGGACGTGAGCAGGACTCCTAATGAGCCCAGCCCGTCCGCATGGAATTTTACTTTGCCCCTTGGCCAACGGCTCGCTGTTGCCGTCAGCCTGCATTATAATCGCTCGGCCCCGTTACAGCCGCGATGAATCCCGTTGACCTTCACGGGCCCACGAGGGCATATCCTGACCCCCCTCCATGGGTCCCACCATGGCCAAATCTGCCTTCGGGGGTTTTCGGGGAGAAAGGCCGGGCGGAAATATTTTAAATATATCTAATAAAGGACCCATCCCCGGTCTTCTGAGGTGGCACAGGGTGCGGCCTCCGAAACGCGAGCTCCAGGCCTCTGTCTCGGCAGGTATCCTGGGACGTTTGCAAAGTCACCCTTGTTGGTCGTCAAAATGGCCTATATCTTGCCATAATCTGCATTGGTTTCACCCACCGGTGGGGCAACCCATCCGCTGGGGACTTCAGAGGCCCTCTGGGACCACTGCACGGGCCTCCCTGGCTCCCACTTTTTTTGGTGGAGATTAAAGAGACTCTGGAACGCATCGCCAAACACCAGCTCAGGTTTACGGAGGCCGCGTTTTAACGCTTGGGGAATCCTCTTTTCGTCTGTTTTAAAACAAAAAAATTCCCTTCCCGTTGCATCGCAGCTCACCCTGGGCCCCTGTACCAGGATCAGTGCTGGCAAACCGATGGCACGAGGGGTGCCAAAGGTGGTCCTCGGAGCCCTTTCTGCGGGCACCCCGACATCGCCCCTTCACAGCCACCCGGATTCCGGTTAAATGGCTGCCTTGGCCCCTTGCGAAAAAATTAGTGGGTTCTGAATCGCCGTTGGGGCACCCGCTCTCTAAAAGGTTTGCGGCCACTGCCCTATATAGACCAGCGGTGGCAAACCTTCGGCAACCCCCCCCCCCCAGCGGTTTCGGACTACCACTCCCACACTCGTTGACCACACAGGCTGGGAGTTGTGGTCCAAAACAGCTGGAGTGCGGAAGGTTCCCCACCAACAGTGCCAAGACCTCATCCGCTAGCATGTGTGTGTGTGTGTGGGATGATGGGGGTAGTAGTAGACCCTCCTTCCCCAGCCTGGATCCAAATGGCCACCGAATCTGGCTCGCTCGATCTCATTTTTCTCCCTGCTCCGTCTTGTGAACTCCATCGGTCTCTTTCTTCTCTGTCTCTCTTCCTTCCCTCCCTTCCCCACCTAAATAAATATAAATTGGAGGGGGTGTCTTCCCTCCTTTGCCCCCAACCTTAAATCTTCCAAGGGGGAGAAATCAAGCCACCCACCCCCCCAAAAAGGAGAGAAGATGGAGAGAGAATCCCCAAAGGCTGTCCAAAAGTCTCCCTGTATTTGGGGTTTTTAAAAAATGTATTCCTTTGTTATTTGTCATGTTATTACATGTTGTAAACTGCCCAGAGTAGCCCTAAGTCTAGATGGGCGGTATAAAAGTAAAATAAATAAATACATAAATAATAGCCCAAGCCCTCCGGGGGAGGTTTTTGGGGACAGTGCTAAAGAGAGGGATCGTGTCATACTGAAGAGGGAACAGGTTTGTTTTCCATGGTTTCAGAGACTAGGACTTGGGGCAATGGTTTCAAACGACAGGAAAAGAGATTCCATTTGAACATTAGGAAGAACTTCATGACGGTTAGAGCTGTTCGGCAGTGGAATAAGATGCTGCCCCAAAGGAGGGTGGCAGAGTCTCCTTCTTTGGAGGTTTTTAAGCAGAGGCTGGGTGGCCATCTGTCGGGAGTCCTGGGATGGGGGTTCCTGCATGGCAGGGGGTTGGACTAGATGGCCCTTGGAGGTCTCTTCCAACTCTAGGATTCTAGGATTCTATGTTTACCCAGCGCTGCCAAAAACCCTTGTTTCTAACTAAAAAGGGAGCCTCATTAGCAATCGGATAGGACAGGGATGGCGAACCTATGGCACGGGTGCCAAAGGTGGCACACGGAGCCCTTTCTGTGGACACCCGACATCACCCCTTCATAACCACCTGTACACAGGTTAAATTACTGTATTGGCAAAAAAAAAAAAAAAATAGTGGGTTTTGAATTGCAGTTTGGGCACTCGGTCTCTAAAAGGTTCGCCGATGGCCATCACTGGGATAGGATATCCCGCGAGAGGGGCGGACGCGGGCGGATTAGAGACTCCCCGCCTGGGGCGCAGCTCGCCCAGCTCGCGGGCAAGGATGCAGGGACTCACCTGTCGGCGGGTCCCAATGAGGCGCCCCCTGGCGGTGCGCCCTGCTCCGCCCCGCAGTAGCCGTGCAAGAGGCTCAGAAGGAGCGCGCTGAGGCTGAGCGCCAGGCAGAGGGCGGCCAGGACGGTGGCGGCGGGCAGGAGGAAGAGGCGGCGGGCGCTTTCGGGGACCCCCCCGGGCCCGGCTCGCCCTCCGCCCTCCGCCCGGATCTGGAAGAGGAGCGTGGCGGCCAGGAGAGCCACCAAGCCGGCCACGGAGCCGAAAAGGACCAGCGCGCCTATTGCGCGCACCCCGTAGGTGGAGAGCGGCGCCATGGCCGGGGCGCGCGGGTGGCGAGGGACTTTCATGCGCCCAAGCCAAGAGGGAGGGATGGAAGGAAGGAGGCGCCTCCGGCTTGGGGAGGGGGATCCTGGAAAAGGGGTGGGTTTGGGGGGGGGGGAAGAGAAGCAGTCGCGGCTCCCCAGCGCCCCCAAGCGCCTTTGGACGCCGCGCCCGCCCGCGGAACGCCCGGCCACTTGGCCACGCGCCACGCGCCACGCACGGCGCGCCTCCGCTCCTTCGCCTTCCCCACTCCGTCCACGCCCAAAAAGGGGAACTTTTCCTCCCCACCCCACCCCACCCCCAAAATTAATTCGACCCAGCTGTCCAGCCCTCCCCCTCCCCTGTTTTTTTTGTTTTGTTTTGTTTCTGATCTCCTTTGTTGTTGTTGTTGTTGTTGCGGGTTTGGTAGCGCAAGAAAACGGACGGGCGACACAAGTTTCGCGGCCCGGCCCCAAATCTGCAAGGAGGGCTTCGAAGCTGAACGGGAGACGGGCCTCGATCCCAGCAAGAAGGGTATAAATAAAGAAACAGTCATATTCTCCAAGAAGAAATAGCTGCTTGCTCGCTTGGTTTTGTTTGGGAACTGATGCCGGCGAGGCACCGTTTGGGTTTGGGTTTTGGTTTTGTTTCCGGACGCGCCCCTCCATCGGCTCCTGCTGTTTGTGGGGAAGGAATCGGATCCTTCGAGCCACTTGTGTGTGTGTGGGGGGGGGGCGGCCCAGAAGCTTGGGGAATGGAGGGGGGGTGTTCCTCCATCATCTTGGCTAAGAGACGCAGCCGAACTGCAGTGAGTGATGATGGTAGTCCAGGGAGGCTGAGCAGGTGACCTGGAATTCCATGACTGAGTCTGTGATTGTGTTCTCCAAAATCTCAAACGACCCTTCGGTCCCCCCAAAAAATCTGAAAGGCACCACACATTTCCTCCCAGCGGGATAGATAGATAGATAGATAGATAGATAGATAGATAGATAGATAGATAGATAGATAGATAGATAGGATCTCAGATCGAGCCCACCACCCCCACCGGTCCCGAACCTGACCTTCCCCGGAGGTTCGATTAACATCCAGAGGCTCCAGAGAGCGAGGGATGCGTGGCACACAACCCACAACGGAAACACGGCCTCCGGGCAGGTGCCGGCAGAAAATTCACCTGCTCTCCAAGCCTGGCTCCCGGCTGGGAGATTTTAAGGTACACACACACACACACACACACACACACAAAATCACCTAATGCCGGCATCACCAACGTCCTTTGCAACTAAAGACAGCCTCTTGGTTTCCAGGCCCCTCTGGGGTCACTCAACAACCGCTTGCCCAGGCTGTCTGCGTGGGTCCCTTTCCATCATCCTCTCAACTTGGCCAGGAAAGGAATGGCAGGGAACCTAATCACTCATCACTTCACATGGGACTTGACTCGCCTTTAACTGCTCGCGTTCTCTTGTGGTTTTTGATATAATGTTGTCTATTCGTGCGGTAAGGCCGGGGTGCCCAAACTTCGGCCCTGTGGATGTTTTGGACCACAACTCCCAGCATTCCAAGCCTGTACTGCCAATGACAAAGGACGGCGGTGGGGGTTGGGGGGGGTCCAAAACATCTGGAGGGCTGAAGTTTGGACACCCCTGCTGTCAGATGTCCCCTCAATTCCTTGTTCTCAAAGACTTGAACATATCTTAAATGTATCCTTCGTTCCGTAAGCCGCCTTGGGTCCTTTTTCCAAGGAGAAAGGCGGGGTAATAATAATAATAATAATAATAATAATAATAATAATAATAATAATAATAATAATAATAATAATAATAATAATGAACACCTAAACCCCATGGGTTTCTTTTAGGCCCTGGTTGGACCTTTGAAATACTGCGGTTTGTTTAAGGTTTCATCCAGCACCGGAACATTCCAAGGCAAGTTCTAGCCAACCTCAGCGAAATCGGCTTTGTCCTAGAATCGCAGGCGGTAATCATAGACCTTTCAAGACAGGAACCGTCGGAGGCCAAGCACGCACAGGGTCCTCGCCATCAGTGGGAATTTGCAAGAATTTTCTTTTACATCAGGGGCGTTGTAAAGGTCAGGAAAGGTTTTTCTTTCAGGGTGGCCTTTGGTACCCGTACGCTTGGCTACAAGAGCTCAATAAATAAACAGCCCGTCTTTTCTCGGGGTTGCACATGTGGGATGGGTGGCCAGCCTTGGGGTGGAGGGGTATAAACCTGACCCCCAGGAGGTAATGCAGAAGACTAGGTGAGCGCTCTGTCCGTGGTGCTGAACATCTTAATACCATCCAGAGTTTGCCTCTGTACATTTCGGAGAAGATTGGAGCCTTTTCCTGCGACTCCAGGGGAAACGCCAGAGGCTTGGAGCGGCGAACGAGACCGAATGTCCAAAGCGGTGTCTCCCTTTATGGGTTTACTCGGGTATCAAGACCATCTGGGGAGGCCTCCCTCTCAGCCCCACTGCCTTCACCAGTGGGGAGATAGAGAAGATCTTCTCCGTGGCTGCTCCTGGACGGTGGAACTCCCTTCCACTGGAGGCCAGCTTGGGACCCCCTCTTCCCTGTCTTTCCGCAAGCGGGCTGATAACTTTTCTCTTCAGGCAGGTTTTCCCTGGGGGACCGGTGGTGTGTGAGGGTGTTTCGAGGCCTAAATGTGCTTTTTAGTGGTTTTTGTTTGTTTTGTTTTTGTTTTTAGCATTAGCTTTTGCCTTTTTTATAAAAAAAGTAGCTGTCTAATTCTTTGGGCACGTCATGGTTTGAAGCTGCTAAACATTGCCCGTTTAATGGACAAGAGTCACCTCGGGTTAATTTTTAGGATAAAGGCTGGGTAAAATATGATTAGATAGATAGATAGATAGATAGATAGATAGATAGATAGATAGATAGATAGATAGATAGATAGATAGATAGATAGACTGACCAGGAAGGAAGGGAGGAAGGGAGGGATGGATGGATAGATAGATAGATAGATAGATAGATAGATAGATAGATAGATAGATAGATAGATAGATAGATAGACTGACCAGGAAGGAAGGGAGGAAGGGAGGGATGGATGGATAGATAGATAGATAGATAGATAGATAGATAGATAGATAGATAGATAGATAGATAGATAGATAGACAGACAGACTGACTGACCAGGGAGGGAGGGAGGGATGGATAGATAGATAGATAGATAGATAGATAGATAGATAGATAGATAGATAGATAGACAGACTGACAAGGAAGGAAGGAAGGAATGGAGGGTTGGAGGGATAGATAGATAGATAGATAGATAGATAGATAGATAGATAGATAGATAGATAGATAGATAGATAGATAGAGTCGAAAGCAAGATCTTGGAATAATCTAGACAGATAGTCCCCTGGGACTGCTCTGGCACTTTATCATTTAATAGTGGAGCTATTAAATTTGATTCAGATCCAGAAGGTGCATCTCTCTGTATCCTTCGGAGCAACAAACCAGATTCCCTGTTGCTGCCAAAATTATCTGTAGCTGCGATTAAGCGATATTTCCATCTCGTCGCTTGCTCGAAAGAGTCAACAGAGCCTTCCTGCAGCCAAGGAAAGGTGCGGGTTTTTTTTTTTGGCGGATCTGGAAAGTTGCAAGGGCTCTGAAAACCTGGGGGGGGGACAGAGGGGGCTGGCGGTATTGTGCGGGTCCTGGGGACAGCGTCTCCCCACCCCCACCCGTCCGCACCCAGACCTCTAAACTTGGGTGCCGTCTGCATCCAGACGTGCGTCTCCAAAGTCACCCTCCCAATGGCAGTGACATCACAGTGGCTTTCAGGAGTGACCCCTGACCCCGTCTGCTTGTCCTGAATTGAAAGGCTGTCGCCTTCTCCCGTCGTCTGGCATTGTCCCTCCGTTTCCACCCACCCCGATTTTCCCAGGGTCTGCGAGATGCTCACAGACACACACACTGCCCCCGCAAACCCACCCCACCCCCGACCAGCAGCTCAGATTCGGCGAAGATGCCACGGAAGGCTTTTGCAGTCCCGTCGGGTCTCGGCGGAGGCCCAGCGGCAAACCCACCGCAGCCGACAACTTCTATTTTGAGAAGGCTTGGGAATTTTTTTTTTTAAAAATCCCCATTAAAGTTTCTTTTCTTACCCGTCTGCTCTTCGGAAAAGAAGAAAAGGGCCATTCGTTTGGACGAATCGTAGGAAGGATGGCCGGGCGGAATCCACCTCCGTGGCGAAACCGGGAGCCAAACGGGCCAGCGAGTGAGTGTCGAACTTTTCCAAACTTGATCACACTAGAAGCGCTGATTTCCATGAAACCGGCCTGTGCACGGGCGAAAAAGACAGCCGTGAAGGAAGAGACAATCTCTTTCTCTCTCTTATTCCCATGACTGGGACATATTTTTAATTTTATTGTACTATTTTGAAACGGAGTGAGTGGGTTGCTGTTTTTTTGACACTCAGGTGTGGAAAAGTCCCTTCCCGATTTCAGAGATGTGCGCAGCTGCCGCAAGCTGAAAGGTGAAGGGCAAAGGACGCAGCCCAAAATAAGCCCAATTCTGGAAAACAGTGGCCGTCCCGTCTTAATTTATGGTGGCCAAACTTTGCCTCCGTCCTAGAAACAGGTATTATGAAGTGATCTGGATCTCAGCGTCACGGAACGCCTCTCCCAAGTCATCAGCTTTGAAGGCGCTTTGAACACGCAGAGAGGCGTCAACTCTCAAGATGTAAAATTTCCGGAAATTTGGAAGCCATGCAGGACTTGGAACTTGGGACTTGGTCCCAAAGACTTGGACTTGGGACTTGGTAAGAAAGACTTGGGACTTGGGACTTGGTCCCAAAGACTTGGACTTGGGACTTGGTAAGAAAGACTTGGGACTTGGGACTTGGTCCAAAGACTTGGACTTGGGACTTGGTAAGAAAGACTTGGGACTTGGGACTTGGTCCCAAAGACTTGGACTTGGGACTTGGTAAGAAAGACTTGGGACTTGGGACTTGGTCCCAAAGACTTGGACTTGGGACTTGGTAAGAAAGACTTGGGACTTGGGACTTGGACCCAAAGACTTGGACTTGGGACTTGGTAAGAAAGACTTGGGACTTGGGACTTGGACCCAAAGTCTTGCTGCTAACCCCAATGGAGGCAAAGAGTCTGTTCCTCGCTGGCCATGAACCTACTTGCTCCATTTCGTTTCCGGATGTGATCCCTGGCTGCTCCGTTGAGTTCAAGGGCGGCCTCTGTGTTGCCAGCGTCCCTCCTGGTCAGTGGACCCGAAGCTCACCACGACTTCACGGAAACACAACCAAGGACCTCCACGCACCCACCTGGCGTGGTACCCACGGACGGCTGCCGGTCAGGGGGTCCCGCTCACCTTCCCGCCACCACTGTCGGGGGTGGGTTTTTCTCTTTGGTTATCTAGCTGTATGAGTGGATGTGGCTTCATAAAGCTAGACAACCGAATCTACAAACCCACCTGAACGCCGCAACGCCACTGTGTGAGATCCAGAACGCTGGACTAGATGGGCCTTTGGCCTGATCCAGCAGGGGCTCTTCTTAGGTTCTTAGGTTCTTATAGCGGCGCATCGGGCCTGGCGGCACCTCCCCTCCTCCACATTTTATTTTCGGAAAAGCCCCCACCCCTCCCAAATTTATGCCAAGCTGGGAAAGCGGTGTCGGTCGTCTGGACATACCATCCCCGGGGGTCTCATTGCCTGGGAAGCAGAGGGCAAACGCGAGGGGACAGGCCGGGGATTAACCCGAACAACCCTTCCCCTC
This sequence comes from Phrynocephalus vlangalii, assembly GCA_037367305.1. Lineage (NCBI taxonomy): Eukaryota > Metazoa > Chordata > Lepidosauria > Squamata > Agamidae > Phrynocephalus > Phrynocephalus vlangalii. The sequence continues at coordinate 2,748,882 of JAWVWN010002910.1, forward strand.
TTTCTCTTGGGGGGTGGTGGTGGTGGTCCCGCACCTTCTCCCGGGGTCTTGGGGGCCAAACGTCCCAGGGATGTTCAGCCTCACCCCCCCCCCCAAACCCGTGATTGCAAACCTCCGATTCTGGATTGCATCCGATTCTGGACCCACGGGGCTGGGTGTCCAAAGCAAGGGGCCCGTCCCGTCCCCCACCCGAATGCCAGAGCAGAGGCCACGGGTCACGGAATCCACGGGGTTGGAGGGGCCACAGTCCCCAATTCCCACGGCTAAACCCGGAAAGGATGCCGGGGAATCCCAAGCCCGCCAGGCCAGGGGAGGTGATGGGGAAACCGCCATAAATATGATATGGTAATTCCCCCGGAGGTTGACCTCGTCTGTCGGCCCCGGGGAGACAATGGCGGCATTGATCGTGCCCCCCCCGGGCAGTGGTGAGATGGACCCAGCTGTCCCCCTCCGATGCGGGGTGTGTGGGGTGGAGGGACGGGGCCTCAGCAGCGTTGAGGCCAGGCGTCCATCCCACGCCCCCCACCATGCATTATTCACGCCGGGCCCTTTCGCAGTTCGGGGGAAACGGGCAAAGTTAAACGTGAGACTTGGGGTGGGGGGCAGAAAAATGCCAATTGCAACATCTTGCCCAGTGTGTATGTGGGTGTGGGTGTGAATAAAAGACATTTTTGGATGAGATATTTATCAGACACCCGGGGTGGAATCGGAGACAGAGGGTCAGACGGAGCCTCCCGGGCTACTGGGTTTAAATCCGTCCCCACTGGGAGGAGGGGGCAGCAACTGGTAAAAATCTCCATAGCCTTTTTAGGTTTGGCGTCTCCCGGGTCTGAAAAGAGGAACAATATTGGAGGATCCTAGAAATTCATATTTTTTAAAGGAGAAGTGACCACAACTGGCCACCAGAGGGAGCCAGAGGCCAAGAGCATCCACTATCTCTATACTGTATTGTTCTTTACTACCCGCATTTCTCAGCATCCGCGAGTGGGTTTGGACGGACCCCCCTCCTCCTCAGACGCGATTCTTTTTTAAATTCCCTTATTTTAAACATTTATCACACCCAGGATGGACTAAATTGGCTGATTTCTCCCCACCTTCCTCCCCCCCCCCATGCCCTTTCTTTCCCCCCAATTGCATGGCATTGCCAGCGCTGCAAATGCACAAATAAATGAACCCATTTAAGATAAACACAGTTTTTTTAAAAATTGTAAGCCCTAAAACTTTCAATAAATAAATAAATAAATTTTGCAAGCCCTAAAACTTTCAATAAATGAATAAATAAAATTTGCAAGGCCTAAAACCATCAATAAATAAATAAATAAATAAATAAATAAAATCACAAGCCTTATAACTTTCAATAAATAAATAAATACAATCGCAAGCCCTAAAACTTTCAATAAATAAATAAATAAAATTTGCAAGCCTCAAAACTTTCAATAAATAAATAAAATCGCAAGCCCTAAAACTTTCAATAATTAAATAAATAAAATTGGCAAGCCCTACAACTTTCAATAAATAAATAAATAAATAAATAAAATTTGCAAGCCCTAAAACTTTCAACAAACAAATAAATAAAAATCTGCAAGCCCTAAAAATTCCAATAAATAAATAAAATTGCAAGCCTTAAAACTTTCGATAAATAAAAAAATAAAATTTGCAAGCCCTAAAACTTGAAAGAAGTAAAAAAGAAGAAAAACCCTCTCCAAGGGGGGGGGGCATGGGGCGGGGCTAAGGCGCCTGCACTACAAGCCCCATAATGCACCGCGCCCGCCAGCCTCACCCAGGCGGAAAGGCTTTGGCAAAGGGGGGAGTGACTCGAGAAGCACCGCCTCCCAGCCGGCGCCTCCTGATTGGCTCCCGCGCTGACCATCACCCGCGGTGGCCCTCGCCCCGCCCCCTTTTTGCAAGAGGTTGCAACGTGACTTTGAGCTCCAGTTTTTCTCTTTATATTTATATTTGCATTTATATTTATATTTATATTTATAATTCCCCCCCCCCCTCCTCTTTGGCTGGAGACCCTTCCCCGGAATGGTGAGTCTGCTTGCACCAGCATTTAAATGGGAAATTGGGTGTGGGGGGGTAATCATCATCCTCTTCATCATCCTCTCGGCTCAGCCCCTGCCAAGGAGGTCCCAGAAAAAAGGGGGGAGGGGGGAACCGAACCCCCCCTCCCTCTGGCTCCCCAGCTGGAGCCCTAAACCCCCCTGACCTCCATCCTCAACCATCATCATCCTCAATCATCATCTCAGAAGGGCAGACACCCACTTCCTGCCCCCTCTCTCTCAAGGAGCCACCCTGGCGGGGATTCGAACTCTCAATTTCCAGCGGCCCCATCCATTAATCCATCTGTCAATCTATCTGTCAATCAATCCATCCATCTATCAATTCATCTATCAATCCATCTATCTATCTATCTATCAATCCATCCATCCATCAGCTGGGGCCAGACAGCAGGAGAAGAGTGCCTCTGAGCCTGTGCAGAGTGCCTCCCCCCGCTTCCAGACGCACACTGTATATTCCAAATCGATCGATCAACCAATCCTTTTATTTTTAGAGAGGTTTACAGCTGGGTGGTGGTGGTGTTTGGGGGGGGGTCAGTGTCCTGGGTTCGAAACGTGGGGCTCTAGTGGGGTTCCTCCCTCCACCCAACCACCCCCTAAGCTCTGTTTCGAGAGGGGGGCGAGTCCCCTTCTACCCGCCCGCCCCCCCACCCCACAGGGAAGCTCCGGAGGGTATCGGGTTCCCCGTGTGAGCTTAAAAATAGATCCAGGCGGACACATCCTGACCTCTCTCTTGCCCGCCTAGATTTTAGTAGAGAAGCTGTTTTGCAACCCGGGAAGCAGAATTCCACCCCCACACACACACAATATATTTATTTATTTTGATTTTTATACCCCCATGAGCCATCTGGCCCGAAGGCCACCCTTGGTGGGGGGTTAAAAAAATATATTCAAAATAAAATAAATTAAATAAATGGACCAACATGACAAAAGACAAAACAGAGCAGTCCAGAGAGAGAGGATAGAGACCGTAAGCGTCAAAAGTCAAAATAACATTGGCGTAGACATGAATTGTACAAAAAAAAAATCATCTAATACAACCAGGAACAAAACAAGACCACCACCACCCCCCTAAAAAATTAAATTAAAATCAAACCTCCTGACCGCCAAACATACACAGAACAGGTCAAGAGACTGTAGCAGTGAGATGGTGAATGGGGAGGAGGAGGGGGGGGTCAGATTGGATGCCCTCGCGGGACCCTGACCTGACTTCTCCATCCTTTGCATCTCCTGAGGCTTCTCCGGACCAGGGTGTGGGTGGTGGGGTGGGGATTGAGGTCCGGGGCGGATGGTCCATCCAGCGGCACTTGAAACCCCCCAGCTGGTTCTCTTTTCTCCCCCTCGGCAGGCGGTGATGGGGCTCCAGCTCGTGGTCTCCCTTTTCGTGGCCAGCGTGATGCAGAAGATGGCCCCCCACTGGTCCTTCGCCCGGTGGCTGCTCTGCAACGGAAGGTACGGGGTCCTTTTGGGAAGGGGGGGCACCCCTCTCGTCCACCAGAATGCCCCGTGCCATCCCCAGACACCCCCACCCCCTCCCCAGACCCCTTGGGAATCACCCCCAAGCTTCCTCTTAGTGTGGATGCTGAAAACCGTGGATAATTGCAAACCCTCAGTATTAATGACAAACGGTGCCTCTATGGGTTTCTGGCTTTCTCCAGTGACCACTTCTGGTCACTTCACCTTTAGAGATACATATTGGGGGGAGGAATTTTGTTTGTTTGTTCTAATAATTTTCATGTGTTCAAATCAACAAAGAAAAGGTGACCCCCCCATTATTCTATCATAGAATAAAGGGGTGGATTATTATTATTATTATTATTATTATTATTATTATTATTATTATTATTATTATTATTATTATTATTATTATTATGTGGCTTCCTGCAGTTTCCCTTAAATATTTGAAGGGGGTGGGAAACGAACAGAAATGAGGGACCTGCAAATTTCCCAGGGATTTCTGAGCCGAACAAAGATAGAATTTCTTTGTCTTAAGTAGAGGCCTTGTACAGTAGGACCTCTGCGTCCGATGATTCATTAACCACTGATTCAGTTATCCACGGTTGGCAGAGGAGAAAAAAATTAAATAATTCAGCAGCCATGAAGCAAGCTACTCTACTGTCGCAAAACAGCAGGGTTTATTTTTGGGGGGTGGGGTGGGATGGGGTGTTCTCCCTTATCCACAGTTTCCATTATCCGCGGGAAGGATGACGAGAACTCTTTTTCCCCCATCTCTCCTCCTCTCCTGGCAGCCTCCGCCGCTACAAGCACCCATCCGAGGACGAACTCCTGGCCCTCGCCGGCAAGCAGAAGGCGAGAAGCAAACGGGAGAGGTGAGAAGCTCGCGGGCGTGTGGGCGTCGTGTCCCGCCCTTGTGACTCCCGGACCACAAGGGACCTTCAGAGGTCATCCAGTCCATCCCCGGCTTTAAAAAAACACACACACACACTCCGTTTGGCCCTTCCAGGAGGATCAACGGCGTGACGGACGACAAGCCTTCCACCGTCCCCAGAGATATTGACCTACGGCTCGAGAGCTGCCCCGTCACCGCCGTGGACGCCCTGGGTAAGGCCGCCCTCCCTCCCTCGTCCTCCGTCGACCGGGGGGGCAGTGTTGCAAGGGAAGGGGACACCCCCTGCACCGAATGTTTCCTGGAGCAAACAAGTCCCGGTTTTGCACACGTGTGTGTGTGTGTGTGTGTGTTTGTGGTCACCTGGGACCTGCTATCTCCCCCGGACACAAAATGGCCGCCCTTCCGTTCCCTCCTGCAGTGCTGTGCTACTTCCTGGAGTACCAGTGGTACGTGGACTTCGGAGTCTACGCCACCCTCGTCTACCTCTTCACCGAGGCTTACTACTGCCTGCTGGACCCCCAGGCGGAGGTCAACATCGGGATATTGTGGTGCTTTTTGACCGTGATCTTCTCCGTGTATCCTTCTCGAGCGGGTCCCTTCGTGGCCTTTTGGATGGACCCCCGTGGTCGTTCCTCGTGGCACACTCCTCCTCCTCTTCCTCGCGGCAAGGCGGTCAGGGAGGGTGAGCCCTGGCCAGAGGCTCCCCCACCCACCCCACATATGTTCCCTGTGGTTTTGGTGGCTCCAGGGAGGGGCTCCCGACACCTGGGCCACCCGCGTGGTTGACCTCGGTGTCAAGCTTGGCCTTGGCTCTGTCGACAGCCACAGGTTGGTTAGGCGGCTTCTGCGAGGTCCTTGAGGCCGCCTCCCCTGCGGATGCTGAGAACCGTGGATAACAGTGAACGCAGTCAAACACTCTCTGTCTCCTGGTCTCTGGCTTCCTCTGGTGGCCAATTTTGGCCGCTTCGTCTTTAGAACAATGTATTTCTTGTGTCTCACATGCCCCCGCCACGGATAAGCGAATCAGTGGTTACCGATGCTGTGGATACGGGAGTCCTGCTGCTGCAATTCCACCCTCCCTCTTTCCCACGGCTGGCGTTGCTGCCTGGCGTCTCCCTTACCCCCAAGAAAGGGGTTGAAGCCAGAGGAACCAGGTTTGCTTCTTTAACCTCGGGGACCGCCAGCAAAATCTTCTCCATGGTGATGCGCCACTACTTCCGCTCCCCGGAAGGCGGGGAGCGCTCCGTCTGCCTGACCTTTGCCCTCTTCTTCCTCCTGGTGGCCATGCTGGTCCTGGTCGTGCCCGAAAAATACCTCGAGTTCGGCCTGGACAAAGGTGAGCCGAGCGGCCGGCCTTCGGTTTTTTGCCGGCGCGAACCCAAAAGGCCCTTGACCTGTTTCTCCGTTTCTCTCCGCACAGGGCTGGCCAACGTGTATGGGAACTTGGAGCTGTTCTTAAAGGAAGAAGGATGGGAGTGGACGTAAGTAGAGCCTTTCCCAGTTCCCGCAAAAGTGTTCTCTCCCGCAAAAAGTGGCTGATCGCGTTCGGAAATATCTCTTTTTTTCGCCCAAATTCGGGTCGTCCGAAAGTGTGTTCCTCTGGATTTTTCAACCTGTATGAGATGTTCTCTGTCTTTTTTCCCTCCCCCTTCCAGCATCCCCGTGAGTAAGCTGACCCTGAAGCTGGGCCTTGTGGGATTCTGCTCGTTCATCGGGGCCTGCCTGACCTTCCCGGGGCTGCGCTTAGCGCAGACCCACTTGGACGCCCTCAAGATGGCGGCCGACCAGCCGGCAGTCCAGTTGCGTAAATACCCGTCCCGGGGAAAGCCCGGAGGTGGGGTCGGCGGGTGGTTGAATCTGTTCGCCTTCTGAGGAACAGTTTGTACGTAAGAGCAATATAGTCTGGCCCTGGTATCCGCAGCTTCTAAGCCCTCTCTCTCCCGCGGATACTGAAAAGCGTGGGTGGCGGCAAACGCGACTCTAACAACAGCCATAACAAGCTGGGGCTCCCCCAGGTGGCGAGTTCTAATGATGACATCGTATAATTACATCCCTGTGCATCGCTTCGGCCCTGGGTCCTTTTAAAAGCCAGTCCTGGTAACGACAGAATCTCATTTAGATAAACAGTTACCGCCGTAAAAAGCGGGACGGTAAATACCGTTTCCTTGCAGCCACGCCGGCCCCGTGGCCACGGACTTGCACAACATTGGCTCTTTGGCTTGGAAACGGAGATGAGAACCGCCCCCCCCCCCGAGTCGGACACGACTAGCGCACATGTGTGGCGGTGTGTGGGGGGAACCTTTACCTTTTACCTGGCAATTTCTTTAGTTTTATTTATTTATTAGTTTTATTTATTATTTCGTTTCCCTCCCCAGAAGGACCCAAATGCATATAGAACGTACTCCTTGAGCGAATGCTATAGGTCCCGGGAGTGACCAGAAAGACCTATTTATGGGGTTTATATCTAAATATATTTTCAGGCTGGTGGGTCACGGGGATCAGCGGATTCTGGTCCCCGCGGATAAGGGGACCTCCTGTATTACAAAGAGGCCAGAAGTGGTCGAGATAGGTGGGTGGGTGAGGAACGGAGATCTGGCAGGGGGTGCTCGATGGATGACATTTCCCATCATCCCCCTGTACCTCAGCTCCTGAGAGCAAAAGTCCCGAACGGGAACTGGGATTGACTGACTGACTGATTGATTGATTGATTGATTGATTGATTTGGCAGGCTCCTCCTCCACGCCAGCTTCCTCTCCCCCGTCATCGTCATCCTCCTGTGGGTCAAACCCATTGCCCGAGACCTCGCCCTCAACGCCCCGATGGGAAGAGAAACGGTCCAGATGTAAGTCCCACGCGCTGTTCGTCTCTCTAACTGGGGGCCGGGAGGATAATCTCCCTTTCAGAGCCCCAGCTTGCCGCTTGGCTACGTCCCCCCCTCTTCTCAAATCCTCCGTCCAGTCTGTCGTTGATGCGAGTGCAGTAGGAGCCCCGTCTCTCCCGCTGCCCCCCCCGCGCGGATGCTGAAAAACGCAGATAAGAGCTAACCCGCTCCGTCGGCTGGCCTCCGGTGCTTGCCGTCGGCGTTTTCCGGCATCCAGGTGGCTGGGAACCGTCTCCGCCGATCCCCCAGCCCTCCTTTTTTGCACGCAACACCGGCCCCGTGCAGTTGTTTTGAACTTTTTTCCAGCATGTCCGACGCCGCCTTCAATTCCGCCCGCCTCTGGACCGTCGCGCTGCTGTGCCTCCTACGCCTGGCCGTCGCCCGCTACCACCTCCAGGCCTACTTGAACCTCGCTGAGCGGTGGGTGGAGCAAATGAAGCGCGAAGCCGGCCGGATCACCGTCCTGGAGATCCAGCGGAAGGTATGGACCCGTCCCCCTGGGCCCGACCCCGGGGAGGGGGGCGGCGGCTACGATCTACCCCACGCCCCACCTCCCTGGTGGGGATTCTGCGGGCCGTGAGCGTCCTTCTGCGCCTCCGAGCCGGAACTGACGTCTCGGAGAGCAGCGCTTGCGATACGTTGAGACGTTTCATTCCACTGGCGATTCGAATCCGGGACCCACCCATCCATCCCGAGTCCGCTGCTGTCTCCGCTGCACCGGACGGGGTATCCGACCAGTTGGTAGCCGGTGGAAACTCACATTCAGCATTCCCGTCTCTGTTATTTCCCCCTCTTTTTCTCTCCCTGCCCTCCAGGTCACCAGGATTTTCTGCTACCTAACGGTGGTCAGCTTGCAATACCTGGCTCCGATCCTGCTCACGTTCCATTGCACCCTACTTCTCAAAACCCTGGGTAAGGAAGACGCTTCCCCAGCCTCCGCCGGAGAGGCGTTTCGGTTTACCCCACGGCCTTGAGATCTGTGGGATCGGGGGGGGGATCCCACCGCTGCCACCGAGTCGTTCCCCAACGGCCCAAGATATTCAGAGAAATACAGCGGAACCTTGTATAACAAACGGTTTGCAGAACATAAAATCTGTACCACATAAAACATTCCGGAGATAGGGGGAAATTTGCCTAACAGAGTCGCCTACGGGGCGAATCCGTACCACATAAAAACGGTTGCGATGATGGTGACTCCGTTTTCAATGCCTTCCTATGGGAAATTTGTCTAAAGGGAAATTTGCTTAACAGGATTTCATTGGGAACGAATGAATTCCTTTATACAAGGTGCCACTTGTACAGAATTCTCCATGTGAAGGGACTGGATCTGGTCACTCCAAGGAAAACAGGAGACCATGCTATGGATTAGTTAGCATCGCCCCTGTTTTCCTGTCCCCATGGGGCTGGTTGGAACCGACTGTATTTTAAAAACATTCTTCAGCCAGAATGCGTTGTGGGCAGCATCTATTTTAAATCGAAACTCACCTGAGTCTTTTTGACTTCTGGGAGAACAGATTCTTATTTAGGATGGCTGACTCAGAGGACAGCTGAGTAAGACTATTCTCGGGATGGCTGAGGAAGACGAGGGTGGGCCATCCACCCGCAGCCTTGGGGTGGGGGTGGCGGCGAGATGGGGTGTTGAGAGCAACGGAAAACTGGGCTGCCGTTGTTTCTCCCCCAGATTATTTTGAACTCGGATCCCTGCCTCGAGGAGTGGGTTAGATTGGATGATCTCAGGGGGGACCCTTCTGAGGTTTCTACGATAATGGCTCTTTTCCCTTGTGATGTCGCAGGGTTTTAATTGGAATTTCTGCTCCTCCCCCCCCCACAACCTCTCCTTCCATTTTGCTTTGCCCTTCAAAGGTGAATACTCCTGGGGCTTGTATCCAGAGCCTGCTCTGACCCCCGCAGCCCCCCGGGCCGACCGGACTCCCCAGCGCGCTGGGGGGGACGAGGTCCAGGCCGCCGTGCAGCAGATCACGGGGACGTTGAACGCCCTACGGAGCCTCTTCACCCCTCTTTTCTTCCGGGGCTTTCTGTCCTTCTTCACCTGGTGGGTATCCGCCTGCCAAACGGTCGCCACCCTCTTCGGACTCTACTTCCACCAACACCTGGCCGCTTCCTAAAACCCGCCGGGGCCTCAGCCGCCGGACAGAGCTCGGGCTTGCTCCGGTCGGGAGCTGACCGGCCATCGCGATGGGACTCGGAGTTTCATCAGCCGCTGAAGGAGGGAACCGACCTTACCTGCTCCGCTTTGTGGAAGCGCATTGAGGAACCATCAGGAACTCCATGGGGGACCCTTCCGAGGCTCCCCCTCCTCTCCCACGGATGCTGAAAACTGTTGATAATCAGAAACTCTTATCCATACCCCGGTCCCGGGCTCCCTCTAAGTGCCACGTTCTAGTATCTTGCATCTTGCAACGTCTGTATTTCTTGGGTTTTCCTTCAAATCTTTTTAAAATAATTTTTGGACTTGCGGATACATGGATTGGCAGGTACAGTGTGTGTGTGTGTGTGTGTGTGTGTGTGTGTGTGTGTGTGTGTGTGTGTGTGTGTGTGTGTGTGTGTGTGTGTGTGTGTGTGTGTGTTTCCTATGAAGATTGGGTTAGGTTTCTCCGACCACGGGCGTCACGTTTTGTACGTTCTCTACGAGGTTGATAATATATTAGAAAACGGATGCTTCTCCATGGCTGGATCCTGTCCCATGTGTTCTTGTGTGTGTACAAGTTGCTGTTATATGGGTCCGTTGCACGGTTGTCTTAGAAATCCACATTTTAAGATTAACCGCACCGTCCGTGGCGGTTCCTCCCCCCCCCCAATGTTTTCAGAGCATGAATAAGTGAATTTGCAGATAATGGATCTCGCCAATAAGGGGGAACTCAAACTAGGCTGGGGGAAAAGATGTGGGTGTGCATTTTAAGACCTTCCTTGGGTGCTACCCGTCAAGTGCTATGGGGTCCCTCATTGCTCTGCCCCCCCCCCGCCATCCCATTGTGCCCAACTGCTCTCACCCCGTTCGCACAACCCAATTAGGGATGGGGGGGGAGCCGCAGGCATAAAAAACCAGACCAGTCTGTGGGGGTTTTTTTTTGTTATTCAATACACTTCCGCCCTTGACAGTTTTTTTCCCCTATACACATTTTATCAGGTGCGTGCCAGGCATCGCTCAAGGGTGACGCCACGGTTCAGCTCTCCCTACCCGTCCTCCGGTCAAACTCAAGGGCGAGCAGCTGGCCGGGCTGGTTGCTATTTTAAGCCCCGCGATGCGCTCCCTGCATGCCAAATGTGGGGCCAACATTCCCCACCGCGGACGGCAGAGGGAGGGAGGGAGGCCGGGGGTCCCGTCCTGCACAGTTCCTGCCGCCACCACCCCCACTCGCCCCTTGAGGTACTGATTCCTCCGGAGAACAATTGCTCCACCACCGGCCATTCTCCTGTTCTCTTGAACTATTTCTCTCCTGACCGAGAAGGATGGGAGTTGTAGTTGGACCGGCACATGAGGGCAGCCCTACGTTGCCCCTCCCGATATGGTCCCATCATAGCCCCTGGGGGGCGGCTGCATTTCAGGGGACCCTGGAGGGTGCAGGGGCCTTCAAGTGAGACCCAATAACTGCAGTATCCCTGTGGATACTGAAAATTGCGGTTAATAGAGAACACTATTTCCACAGCAACCATTCCATCTATTATAATCTCTGTCTCACTCCAGTGGCCACTCCTCTTTAAAAATATATCTTTCCAGGATAACTGTAATCTTTTCAGGCTGGGGGGGAATGAGTGAATCAGCTGATACTGATTCCCGTGGATACAGGAGTCTGACAGTAAGTAACCCCAACGGCAAGGGCAAGAAACAGCCCTGGGACCATCGTTTTTGGGGAGAGGGAGCATTCGCCTCTTGGGGATGAAGGGAGGCCTACATCAAATGCCCACAGAGAGATCCTTTAAGAAAACACACACACACATCAAAGGCCGTATGCTGAATTACTTTAAAGACACCCCAGACACTCCCAGGTGGCTGTCTGAGCACAAAACAAGCATTCCCCCATTTGGGACTACGAAACCCATAAATCCAGGCACTTAAAGGATCCACCTGACATCCTCACCCCACCACCCAATTACACTGAAAGGTTTGCTTCTAAACAAATTTAGGATGTTCACCCCATCGGCTCTACAGCCCCTCTGGTCTACAACGGGCAGAATCTTTACCCTCTGTCACGGTGGCTGAAGCTTCTGGCATTTGAAGGCTCGAATCCAGCAGGAGCTCCGTATCCACGGAGCGTCGGTTCCAAGCCGCAGGTACTGAAAAGCGCAGATGATCCATAACTCCGTCTTAATAGCGAAGGCTGTACTGTATATGTCTCTGGTGCCTTCCAGCGGCCAAGTTCCAGTTACGCCCCCCTCTTTAGAAATATAGATGTCTAGGGTTTTTCATTTAAAGATTTACAGACTGCGGATACCGGTCCCGTGGATACAGGGGTCAAAATGCATCTGTAAGGCCAAGAGCACCACCCAGTGTGTGCAAATTACTGGGTGGCGGTGGGGGTGGGTCACAACACCCATCAGCATTCATCCACTTCCCCTACGGTGAGGTTTAGTCTTCCGGACTACCTGATGGGGTCCCTTTGGCCACAGGAAGGCTCTGAACTCCTGAATACTGTCGTCTTTTAAAAAGTGGTGTTTTTTTTTTTAATATTGTTCGTGTCACTCCCCAAAAGCAATCATTCTAACACTGCCGGGTTTCGATCATGTTTCCGAGGTCCGGGGAGTGTTCCAGGTTGTGGCACCAACAACTCGGGTCTTCTCCGTACCCAGTCTTTGGTTTGTGTCCTTGATCCGACGCGCTATTCCGGGGAAAGCCATTGTGCAAAAACATTGATAACGGGGGAGAATGACTTGACATCCCGCCCGGTAGATGCCAGGTTTCCAAACGGGTGAGAGGAAGTTTGATCATCCCCTACCTCTCCAATCCAGGGTATCTTCTCTCCCCCCCCCCAACACACACACACACACACAAAGAAAAACTAAATAAAAGCCACGAGACACGGGGGCCGACCACGTGAAGGCCCCGTAACATTTGGCAAGAGCTGGCTTCCAAGACTGAAGAGCGCAAAGAGAAGCGTCCGTGGCCTTCTGGTGCCCACAAACGAGCGCAGATCCTGGCCCAAAGGACCCGCACTGGTTCGTAAAAACGGGGGACCGCCCTTTGGGTGCGTCATCCACCCGTGCGTGTCAAAGGTGCAACCGCCCGGGTCACTGGACGCGACCGTGAAAACCTGCCTTGGACTTGGGAAAGAGTACAAAACGTGGCTCTCCTGTCTGAGCCCGTGGCGGACCGTGGCGGGCCACTACCTCTCCACCTCTGCCGGACGCTCCCACCTCCGCAAGAGGATGTTCATGAGGTCAAACGTCATGAAGCTGATGCCGACGGCAATGGGTCCCTTGACCCAATTCATGCTGAGCCCCTTGTACAGGCCCCGGACCAGGCCTTCCGCGCGGATGATGTCCCTCATGGTCTGGACGATGGAGCCGTAGGTGAGGCCCATCGCCCCCGCCGTCTGCATCCGCCGCCGGACAACGTCCAGGGGGTAGGAGGCCGACTGGCCAACGAGGCCGGCGCACGCTCCAAAGGCGAGCCGCTCAACAGGATACGGGTGGGACCGGCCACTGTGCTCTGCGGAAGAGAGGAGGCTGTTAGAAAACATACAGCAGGACCCATGTATCTGCTGGGGATTGGTTCCAGGCCTTCCCGTGGATAACGAAAACCGTGGATAAAAGAACCCCCCAACTGTTTTTATGGCAGTAGCTTTCCTTACAGCTGCTGTTTTACGACAGTCGCTTGCTTTACAGCTGCTGTTTATGACAGTAGCTTGCTTTGGGGCAGCTGGACTATTTATTTAATTTTTCCCCTCTGCCATCTGTGGATAACTGAATCGGTAGCAGCTCACGAGCCATTAAAAGAGCGTATCTAAAAGCTTTCCGGGAGTCGAGCCGTGGCAGCTGGGTTTCGTGGCTTCCGGGATCGAAACGTTTCGCTGTTCATCCAAGTAACTTATTCGGTGATTTAAAAGCCCGAAACGGAAAGTACAACCGGTTTCTTTGTATCAACGCGGGGTGTGTATGTGTGTTTCCGATTCTCAGCTCCCCCCCCCCTCGGGTGCGGATGTTGGAAAACGCAGATGGTTGCAAACACTACCACCGGCTCCTCCTCGTTGCTAACCTTCTACGCTGCTTTTCAGTGGCTGCAAGCCGCGTTTTCAAGGAGAAAGGCGGATTTGAGATATTTCAAAGAAAGAAAGAAACAAAAGCAGATCCCCCCCTGTCCGTTCTCTCTCTTTTGACTGCGGCCCCAATGAGCGGCGAACCCCACTTTTCGTTGTTTTGAGAGAGAAAGAGAGAGAGAGAGAGAGAGAGAGTCACCCTGTCTCCTGGACTCATAAGAACCTAAGAAGAGCCCTGCTGGATCAGGCCAACAACCCATTCAGTCCAGCCTCCTGTATCTCACAGTGGCCCCACCAGATGCCTCTGGGAGCGCATGAGACTCGAACTCTGTCTCCTGATCCCACTCCCCTGCATCTGGCTCTCAAAGTATCCTGGTTTTAAGCCTGAGGATTACACACATCTCCATCATGGTTTGTCACCTGGGATGGACTTCTCCTCCAGGAATCTGTCCAACCCCCTTTGGAAGGCATCCAGGCCAGATGCCATCAACACACCCAACTCAAACCTGGGACCATAACCTTGCCAACATCCTTGTGAACTTCCCATCTCTCCCCCCCCCCCGCGAGGAAGCCGCTCGGAGAACCAAGAGCTGCCCTGGGGCTCCTCGCCACCGACCTGCGTGTAGCTTCTTAAATGTCTCGTAGGTGAAGAAACTCAGCCCGGCATAGGGGATCACCCCCAGGATGGTGGGGACGAAGCCCCGGTACAGGGTCTTCAGCCCCTCCTCGCGGGAAATCCGGATGAAGACGTGGACGATGTTGCTGTACCTGCGGGGAGAAACGCCGGGAGGGTGTGCGTGAGAACCACGGGGGGCCCCAGAAGGCAGAGTCCACGGCCGGGAGTCCACGCGGAGACCAGGCGGCCAAGAAGGCAGGCGCGCGGGGTCTCCCCAAGGCCCACCTCCCAATCTCGACTTGTGCGTTATAACGGTCGCAATGTTGCTAGCAAACCGCAGGCAACCACCTAAGACTGGGGTGTCCAAACTTTTTGCAAGGAGGGCCAGATTTGGTGAGGTGAAAACGTGTGGGGGCCGACCATTCAGCCGCATTTGGCCCCTGGGCCGGACTTTGGACAAGCCTCTAGGACATGCAGGGAGGCGGGGAGGACGCTGCAGCAACAGAGCCAGGGGTGGGTAGGCTGGGCGGGTGGCTGGGGTGACGGACAGAGGCAGGCAGGGCAGGAAAACTGTAAAACTGCAAGCTGATGCCTCCATCCAGTATGGGGACGATCCAGCTGATGGAGATGCGTGACAGGCTGAGCCGGTGGGGAGAAGAGGCCGTGGGCCGCTCAAAATTTGAAAACAGACCACATTTGGCCCCCGGGCCTGACTTTGGACATGCCTGACCTAAGACCTCCATGCTTAAAGAGGAAAAAATCGAAGGGCATTTGCCTTGAACTGGTAGCTCTCCTACTGGCCGGCCCCGGATGTAATGCATTTTCAGGCTGTTAATGCATTACAGGCGGAAAACACCCCCCACACCCTGTTTTTGTGGGGGGATTGCTTCCAAGCCCCCCCCAGCGGCGGCTGAGAACCGCGGATAATAGCAAACGCTGATTTTAATCCCAGCCCGTATGTTCCCGGACGTTTGTTTTTCCGCCACAAACACTCAGCCAACAGGAACCCATGGACTTGGAAAAAACGTACGAAGACATGGCTGTTCGTAGACATTAGGAGTGCGGGACAGAAAGGGGGTGGGGTTTAAACGCCAAGCCCCGCCCCCCCAGCGGTTGCCGAAAAACGCGGACCTCATGAACCCTACTGATGGGATTGCTTTATTTGTGGCTCGTTTTGGTAAATGCCCTGCGATGTTTCCGGGCTTTTTATGTTTCCTGTCTTCCAGCAGCGGGCCAGCGCATCTGGAGGTGCGGATGCTGTGGACGGAGAGCCCCCCGCACCCCACGTGCATCCCCCCCCCCCCGGACTCACATTTCCTTTGGGGTGACCGCCATCCGCGCGCGGACGAGATCCAGCGGGTACGTCATCATGGCGGCCGTGGTGCCGGCCAACGAGCCGGCGATGAATCGGGGCAAAGGGGTGAGCGCCCTGTAACAAACATTTTTTTAAAAGGGCTTATCACAGAATCATGGAGTTGGAAGAGACCTCAAGGGCCATCTAGTCCGACCCCCTGCCATGCAGGAACCCCTTCACAATATTTCCGACAGGTGGCCATCCAGCCTCTGTTTAAAAACCTCTAAGGAAGGAGACTCAACCACCCTCCTTGGTGGCAGATTATTCCACTGCCGAACAGCTCTAACTGTCATGAAGTTCTTCCTAATGTTCAAATGGAATCTCTTTTCCTGTAGTTTGAGACCATTGCCCCGAGTCCTAGTCTCTGAAGCCATGGAAAACAAACCTGTCCCCTCTTCAATACGACATCCTTTCAAATATTTAAACATAGCTATCCTATCCCCTCTCAGTTTTCTTTTTGAAAGGCTAAACATTCCCAGTTCCCTAAGCCGTTCCTCATAAGACATTTCCTCCAGATCCTCAACCATCCTGGTCGCCCTCCTCTGCACCCGCTCGAGGTTCTCAACATCCTTTAGGTTTCTGCATCCTGACGCCCTAGATGCCTTAAGCACCTCCGATCTCGCCTGATTTCGGAAGCTAAGCAGGGTCGGCCCTGGTTAGTCCTTGGATGGGAGACCACCAGGGAAGACCAGGTGCAGTCGGAGTAGGAACTGGCAAGCCACTCCAGTATTCCTGCCAAGAAAAACTCCATGGATGTGGAGTCACAAAGAGTCGGTCACGACTGTAATAACACAACACACACATCCTGACGTCCAACCTGCCACCGTCCCACGCGCTGTGGGGACTTTTTAAGCCGAGGCCAAATACCCAGAGAACTAAAAACACGGAAGACAGGGCCGGAGAGCCTGCTGATGATCCCTTCTGAACCCACAGGTTGTCGGGGTGGCAGCTGCGTTCTGATCCCAAAAGGGGAAGTCAGGGTTGCTTTAGGGGGCGGGCGGGCGGGCGGGCGGGCAGAGAGGGGCCCTGGCTCTCCCTAAAAACCTTTTCCCTCTTACCTTCCCTGGTACCCATAGTAGGCCCCCAGCAGCTGCTTGTACTCCTCGTGTGCGCAGAACTGGATGGCGGCGTAGGGGATAACGCGGACCATGGTGGCCGAGTTCCCTCGCCAGAGGCTGAGGAATCCGCTGGTCAGGTACGTTCGGTAGATGAGCCGATACGCCTCCTGGGGAGACACAGCACGGCCTCGGTCAGAAACAGGGATCCGTCCCGAGCAGAGGGTCTTTATGACCTGGTACCTGTAACAGGCATATTTCCACCTACCCTCTGTCTTCCGTCCCAAGTCCGTGTCTTCTGCCCTTGCAACCCCACCGACGGGAACGAGGCGGCCGCGTCCCCGTCAGGACTTCTTTCGGGGCGACCAGCTTTACAGCTTGCTTTGTGGCTGCTGAATTATTTAATGTTTCCCTCTGCCAACTGTGGATAACTGAATCAGTGGATACGGGGGTCCTACTGTATTTTAGTCTTTCAGACCTGAGACTTCTTTGGCCTGCATTTCGACCTGGGCTCGTGGATCGGGAGGGGAGGGGCTCCAAGACCCCATCCCACCCCCACCCTCGTGGATGCAGGGAAATGTGGATAGTAGCAAACAGTCTTTTAATAGTGAACAGGAGACACAGTGTGTTCTCTGGCACCTTCTAGTGGCCAGCACTGTTAATGCCCTGGTGGAACTGATTTCTCTAGCAAATGTTATGCATTGCATGTTCTCTGGCGCCTTCTAGTGACCAGCTCCGTTAATGCCCTGGAGGAAATCTGTTTCTCTAGCAAACCCTATGCGTTCCATGTTCTCTGGCGCCTTCTAGTGTCCAGTTCTGATAATACCCTGATGGAAATCTTTTTTTTTTAGCAAATGCTATGCCACTGGCCACTTCTGCTAACTTCGTCTTTAGAAAGGGCCCATCTCTAGGTTTTGTTTCTTCTCATATTTTAAATATTTTCAGACCGTCGGGTCGGGCGCATCGGCTGATACGGATTCCGTGGATACGTGGATTCCTCATGCACCCGACAACACACCTGTTCCACCGAGCGGCAGAAGAGAGAGAGAGAGAGAGAGAGAGAGATCCCTGGCGAACCCTGGCTTACCTTGGCGGAAAACCGGTTGGATGACACTGGAAAACAAAAGAAGATTAAAAGTGACTCGCTCGGAGAAGCATCGCCGCTTTAGAGAGCAATCCCCGACAACGGATCGGGGGTTCGAATCCCCTCTGTGGATCCTTGACACGGGGGGTGGTCTGGATGATCTCTTAGACCCGTTCCGCTCAGCATTTCTCAAATGGCAAAATATAAACAAGCCTGAGAAAGGACCCATGCGGATTTTGACGGGAAGATCTGAATCCCTTACGACGATACCCTGCCGCCGCCACCACCGTCACCTCAATCTTGTTGGACTCCGCCGCCCGGCTTCCCGCATTCCTAAGCCGAGGATAAGCGGATTTTAAAGAAATCAAATCCGAACGCTTCCCGGGAGAATCACGTTCCAGGATTAACTCTCCCACGAGAGAGCGAGAGCGAAACAAGAGGAGGGGGGGAGAAATGAGAATGTTTGAACCCGGGCCACAAATGACGTTTGGAATCTGAGGGTTCCCGGCTTTGCTGGTGGTCCGAAAAACCGACCACATCCATCCGGTGATGCCCATAACCCACTCTTAGTTTGAAACACCCTTTGCAGGCTCAACCATTGTAGCTTTGCTCTTTGCCGCTTGAAAACCTGCCTTTTAACGACCTAAGCCACCTTTCTATCGTTATTTTTTAGGTTTAGATACCGTCTTTTCATGACCTAAAAACCATCTCACTATTTGTCCTTGTTTTCCGCTTCAAATGCTGCCTTTTTTTGACGTGCGAAGACACCCTCGATACGCGCATCGCTTTTGGCTTTAAACCTGGCCCCTTCGCGAAAGAACCCGCCACGGAGGTATAAACAGCGTCTTTTAAAATAATACAAATAAATAAATATCCAGACCATTCACACCACTACCAAGCCTGCAAAGAGGTAGAGGTTAAAAAAAAATCCCATGATCTCCGTTCCGTGGGTCAAAGGGCTCATCACAGTGTAAAATACACAACACACACACACACAACTTCAAAATATCTTTGTAAAAGGACTCCAGTAAATGCAGGGCTGGATCTCTAAGCCAGGCACGTCCAAACTTTGGCCCTCCAGATGTTTTGGACTGCCACTCCCACAGTCCTTTGCCACGGCCGATCTAAGCTTAGAATTCTGGGAGTCGTGGTCCAAAACGTCAGGAGGGCCGAAGTTGGGACATGCCTGCTCTAAGCCCTCCCTGCAGATGCTGAAACACGCAGATAACAGCAAACACTGCATTGAATGGCCAGTTCTAATAACTCCACCTTTGCAAATCCCACCGTACCTTGGAAGATGATTTTCGTCCTGTCCAGGGGGGCCACCGCAGTCTTGGCCACGGCTCCGGCCACGGCCCCCGACATCAGGTTGTGGAAGGACCGCGTCTTTCTCTCCTGGAGGTTCTGAAAGGCAAGACTGGCATTCGTTACGGAACAAAGGAGGCGCTTAAAACCCCAAGGGGGAGAGGAGACTGGACTTCTAACTTAATTAATTAATTAATTCCACAACTTTATATCTAGCAGAGACCCCCTATTTGTGGGAGATCGGCTCCTCATCATCCTCTTTTCTTCTTGCGTCCTCTTTATAGCAATAATGTTACCTTTTTAATGTTCTAAGATAGCTCTTCAAACTCCCCGTTCTTAACATGAGTATGTTTTAAATGTTCCGGACTGAATATTGTCCCTCATTATTGGAAGGCACCTTGGGTGCTTTTCAAGGAGAAAGGTGGGGTAAAAAAATATATTCAAAATAAAATAATAAATAAATAAGTCCCCTGCGGATGCTGGAAAACACGGATGACAGATAACCTTATTGCATATCATGGTCCCTGGCTCCCTCTGATGGCCTGTTTGGGTGACTTGATTGTTTGAAACCTATTTTCCTAAAAACTTTCTTTTAATATTTTCGGACTGCGGGCAAGCGGATCAGCGGATACCGATCCCGCAGATACGAGGATCCAACTCTGTAGCACAAGAACAACGCCCAGGCAGAAACAGGTTGCTGTTGTTAGGCTGAAGTAGGGGGTAAGACAAGGCCCACCTAGGTAGCCTCAACCTTCTCATCAGAAAAGCGGTGGGATACTATATAGGACTCCCTTATCTGCGGATTCCCTTATCCGCGACCTGAAAATGTTAAAAAAATAGGTTTAAAAATCCCATATAGGTGTGCATATCTATCTAAATCAATCTATAAACCATGAAGTGACCAGAAAGTGGCCACGAGAGGGAATCAGAGACCATGTCAGGGATAGCGCTCGTTATTCCAATCCGGTTTGCTGTAACCTGCATGTTTCAGCATCCGCGGGATTGCATCCGGGCCACAGCTACCCACCTCCGGCAACGGATGTCCGTGAATCTGGTGCTCCACATCTCTCTGCCGTCTGCCGACCTGGCCTTCCGCTGCCGGATCATTACCCATCCCAGGCTCGCGGGCGCCCTCGGCCAATCAAACCTGCAGAGCGGAAAGAAAAGCAAGGATTATAACCGGGAGAACAAGAGTCATCACTCGGCACAAGAAGATCTAGCTGAGTGTTGACGAACCATCACGGATCTAGTTCTTCCAGCCGGCACCGAGACCTCCAAGGTTGCCTGCAGGGGTCCGACCCTGCGCCAGGCTTTTGTAGGAATGAAAATTTGCAATCGGGCGCCGGGTGTGTGTGAACTTGGGTGGTGCCCGAAAGGAAGGCGGGGGCGTTCCATGCCCAGCCGTAATTCCTTGTTAAACGGGGAAATCTTTTTAACCGGCAGCGTGGTGGTAGATCTCAAAACGACGGCCACAATCCCGGGCACAGACTCGCCTCTCCGATTTCATGGACCGGGGGTGGGGGGTGGGGGAACGACAACAAAGGCAGCCGGTTTGCAATTCCCGTAACCCTCTCGACCTGCTGCAAAAGTTTATTTATTTATTTATTTATTTATTTATTTATTTTTGCAACGTATATGCCGCCCACGACCCCAAAGGTCTCTGGGCGGCTTACAATCAATGCTTGTTCCATCCACCTAGGACAGCGACGGCGAACCTTTTAAGAGACCGAGGTGCCCAAACTGCAATTCAAAACCCACTAATTTTTTTTTTTTTTTGCAAAGTGCCAATACAGTACTTGAACCTTGTATACAGGTGGCTATGAAGGGGCGATGTCGGGTGCCCACAGAAAGGGCAGAATCCCGTGCCGTAGGTTCGCCATCGCTGACTTAGGATATCATTTAAAACACAGCCGGTCTTTTCTACCGACAGAACGCTTTCCGAGACGCCCCTCTCGGCCGTTTCTGCGCCATTCAGTGACGCTGCGTTTTGAATTTCGAGCGTATCGCTGGCCCTCCTGTCGCGTTTGATGCCCGGCGCGCCATTCGGGGCTGCTGATTTTCGCTCGGTCTTATGGTACTCAGGATATAAATCGGATTAAATAAATGAACCGAGGGAAAGGGTTAAGGAGATCCTATGCGGAAACCACGGCTTTTCAAAACAGCTCGAAAACCAGAAAGGTCCGGTTTGAACAACTGGGATTGTCGACAGCCGGAGGAGGAGAATTGACAAGGCAAAAAGAGATTTAGTCGCCCGGAGAAGCTTCTTAAGTCACCCTCGGCGAACAGACCGTGTGTAAAAAGAAAACAATGCAAAAGATTAAGGCGTTTATACCGGAGGCGTTTGGAAACGCCTTTGCTTGTTTATAGTGCCGCGCAAGGGAAGGAATAAGAACAAGGGTTTGGCCCGACAGAAAAAAAGAAACAAAACTTCATGACAAGGAGGGGAATTACAGCAGCACCCTTTGTATCCGCTGATTTCCTTATCCGCGGCCCGCAAATATTAAGATTAAAATAAAACTCCTAGAAATACGTATTTCTAAAGATGACGTTCCCAGAACTGGGCATTAGGAGGAGTCAGAGACCACCTTATGAATGGGGTTTTCTACTATTGGCTGTTTTCAGAACCTGCAGCCGGGGCCCTGCTGTATAGGCCTCCTCTTTAAAAATATGTAAAAACAAACCCACTCGGTCCTGAGTATGGGGCAGCAGAGTAGGGCCAGCGGTCCTACTGATTCCCTGGTCCACAATCTCAAAATATTAAAAATATTAAAAGAAAACCCCCCAGGAATATAGATTTGTAAAGATGCAGTGACTTGAATTGGCCACTTGAGGGCGCCAGAGAACACACAATGTATGGCATTGGAGAAATACTTTTCCACATCATTACCAGAACTGGCCCCTCGGGGGCGCCAAAGGCCATGCGTTGTTGAGCCTTGGCAACTGAAGCTATTATCCACGAGTTCCAGAATCCACAAGCAGGGGACTTGAAACCAACCTCCCTCCGATGCCGCTTTGGCTGCCCTGCTTTCCTTTAATGGCAATTTCGGGCAACTGCACCACCAAAAATATACGTTGTAGGGTGTTTTCCCCCCCTTTCTTTTTCTATTTGTATTTTCAAGCGGAATCAGCGCATACTGCTCCACTTACGTTCCACAGGGGGTGTCGGCCAGCGGGCAGTAACCCCCTCTACCTGCGGGACAGCAACGCCGTCCTTCCTAGCACGGCGGACAGCGTCGTCACAACCTCGGGGCGTCCGCTCCGAGGCTCCGGTTCCTAGTGGCGAAACGTGCCTATTTAAACGCCTTTCACTGGCCTGGACATTCGGACTTTCAACCTTCGGACCACGGACGTCGAGCCTTCCAGGGAAATGTAGGGCGGCCGGGTTATTTATTTTGTTGTTGCCGTCGTTTGACTTTTGGAACTTTGGCTGCCGATAAGCAACTACACACACAATCTCACACACACACACACACACACACACACACACACACACACGAAAGCTGGGACTGCTATGCCATAAACAGCGGGGCCGGGAATGACACCAACACACACACACACACAGACACACACACACAGACACAGACACACACACACACCACGCACTTTGGCTCCATGCCGACGGACAAGTGTGCGGGACACAGACACACACACACACACACAGACACACACACACACACACACACACACACACCGAGTGGGATCGGAAAGCCCTCGGAAATTGGACACGGGTTGCAAACGGTGCCACAGCAAAAGAGGAGACTCTGGCACTGAGAGGGAATTTTGAAGCGGGGAACGGGGGAAAAAAATAAAGCCGTATTTTTAATTGCGGTATCCCAAGCCGAATCGTCGGGGTCGGCAGCGGCTACGCCTTTCGGAACCGGCTGCTCCAGAGAAGCCGCTTTTGGGAAGGGCGAAAAAGCTACCAAGCTGGGTCGCCTCGGATCGCGGGGTCCTAGAATTGTGGGGTTTGGAAGAAGGGACACCGTAAGGCCATCCAATCCAACCCCCCCATCAGAAAGCCAGCCATTTGGAAGGAGGAGGGACCCCTGAGCAGAGAATTTCAAAGGGAAAAAAAATAGCCTGTGGTTGTCCCCACCCACCCCACAAACACACACGGACAAACAATGAGGGTTGTGATAAATAAGTCCCTTATCTTCTTTTGCGCAGTGGCAGAAAACATCTGGGCAACAGAGCTTTAATCACACTCAGGCAGGGACGATCAGACTGGCCTTTGGCCCACTCGGGGAGTTCACCTCCGTCCGGAAATTTTCTTCTCACCACTCTGAGGCTCGGTTCGGGGACTCCGGTTCCCATCGGGCAGAGCCAAGGGTGATGGGACGGGAGTGCGGAACGGCTAGGGAGTCACCCCCAAGGAAGGATCCCACCAATGCTTTTGGATGGGACGGAGCCCCGGGGGGGGTCACATCTGCTCTGGTTATAGCCCCGACCACCTCTGTGTGTGTGTGTGTGTGTGTGTGTGTGTGTGTGTGTGTGTGTGTGTGTGCGCGTGCGTGTGTGCGTGCATGTGTGTGTGTGTGTCCCATCAGGTGCCCCCCTCCCGACCCCTTTGCGAGGACACAGGATGGGGAGGGGGGGCGACCCTGGATTCTGCCAAAACAAACCACCACCACCCCACAAAAAAAAAATCTTAAGCCCAAATCCGGCTCCACCCTGGGTCCATGAAGGGGACGGAAAAAGATTCCATTCCTCGCTGCTGGGACTACGAGTCCCATTGCCCCCTCCCCAAAGGCTATCCTGCCACAGCTGAGGCTAAAAAACAATTTAAATACATTTTTTAAAAAGGAAGAGACAGACCAGATAGATAGATAGATAGATAGATAGATAGATAGATAGATAGATAGATAGACAGAATAAGAAAGAAGGGATGGATAGATAGATAGATAGACAGACAGATAGATAGATAGATAGAATAAGAAAGAAGGAAGGGATAGATAGATAGATAGATAGATAGAGATAGATAGATAGATAGATAGAGAGAGAGAGAGAGAGAGAGAGAGAGAGAGAGAGAGAGAGAGAGAATTCTGGATAGACAGACAGACAATTCCCAGGAGCAGTAAAGTTATGAATAAATATATGTATATGAATATATATATAAAACTAATGACCTAACTAACTAAATTCTTCCCAGGAACATGTCCATGCCTGTGCACTAAATGGGGCAGGATATAAATTAAAGGACAGGACTAACTCACTAATGAATTAACTAAATTCCAGGAGCAGAATAGCCCGTGTGTACTAAATGGGGGAAGTAAATAAATAAGTGAGGAAGTAAGCAAGTTTGTTTTAAAAAGAAAGAAAGAAAAAGCAAGCAGACAAATAAACAAACAAACTAATAAACAAACAAACAAGCAAACAAACAAATAAATAAATAAATAAATAAATAAATAAATAAATAAATAAATAAATAAGAAAGGCAGCCTCCTTTCCAAGACAGGGAGGGGTGTGGGGGGCATCAAAAACCTTCCACTGGCATCAAAGACCCCCCCAAAATAAAAAGCTTTTATCTTCCCCAGCTCTCCAGTTTAACCAGGAGGAGGGCAAACCCATCATCCACCCCTTTAGGCCTTCCCTCTGCCGTGGAGGGTCAGTGACCTTCAACATGCCCCCCCTTGCATGGCTATTAGGGGAAAAGGGGGGGTGATTAACTTTGGACACCCCTTCCCCGCAGATGGTGGGCAGGTGGGAGGGATCCCAAGGGGTGGCCAAGCTTTGGGTGCCTTGGATTACAACTCCCAGAAGCCCTGGACAGCACAGCTGGAAGTGGGGGCTTCTGGGAGTTGTAGTCAAGAATACCTGGAGGACACCTCCCCAGGCTTAGGAACCATGAATCTTGCCCCCCCCCCGAGGTTGTTGGGACTGCAGCTCCCAGAGGACTAGGCCAACACAGCTGGTAGTGGAGGCTTCTGGGAGTTGTAGTCCCAAGAACTTCTTGGGGGGGGGAGACCCAAGATTCATGGTTCCTAAGGGTGGGGTGGGGGGTGTCCTCCAGGTGTTCTTGCACTACAAATCCCAGAAGCCCCGGAGAGCACGTGGAGCCCTGGAGGGCTTCTGGGAGTTGTAGTCCAAGAATGCCAGTGTAAACCCAGGTTTGGGAGAGCCACGAACTTTTTGGGGTGTGTGTGTGTGTGTGTGTGTGTGTGTGTGTGTGTGTGTGTGTGTGTGTGTGTGTGTGTGTGTGTGTGTGTCCCTGGGTGCCCTTGGACTACAACTCCCAGAAGCCTCCGGGGCTGCTTCTGCTGGCCAGGGCTGCTGGGAGTTGTAGTCCGAGTACAATCCCGCCCCCGAAGGACGACTGCCCCCTCTCTCTCCAGGATCGTGGCTCCTACGTCTAGGTTGCCCCACCCCCTGAGGCTTTTGGACTACAACTCCCAGCGTTCCTGGCCAGCACAGGGAGTGAGGACGGCTTATGGGAGTTGTAGTCCAAGAATCTTTCAGGAGGCGGGGACCCACTGCACAACCTTCGCTCCCATAAAAAAAAAGCAGTTTGCAAACTCCAGAGGGCAGCCCCCCAACCCACGACCCCTGGTTTTGGGGGGGAGGTCAGCGCGGTGCGCATGCGCGGCCCCCGCCCGGGGAGGACTCACCCCCTCCCCTCGCGTCCTCTCTCGCCTCCAGCCGCCGCCGCCGCCGCCGCCTCTGCGCCCGCTCGCTCTCCTCTGGCCCAGTCCGGCCAGGCCCCGCCCCTCGTCCCGCCCCGCCCCCGCCCGCGCCCAATCAGCGATGTCGCCCCGGGAAGGAGGTGGGGCGGGAGGGCGGAGGGAGGGAGAGCGCGAGAGAGCCGAAAGGGGGCGGCGGCGGCGGCGTGGGCGGGGCCTCCTCCGGATGACTGGCAGGGCCCCCCCGCCAATGAAGGGAGCCGTCCCGCTCCACCCATCCGGAGAACCCCAGGGAAGGCGAGTCCGGAAAAATGAAAGCCACACCCACACGCCCGGGGGGCGGGGGCGGAGAGTGGGCGGGGCTTGGGCGGGGCGGAGGCCACGCCCAGAGAGTGGGCGGGGCTAGGAGGATGGGAGGTGCCATTAGGAAATTAAGGATCAATTAAAAATAAGGGCAGCGCTGGGTTGTTGTTTTTTTTGAAGGAGTTAATATAAAAAGGGAATTTATATACAGTACAGTATTTATGACATAACCTAACAATATAATGTAATATAATATAATACAATATTATAATATAAAAGGGTATACAGTAATATATAAAGTTACTTATGTAGTAATTTGTAAACAATTTATATTGCAATTATGCCTTTATTATTATTACTATTATATATATATATATATATATATATATATATATATATATATATATATATAATATATATATATATATGTTTTCGTAGATTTTCACGGGTATAGGTATGCATGTTAGGGTGGATTCGGGTTTCTTCCCGTGTAGAAATCTGGTTGTGACGTTTCGACGAGGTCTCACTCGTCATCTTCAGGCTGGTGTTCTGGCTTCTGTCTTCTTGAAGCAAAGCTTTGCTTCAAGAAGACAGAAGCCAGAACACCAGCCTGAAGATGACGAGTGAGACCTCGTCGAAACGTCACAACCAGATTTCTACACGGGAAGAAACCCGAATCCACCCTAACATGCATATATATATATATATATATATATATATATATATAAAACTATTATTATATTGATAATTATTATTAAGAACAACAACAACAACAGTGTAGTTAGCGGTATGGTTAATAATAATAAATTATATAGTATTATAAATTATGATAAACTATTATATTAAAATTTTAAATACTGCGTACAATTAAAATATACGATTAAATTAACTGTATATATATATAATAAAATGAATAGTCACCCAATAGGGCCCGCCGGTTGTGGCAGCTTCATGGTTAGACCCACAGATGGGTTCCCCGTTGGGTCTTTCCTGGCCGTGGATAGAGGGATCCGCGGATAGGAAGGGGTCCCCGTCTCCATACTTCTTTTTCCAAGATGCTGATAGGACGGTTCAAAGAATGGAGTCGCGCCTGCCGGGATGGGGGAACCCGTGCTCGGGGCCGACCCACCCTCCCCGCAGAGAGGGGTGGGCAGTGTGTCCTGCTGGGATGTAACTAGTTCCTCAAGAAACAGTTACATGGCGAGGAACTAATTCCTTTGGCGCAGAGTTGGAAAGAGGTCCTAAAAGTGTTGGAAATTGGTCCTTTGGGTGTGTGTGTGTGTGTATTTGTGTGTGTGTATGTGTGTGTGTGTGTTGTGTTTTTTTTCCCCCTTCTTTCTTGGCAACCCCCCTCCTCTGACCGGAATCCGTTTGTGAGGTCACCTATGGAACTTTTCCCCCCCGGGGGGGTTTTCAGTTGGCCACCCGAGTCTCGGAAGAAGGGGAATGATGATGGCCGGTGCCCGCCCACCAGACTGACATTTCAGGGAGGGGGAAAAAAAAAAAGAGAATATTCTTCGTGGCCAAAATGGCCGGGAATCTGGTAAGGAGAAGGCCCAGCGGGTGGGCCGGGGTGAGTCTGGATGACCTCACGGGACCCCTTCTTTTTTTCTCACTCTGTGTTATTCTGTCTTCTTCTTCTTTTTTTTCTCTCTCTCTCTGGGCAGTTCCCCGAAACCTACATCGGCGATTCCGAAGACGCCTACAAAAAGGCCCCCGGTGGGAAGAAAAAAAACCCTTCTCCTCTCTCTCGGGACGTCCAGCCGGGCAGCCCTCCGAGGGCCGACGCCGGGCAGCCAAACAGTGGGGCCGGAGCCGGAGAACTCCAGGAGGTAAGAGGACGGAAACTTGTGGGTCTGACACTGGGGGGTTCTCTTTTGGGGGAAAAACCCACTATTCGGCCTGGTCGAAACTGCCCCTGGTTTAGGGGTCCCTTCGGGGGAGGCCAAAGCTGTTGCAGAAATATTTCGAATATATTTAAACCAACTTGGAGGTTTTATTGCAAGCCTCGATGCTGCCGTTCCAGTAGGGACCTCCCGTGTCCGTGTCGGGGCATCGGTTCCGGGCCAGACGCCAGCCCTTGACCCCGCGGATGCTGAAAACCGCGGGTGAGAGCAAACACGACCGTAGAGGGCTGCGGGAGGGGAGGGAGGGCGGTGTTTTTTCATCTCGGGGTCATGCCGGAGACCTTGCCGTGGCCTCAAATGACAGGAAGACGTCCTTCGGTCTGAATATCAGGGGCATATTTATTTATTTATTTGTTTGTTTTAATATTTATATACCGCCCGTCATTATAATATTTATATACCGGCAATCGAGAAAGGGGGCTGGCTGGCTGGGACGGCCTTGGAGGCTCCTTCCCCAACTCAATCGTTCTGGGATTACAACAACAACAACAACAACAGACACACACACACACACATCCTTTTTGTCGGCAGCTGTCGTCCGAAGCCGGCGGTCCACCCCACGGAGAATCAGAGGCCACTGGGGAAGAAGATCCAGTAGCCAGGGGTGGCCCAGATGGTCCCAACGACGGATCCCAGAAGCACCAGAACCCGCAATATTCCAGTTTGCATGATTTCAGATGGGTAGGTGTGTGTGTGTGTGTGTGTGTGTGTGTGTGTGTGTGTGTGTGCGCGCGTGTGTGTGTTTGCGTGTGTGTGTATACGCCAAGGTCTGAACTTGTACAGCCGCCTTATATTGTTTTATTGCATTCACGTTTGACTTGGATCTTCGGTTTTTCCCATGTTCTTTTTTTTTTTTATGTCCACCGCCCAGAGTTCCCTTTTTTTGGGAAATTGGTGCGGTGTGGCAATGTAGAAATAAATAAATAAATAAATAAATAAATAAATAAATAAATAAATCAGAGGAAGAAAGGTGGGGTGAAAATATTCAAGGTGGGCTAAAAATATTCAAAATAAAATACATTATTAATTTATTTTATTTTGAATATTTTTTTTTTTTTACCCAGCCCTTTCCCCTTGGAAAAAGGACCTCAGGGTGCACTCGGGTCTTCCCCCCCCCCCAAAAAAGGAGAAAGGTGGAGTAAAAAAATAATCTAAACTCAATAAATATAATTTAATTTATTTATTATAATTTTATTTAATATTTAATTATAACTATATTTAATATAATTATAATTTAATTTAAAATAAATTTAAAGAAATAAAATAAACATCTGGGCCACAGCCACCTGGAAAAAATTCTAACACCCGTCTCTGGTCACCAAGAGGCCAAGGGCGGTAGGGTCTCACCGGGAGGTGAGAGGAGACTCATGGTTTGGGGGACCAGCTGCCCTCCAGCAGTTGATCTGAAATTTCAGAACTTCTACACCGAGGGGTGGGAAGGCACAGTGACAAGGCCGGGGGGGGGGATGATGGGCTGTGTAATACTACAAGGAGGGAATCGGTCTTCCTTCCCCCTGCCCAGATATTGCAATGGCAACGTGGCTCCCCTTCGGGTGGCCGAAAAGGGGGGCCTTCAGCTCCAGGGGCAGTCTACCTGAGGCCGCCGGCTGGCCCCTGGGCCCGCGAGAAGGGCCGTCTCTTGGCTTCCTCCACCAATCTCGCCACGCGCTCGCCCTGCAGGTGGAGGAGGAGAAGGACCGGGGGGAAAAGGAGCCCCCAGGGGGAAACGCCGCCAGCCCCCCGGCCGCCAGAAGCAGCAGCCCGGAGGAACTCGGGCCGGCCGGGGCCTGCGAGGGTCCAGAGGTACTTTGGCCACCGCCGGGGGACGACACCCACGAACGCCTGGAGCCCAGACTGAACGAGGTGGGCAAAACCCCGTCCTCGGCCGGCGGGGCTCCCCGCCACTGGAGGGGCCGCAAGGGAGGCCCGAGAGGCGTTTGTACAGATTCTGGAGGGAGAGGGGTCGATTAGGGTCAATGAACCGGGGCGCAGAGTTGGCCTACCCTGATATCAGCCCCCCTGGCCAACCCGGGGAGCTGAGCCGTCCGTACAGACCTGGCCGGTGGGGTTCGGATTCTTTCTTCGGATTGGAGCTCCGTCGCCTCGCCCTCGCCTCAAAAAACACTGCTTGTGTTTCCCCAGGTGTCTCTGATAGACAACTTTGGGCCCGAGGAGAAGCTCCCGACGACGGGCACCGGCCGCTCGACCCCGGGGGGTCCCGAAAGCCGTCCGGCGGACCCGCAGGACGAGGAGAACCCCCCGGGTCTGTCACCGGCCTCCACCGGGTATTTCCCCTGCTACCGGACGTATGTGGAGCTGCCCCGCTACCGCCCGCCGTCCGCCGACGGGCAGCCGGAGGGGGCCGCGAGCTGCCGGGACGCCGGTGTCCAGTGCCACCGGCCCGAGTCCGCCGCCAGAGCAGAGAGGAAAAAGGCCGATGCCAACAGTAACTCCAAAGGAGGGAAGGCGTCCCTCGCCGCTCACGGGTCGCCCCGGAGGCCGCGCGAGGGGGGGTCCAGGCCGGGCTCCGCCGGCACAAAAAGAGACAGTTCGGACAGAAACCCGAAGCTGCACGGCAGAGGAAGCCCCGAGGGGTTGCCAAAGGCCCGTCCGTCCGGAGGCTCCCCGACGAGGCCCGGGGCGGCCAGAGACGAGCCCGTTCCGTGCCCCCGGGCCGGCCGCTCGCCACCCCCAACTGCCCACAAGAAGAAAAACCGTGCGAGCCCGGCGGGCGACCAGGAGCCAGGTGAAGCCGCGGAGCGGAAGCCCCTGCTCGCCGACCTACGCTCGCTGCCCCCGAGCCCTGAGGAGAAAGCCGGGGCGCTCCCTCTGTGCTGCTACTACGGGGCGCAGTCCGAGAGAGAGAACCGGACGGTGCGTGCAAAACCAAGCCGGGGGCCCCAGGAAACCCCCCACCCCACCCCGCCCCCTGAATCTCGTAGCCGCCGTTTCGAAACATCAAAAGATTTTTTTTAAAAAATCCCAGAAATATGGATTGTGTTTTTTAAAGGCGCATTACCGGGAGTGGCCACCGGAGGGAGACAGAGACCAGGCTATCTCTAGTGTTTGGTCTCACCCACGGTTTTCAGCATCGGCGGGGAGGTCTTTAATGGATTAACCATTCCCCAGATTTTTCTAGACGTCTGGAGGGCCTGCTAAATTTGCATTCCTTTTGCAGGTCAAGCCGCTGAAGGAACAGAAAGAAGAAGAGCAGCTCCCAGACCCCTCCTCAGCCCCGGACCTGTCGGGGGACCCCCGCCCGAGCCCCTCCCGCCTCAGCTTCCACGCCATCGTCTCCTGGGTCTGGCGGATTTTCCGGAAGCCTCCGCCGTCGCCGTCGCCACCCGCCACCATGCCGGGGACAGAAGCTATCCGGCGGCCGCTGGCCCACCGGCTCCGGCTGTGGCTAGCGCAGCGCAGGGGCCGGGTCCGCCCCGAGCCCCCCCGATGACTCACGCACGCGCCGGGATACTTTCAGAGAAGGATTATTTCCATTAAAACGGGTTCTTTGGCCTGCCACTCCCGAAATGGAGGACCCCGGTGGTGTGTCTCCCTCCTCCCGCCGAGAGATCTAAAATTGTCGTCCGATTCGGAAGCCGAAACCAAACCGATCTTGCGGCGATCGGAGAAAAACCTGATTCCCCCCCACCCCAATTCCGCCCCCCTCCCCAGCTTCCAGAAATTTTACATCTGGGCTCCACGGAAACCTTGCGAGGGGGGGAAAAAAGTCTCTTTTTTTTGGTTTTGTTTTACACACCATGGTGGTGGTGGGGTGGACAACGTGGTCATGGCAATGCTTAGATCCCCCCCCCCACTTTTTATGGGTCGCCCCACTGAGCCCCCCACCTGTCCCCAAACCTCCAGCGTCAACCCACGTGAGCAGAGCCCGGAACCCCACTCCTGCCCCCCCCCAAAAAAAGAGACGGGTGGGAGATAAGGTGGACACGCCGCTTTTGTATTCTGCGACAACACGACGACAGACCGGAAAGCTGCGTTTCGGGACGAGCGTGCGTGTGTGAAGGGCGAGACGCGCAAGGGGGAGTGGGGGGGACATTCGGAAAAGCCAAAGGCCGCGTTGAAGTGCGCACGGGGGGGGGGAGCCAGCCAAAGAGGGGGCCCAGAGGAGAGAAGCCCACCACCACCACCACGCTGACACACACCAGGGAGAGGGGAGTGCCCCCCCAGGTGCAAAATAAACGACACACACAGAGACACACAACGCGGTTGTATTGAGGGGCTCATCCGGCATCATCAGAACGCGGCCGCCGGACCGAGCATCCTTGGTCCGTCGGGGTGTCTGGGGGTGTGTGTGTGTCTCTATCGTCGGGGGCGGCTGGCGAAAAGGGGGGTTCGTGTCCATCCGGAGGGGTCGGGGCTGATGGGACGGGCCCATGTGTGTGTGTTGGGGGGGGGCAGAAGGGCAAAAAAGGACCCCCCCCTCTTCCGTCACACACCAACCTCCATCAGAGAGGAGATCCCCCCTGCTGGTCTCGAGGTGGGGGGGGGTGGAGGGTGGGGGGGGTGTCTCAGCGGGCCAAGCTACCCTTCTGCCCCGTCCAGGGCTCCCGCAGCTCCACGTGGCACCCCAGATCCCGCAGGGCCGCCTTGGCCACGTCGTCGCAGTCGCTGTGAGCCGCCCGGGCTTCGGCGATGAGCCGCTCGGCCCCCATCTCCAGGAGGGGCCGGGAGAAGTCCTGGGCGTGGGCCACCAGGTTGCGGATCAACAGGCAAGCTTGCTTCTGCAAATGAGAGAGAGAGAGCCTAGGTAGCCACCGGGCCAGTGGCTCCTCAGTTTGGGCCACCTGGTTGCCCCTGAGACCCCCCGGAGTTCCCTTTCGGGGGGGAAACTGGTATAAAAATGCAAATAAATATAAATAAATATGACTCATGGCCCAGAATTGAGCCTCCTTGGACTACCACTCCCACGGTTCCTGGACAGCACCGCTGGAGAGCGAAGGCTCCTGGGAGTTGTAGTCCAAGAACATCTTACCAGGGACCTAAGACTCATGGCCCAGAACTGAGCCTCCTTAGACTACGACGCCCACGGTTCCTGGGCAGCACCGCTGGCGGCAAAGGCTCCTGGGAGCTGTAGTCCAAGAACATCTTACTGGGGACCCAAGGCCCATGGTACAGAACTGAGTCTCCTTAGACTACCGCTCCCAGGCCAGTACCGTTGGAGAGCGAAGGCTCCTGGGAGTTGTAGTCCAAGAACCGCTGGGTGACCTCCGTCCGCCTTGCGCTTCGAGGTCCCTGCACGCGCTTCGGGGAGGGAAGGAGGGAGGGAGAGGGGACGGTGGGCCTCCCCCCCCCCACCGCCGCGGTTACCTGTACGCCGCTTTCCCTGGGATGGGTTTTCATGGCCTGCAGGGCCGCCAGGGCGCCTCCACCTTCCATGATGACCCGGCAGTTCTCCGGCTTCCGGAGAGCCACCATGCACAAGGCCGCGCAGCTCTGCTCGCACACCTGTTAGTTCGGACGAAAAACCGGGCGCAACTGATCAAGTGGAAAATAATAGCCACGGGGGGGGGGCATTTCCCGCTCCCGGGGAGAGCACCCAGCCCGGGACGAGACCCAAAAGAGATCCCGGCAGATCCCCAGGCTACCTGGGCGTTGCCAAGATGGCGGCTCATGGCCAAGATGATGAGGTCCGTCCCGCCGGCGTTGACGATGGCGTCCTTCACGTCGTCGTTGCCCGCGATGGCTCGGAGGGCGCTCAGCGCTTGCTTCACCAATTCCTGGAAGCCGCAAAGGAAGAAGAATGGCGATAACCCCCCCCCCAAACAAGCCATGGTTTACAATGGGTCCCCGGTATCCGCGAGGGCTCGTTATCCGCTGATTGGCCGACCCACAGCCTGGGAGGGAGGGAGGGGAGAACAGGAAAAGATATGGCGGGAAAAACTCCCGAAACAGTGTCGTTCTTGAGACGCAACGACCAGCACTGGCCGGAGGAGGGAGCCAGAGAACGTGCAATGGAGATACCCCTGTTTCCCCGAAAATAAGACATCCCCTGAAAATAAGACCTACTTACAGTTTGGCCTCTGGCTGAAATATAAGGCACCCCCCCCCCCCGAAAACAAGGCCTCGCCGATAATAAGATAACAATAAATGTGTACCGTATTCTTCTTCATGGGAAAAATAAGATATCCCCTGAAAATAAGACCTAGCGCATTTTGGGGAGCAAAAATTAATATAAGACACTGTCTTATTTTCAGGGAAACAGGGGTAATCCGCTCTCGACACAGCGTTGGCCACTATCCACGTCTTCCAGCATCCGCGGGTCAGTCGGGAACGTACTCCCAGCGGATACCCTGCATTCGGGTCGACTCCGACAGCAGGGCTAGCCGAGGCCCTCCCCAACCCCAACCCCCGGCCCTCCGTCATCATCCTCCCCGCGGGTCGCCCCCCCCCACCCCCCACCTGATGCTCGATGCAGTCCGCCAAGAGAGCCACAATGAAGTTCAACCCTCCGAGGTCGACGATATCCTGGCAGTACTCGTTGCGGACGGAGAGGCGGGCCAGGGTGGCGCAGATTTCGCTCAGGACGCTGCTGTCCTCCGTGAAGGCTTCGGGGTGGGGGGGGTGGGGGGGACAAAACAAGTAAATAAGAGACTTTCACGGGGAGAAAAGTGGCATAAAAATAAAGTCACACTAGGTGTTGTTTTTAGGATCTCTACTCCAGGCATGATACCATAGTCTTTCGAGACTGAAGGATGCCAATGAGTTGTTATTATTATTATTATTATTATTATTATTATTATTATTATTATTATTATTATTATTATTATTATTATTAATACGGCAGATTTCCCCGGGCAGGGGCCCTTCCTCACCCCACCCGGTAAACTCCAAAGACATGTCCCTACTCATCAGGGATTATTGATTGATTGGTTGCATCGCATGGACGGGAGGAGGCTGGTGCATCGCCTTTACAGGTTTGTTTGTTTATTTGTTTATTTATTTATTTATTTCAGAGTATTTTTACCCCCCCCCCCCGCCGCCGCCTTTCGCCTTTCTCCTTGGAAAAGGACCCCCCCCCCCCGAGGCGGCTTTACAGTAATTTGACGTTGGCAATTGCCCTTTTTATGATCATATTAGAAAGTGTTCTGCTTATATACCGCCCCATACCACTACAAGTAGTCTCTGGGCGGTTTACAATTTTAATTACAGCGTGCAGGCTACACATTGCCCCCCCCCAAGCAATCTGGGTACTCATTTTACCGACCTTGGAAGGATGGAAGGCTGAGTGAACCTTGAGCCGGCTACCAGGGATTGAACCCAGGTCGTGAGCACAGTTTTACCTGCAGGACAGGCATTTAACCACTGCGCCACGAGGCAACTTAATTGCTCCATTGCTGAAGAGGTTCCAAGGCCACCCTTCTAGATCGTTAGTCCAAATACTGTTTAATAGATAAGAATTCTTAGGTTACAGCCCAGGTAGCAAAGTTTTTTTCTGGCCGCCCTACGCAAGAGAGCAGAGATTACCTCGACCATTCATCCATCTTCCTGATGTTTTTACCCATTCGTAGTTTTACTCTTTTTCGTCGTTTTTATGATTCACTGTATATTGGTTTATACGGGTCATGCGACCCTGGAAAAACTTGAAACTTGACGTTGGCCATTTGGGCCGTAAGAGGGTCTCACCCCCAAAAGGAAGCGACGGGCGCAGAAGGAGGACGGGGAAGGGAAGGTGGCGGGGGGTGGGTGGTGCCGGAGGGGAGTCCCCAGCGGCGGCGTGGCCCGAGGGACCCGTGGCCGAAGCCCCGAGCGCTCCCGAGACCCGAGGGCAAGGGAGGCGGCCGCCTACCTTTGGCGGCCTCAATCAGGATGGCCAATCCGCCGTGGTCGGCCACGATCTGCCGGGCGTGCTCGTGGGCGCTGCCGAACGGCACCCGGATGTCGTCGTCCAGGGTCATGACCCGCAGGGCCCCGCACGCTTCCCGGACCACGTCGGCCCGCTGGCCGTGCTGGACGACGGCTCCGGCCAGCAAGGCCAGGACTCCCCCTTTGACCAGGTCCTGCCGGTTCCGCTCGTGTTTGAGGCCGGCGTGGCGGACGCAGCGCAGCCCGGCCAGGGTCAGCTCGGCGTCTCCCCGGTGCTCCCGGAGGCACCGCAGGAGGATCTCTTGCCCGGAGGCGTCCAGGAGGTCTGGCTGGCCGTCCAGGAGAGCCGAGAGAGCCTGCAGGGCTTTCAAGAGGGAGCAGCGGCCTTCCAAAGCCAGGCGGAGGGCGGCCAACACCGCCGGGCAGGCCCCTTTTTCAGCCGCCAGGTAACGGACGGACAGGTCCTGCCGGCAGTGCCGGGCGAAGGCCGCCAGGAGGTCGTCCACTGCGCCGGGGTCGCAGTCGACGACGGCTTTCTGGAGGGCGTCCAGCGTCTAGGGGACAAAAGCAATATTGATGACCTGGCCGCTCGCTTCCTCTCCGGCCCCAACTACAGCCACGGAGGTCGAGGGGGGGAAAAAAAACCCTAGGCGCGTGCATTCCTCACGTTGAAATTCCCAGAATCAGCCACAGGAGGGAGCCCGAGACCAGGCTATGGGTAGCATGGGCGACTAGACAGGAGTTCCCTGTGATCTGCGGATTTCGGCATCCGCGGGGGGGGGGTCACAGGGGCTCCCTCCCGGAGGGAAATACTGTATAAATTTTGTTTCTCTTTCTTGGAAGAACAAATCTCCCAGCTGGGGTTTCTGGCACGATCAAAGACAACCCAGGAAGGTTTTATCCGCAGTGGCGACTAGACAGGAGTTCCCTGTTATCTGCGGTTTTTGACATCCGCGGAGGGAAATACTGTATAAATTTTGTTTCTCCTTCCCGGAAGAACAAATCTCCCAGCCGGGGTTCCTGACACGATCAAACACAACCCAGGAAGGCTTTATCTGCATTGCCGACTAGACAGGAGTTCCCTATTATTTGCATTTTTCGTTATATGCAGAGGTCGCAGAGCTTCCCCCCCAAAGGGAAATACTGTATAAATTTTGTTTCTTGTTCCCGGGAAAACAAATCTCCTGGCCCGGGGTTTCTGGCAATATCAAACACAACCCAGGAAGGCTTTATCTGCAGTCTACCGGACGGAACGAAGAGTCGCCCTCGCTCGGGCCCTGCTCACGGACCCCCCCCCTCCTCCTCACCTGCAAAACGGCATGCTTTTTTTCCGGGCTGTCTCCCGAGACGGGATTCCGTGCCATCTTCACGATGTGACTCAAATCGACGCCTGGGAGAGACCAGACCGAATCAGACCCAGCCAAGTGGGGGGGGGGGTTTGAAGAAAAAGGGTTGAGCATCGCCCGGGGGGTGTCTTCCGATCTCCCGCCAACACCGGGACCGTCTCGCGATGCAGAACCCAACCCAGCGGTCGAGGAATGGAGAACAGCCACCCTGGCGAAGGGGACGAAGACAGGTGCCGCCTTCCGCCCGCCGATCCTACCCTGAGATTCAAACTGCTGGACGGCGTCCATTACGGCCTCCTCCGGATCCATCTCAAACTCCACCATGTTCTCCTGCACCACCTCATCAAACGTCTCCTGGGTGATCCGCTTGGCCGCTGCCATTTCTGTCCCAACGCCCCGGCCTGCAGAGAGCCAAAAGAAAAGGAAAAAAAAGAAGAAGCACTTTTTTCGCGCCGCTTGGAGTAGCTTTGGGGGTTCCGTTACGATATAAAACCAAAAGCAAATTTTTGCCATCTTGGCTGGGCCGTGCTCCAAATGAACAATACGACGGACTGAGCGGCAGTACTTTGTGTGTTCTTTTAGCCTACCGGCTCAGAGACGTCACCACTGCGGGAGAAATAAATAAATAAATTAAAAACAGCCCCTAGAAATGCCCTCCCTCGCGTCGGGAGCCAACGCGGCTCTGCGACCCGGCGTCCCCTCTGACAAAATTGCCGAGTTCAGCTCGTCGCCTAGGGAAGAAAGCCTGATTTATTCCCCCGACCCGGCCGGCCGCTTCTAAACCAAAAGCCAATTTTCCTGATCGGCAGCCAAAACCCAGACAGGGCTTGGACTGACGCCGACACGGGACCCAAAGTTTCCAGCCCTGCATCTTTGAGGGGCTGTAGAACTTCTGCTCACGGGCAGAAGTCAGGGCCTTTTCACACGACCCCCTAAGATCCGCTGGCCACTTAAATTCGGACCAGAGATCTTAGGGGTTTGTCGCTGTTCCTGCGTTCCCACCCCCTCCGCACTCCTGGCTGCTGGCTGCGTGAGGGGAGGGAGAAAAAACAGGAAGAAAAGAGACGTGGCTCACCTGCCGTTCTGCCTCCGTTCTTGCCGCGGCAACATTCCAGCCTCTTAAGTAGCTCTTAAAGGGGCGGGAGCCAAAAAACAACAAACAGAAGCGAGGAGAGCCCCGCACTCACTATCGTTACACCGCATCAAAGAATTTTCGCCTCCAGAGAGCAGGTACTTGAAAGGTGCGCTGGGACGCGCTAAAGTGGGCAGGGTCGCACTTAATTTCCTGTAAACTCCGGAGCTGGTGGGAAAACATTTTTAAGCTCCGGAGCTGGGAGCCATTTGCCCTGGAGTTTAGGGGTCGTGTATAAACGCCCTAAATCGGGACCTGTCCCCCCCCCCCAAAATCAGGAGCATTCCCATTTCAGGAAGATCCAAACGGTCTATTTTTAGGCGAGGAACCCTTCTCTGGATTCACGGTGGAGAGATCGTGAGAAAGCGGTTTATTAACGGCAAGACGTTATGGGTGCTCTTTTTAGCTGACGCTGCAGTCCTGTCTAGTTTCATCAGAGGACAAGCCGGCACCTATAATTTCTCTTTCCTTCCCACGTCATTCTAGCTCAGAATAACCCTCCGTTAAGTTGCATCAGACTGAGGGAAGCTATTCTTTATTTTTATGCTTTATTTATTTTTCAGTATTTTTTTAACCCCACCTTTCTCCTTGGGGGGAAAAAAGGACCCAAGGCGGCGAACAGTAACGAGGGACGAGATACAGTCGAGACCAAACCATTTAAGACATATTCAAGTATCGAGAACAGGGAATTGAGGGACATCTTGCAGCATTTAAAAAAAAAAACACCATTAAGCGTGATGGAACATTGAGAACATTGTGTGGCGGACGGTATGTCAATAAAAGAAACAGGACATTTAAAATAAAAACAGCACTTGCATGCAGACAGGAGTAGCGCAAAATCACTTAATACTTTCACAAGGGGGAGGAAAAAAAACCACCCCCTAATTTTAAACCAATCCTTCCATTCTGGCTCACTGGCTGATGGGCCTGGCTGCAGAGGCTGAGAGTTCGAATCCCTCACTGGGTTACTCCTTGGGAGTTCGAATCCCCCTCTGGGCTATTGTGCAGCTATATTTATATTAGCTGGAATTCAGCCTCTCTGCCTGTATTGTGGTTTGGGGGGGGTCACGTAATAAACTCTGAGAACTGCCAGGGGTGGGGTGGGCATTGCTGGCCAGGATGTATTAAGAGGAGGGATCCATGTTAAAAGAGGTGCCTCTCTGAGTATATAATAATAATAATAATAATAATAATAATAATAATAATAATAATAATAATAAATTATTATTGTTGTTTTTGTTGTTATTGTTATTGTTGTTGTTATTATTATTATTATTATTATTATTATTATTATTATTATTATTATTATTATTATTATTAACCACACAGCTATCTACGCTGGATTTTTATTACTAATCACTAGTCGAACACTTCCCAAGCGTTTGGGACTATGTGATGTATTATTATTATTAT
This sequence comes from Phrynocephalus vlangalii, assembly GCA_037367305.1. Classification (NCBI taxonomy): domain Eukaryota; kingdom Metazoa; phylum Chordata; class Lepidosauria; order Squamata; family Agamidae; genus Phrynocephalus; species Phrynocephalus vlangalii. The sequence goes on from JAWVWN010002910.1 coordinate 2,788,341, forward strand.
TATTATTATTATTATTATGATTATTATTATTATTATTATTATTACTGCAATAGTACAATATGAAAAGGCTCCCTTCCTGCTGTGCAGTTTTGAGACGATGACATGATGATGAGGATGATGTTCCGCGCCTTCCCCCCCCCCCCGCCCAATTCTCAGTCACAGGCAGCCCGGGAGGGAAAGTGCCTCTGAGCATGTGCAGAGTGCCTTCTCTCCCCCCCCTTAGCCATCCCCCTCCTCACTGGCTTCGAGATCAATCAATCAATCAACCAATCAATCAAGGAAGGTCTAGGTTGCCAGCTCACCCCGCAGCCCGACCGCCGAGGGCGAGCGTGCCTCTGAGCCCCTGCAGAGAGCTCGCCTATCCTGGGACCGGTTGCAAAAGAGACGGGCGCCGACTCACCTGGCGTGACCCTCGGCGCTTGCCGTAGCGCCGCTCCTCTGGAGAGAGCGAGCCTGCCGCAGCCGAGCCCGGCCGGATTGAGAACGCGCATGCGCAAAACCTTGCCGTTTTCCGCCCCCCCTCCCCCACGAAGTTTGGTCGCGCGCGGCCGCCGTACCCGCACAGCGCCGAAAGGGGACGCCTTCAGCTGCACATGCGCAACCTCCTGGGGCAGGCGAGCTATACACACACACACACACACACACACACACACACACACACACACACACACACACACACACACACACACACACACACACACACACACACACACACACACACACCTCCCCGCCGCCCTCCTCCTCTTCCTCCTCCTCCCTTACGCATGCGCACCCGCCCGCTTAAGGGCGGAGGGTGGAAAACAAGACCACGCCCCCATTCGCGAGGCCGTTTTACGACGCACGCGCAGTAGAGAGGAGGAGGAGGGCGGCGCGAGAGGACGGCTCGCGACGGGGGCGGAGGAGTTGGCGCCTGAGGCGCATGCGCGTTGATGCTCGGCGGGCGGAGGCGGAGGGCGGAGCTTAGGGAGAGGCGGGGAACCCTGTCAGGAGAGAGAAGAGAAAGAGAAGCGCCATTTTGACGACCATAGAGAGGCGTTGGGTAGAAGATCCGGTTGTTGTTGGAGGAGGAGGAGGAGGAGGTTGAGGGGGGGAGAGCTGCGCATGCGCGTTGAGGGGGCCCTTTCCGTCTAGGGTTGAATTGGCTTCGCGAGCGCCCGGTGAGGGAATTTAAAAAACGGCAGAATAAAGAAGGAGGGACTTTTATTGGGCTTCATGAGGAGGCCTCTCTGCCTGTCGAAAGGGGCTCCCCGTGTCCTCGGGGAGGGGGTGGGCCACGAGCCCTCGGCCCGCCCGCCGATACGGGAAACCGCGGATAATTGCGAACCAGACCTTGGACAGCGTCTCCAGCCCCCCCCCTCCCCCTCAGCTGCAGAAAGTATCCTGGCGGTGGTGGTTCCTCTTGCCTTTCGCATTAAGGGGGGGGGAGAGAGAAATAAAGGAACCCGCTGATACCGGTGCCCCGCGGATACGGAGGCCCTCGGCCCTCTCGACAAGCGCCTGGCCGCTTGAGGAGGGCGCCCCCCCACCTCCCTCCCTCCCTGCCTGGAGACCCGAGGGATTTGTGGTCTGGGTTATTGATTTATTTTTTCACTTGCTTTGCAGAATTAATTCTTCCGAGAGAAATTTTATCCCCCCCCCCACGGGGCCAGCATTGAGGTCCGCCCTTGGTGCTGCCCTTGGAGACCCTAGGTGAGCCTCATTGGTTGGTCTGCTTCCTCGCTCTATCCCTTCCCAATCCCTCTATCTATCTATCTATCTATCTATCTATCTATCTATCTATCTATCTATCTATCTATCTATCTATCTATCCCTTCTTTATTTCATATCTATCTATCTACCTACAGTTCCGGCTTATCCATCTGTCTATCTATCTATCCATTTTTTCCTTCCTAATTTATCAATTGATCTATGGTTCTGTTTCATCTTCCATCTCTGAGAGATGTATTTTCAATATATAGATACAGACAGAGATATAAATACTGTATTAATGTATACCTAGATGAGTGCGCATGTGTACAGTATATTTATGTATTGTATTGTATTTATTTATTTATTTAACTTATATGCCGCCCACTACCCAAAGGTCTCTGGGCGGCTTACAATCCAAAGAATAAAACAATTTAAAATAGTTAAAAGTAAAATATCAATAAATCATCAATAAAAACCTTACACTAAAATCATTATTCTAAAATTGTCATCAGTGGACCCACAGTCTATGTTATATCAATTAAAAACCTTCTGGATGTGTGTATATATCCTTACATGTGTGTGTGTGTGTGTGTGTGTGTGTGTGTATGGAACAAATTAATTCCTTTATACAGTGTACCACTGTATAGGTTTAGATATACAGTGGTACCTTGTATAAAGGAATTAATTTGTTCCAAATGAAATTATGTTAAGCAAATTTTCCATAGGAATGCAATGAAAACAGAGTGATCCCATTTTTATGTTGTACAAATTTGCCCCATAGGGGATTCTGTTAAGCAAATTTCCCCCCTCTCTCCGGATGTTTTTATGTTGTACACATTTTATGTTATACAAACTCTTTGTTATACAAGGGTCCATTGTATATACATATGCAAAATTCTATTTCAGAAATGGAAGATGAATCCAACAGGCACGTACGTATGTATATGTACATGCGTACATAAAGCTATCTATGCATGAATACATAGAGCTATATCAAACCTGTTTCTCACACCATGGAGGAGAACCCCACCAACACACACACATACACACACATTTATATGTGTGCAAAATATCTATCAGAAACGCGAGGTGAAGGAGAACCCTTTGTATTCACAGGGGATCGGGTCCAGGCTCACCTGCGGATGCCGAAAATCGCAGATAATATCAAGCTCTATTATCCTGGCTGACACTGTACAGAGTGCAGTTTCTGGCTTGCTTTTGAACCCTCCTCTGGCAACGGCACTATTCGGCATTTAACATTTCTGGAAACTTGAAGGGGGAGAAAATGGGGTGGAAAATGTTTTCTAACTCCCTCCCCCCCCCCCCCCGGAGCTTCGTAATTTTCTAGACCTCCAGACGTCATGGATATGTAATTCTCTAGCGAACCCTCTCCATATGCAATTTTTGGGATTCTGTTTTGGAAAGTGTTAAGACCGCGGATGAGTGTGGTCCTTCAGGGAGTGGTCGCCCGCCTAACGGAGGGAGAGGCTTCCTCCTGTCTCAAAAATCTGACGGAAGTCACACCACAGGACATCTCCATTTAAGAAAGAAAAAATTAAAATTAAAACATGTCTTTTTGTTTCCGGTTGCAGATCCGAGATGGCTTCCCGGCGCGTCACCCAGGACTCCTTCGATGCCCTCGTGCAGGCCAAGGCGAAACGCTACCGGTTGGACCAAAGCGACCCCATCAACAAAGCTCTCCAGCAGCTGAGAGGTAGCCCTCCTGGCCCGACTCCCCCCCCCCGCCCCCTGTCCTTTCATATCCCGGACCTGACCCTATTTCTCCCTTTTCCTCTTGGAAGACTGACCCCCCCACCCCGCCCCCCCACCCCCTCGTGGTGACCCTTTTGAGCGTGGAGGGTGGTTTTGTGGCATCTGCAGTCCAGTGGGCTTTCTGCACCCCATAGGTCTGTTTCCTCATAGGTCTCTTTCCCGGTTTGTTCTTCTTTGAACGTTCCGTTGCGGGACCGGCATATTCTGCCTCGTGTGTCTTGCAAACTTCTAAGTTTTTGCCCCTTCTCCTTAGCCCTGCTTTAACACTCACCCTCTCCATCCTGCAGATTTTTTTTTTTTTGGGGGGGGGAGGGAGTATTTAAGGATGATGACTTCAGCCTCTGAACCAAAAGCTGATTTTTCCTCCTCTTCCTCCTCCTCCTCCTCTTCTTCTTCTTTTTCTTCTTCTTCTTCTTCTTCTTCTTCTTCTTCTTCTTCTTCTTCTTCTTCTTCTTCTTCTTCTTATTATTATTATTATTATTATTATTATTATTATTATTATTAACCACAAGGAAAATTGGAGAAGCATTGGAAATAGTGAAGCAGCAAATAACAGCAACAGCTAGAAAAATTGAAAGATACGGTGCTAGATTTACTCGGTATAAAGACAACCAGTTGTTTCAATCAGATCAAAGAAAGTTCTATCAGAGTTTAAATCAGAAGATAGGTACAAAAGATGAAAAGCCTGAAAAAATGGCAACCACTATTTATTATTATTATTATTATTATTATTATTATTATTATTATTATTATTATTATTATTATTATTATTATTATTAGGAGTCCGAGGAGCCCTGCACTTCTCTTATTATTAATATTATTAATAATTAATAATTGATATTATGATGATGTGTAGCCTGCATAATTAAAATTGCAAGCTGCCCAGAGAGTGCTTGAAGTGCTGCTAGTAGTAGTAGTAGTAGTAGTAGTAGTAGTAGTAGTAGTAGTAGTAGTAGAGGAGGAGGAGGAGGAGGAGGAGCAGCAGCAGCAGCATTAGTACTTTCAGTCTGCAGCTAATTGAATCAGCCGATACTAAACCCAGACAAAAGGGAGTAGGAACCCCCCTCTCGGAAGGATAGTGTCGCAGGATGATGGCATGGAGCCCGGAGGGAGAAAGAGTTGAGCGGGGTGGGGGACACCTCCAAGGTCGGGCTGCGTGGAGCCGGTGCTGCCCCTCGTGGGCCGGATCCTGCGTCTCAGGTCCCGCCTTTCGGGGCTTGCCTAGCGGCGTCCGGGAGTCCAAGCGTGACGGCCGGGCGTCCCTGCTGAGCGGCTGTTCCTTTCCCCCCCCCCCCCGGCAGCTCATTCCCGGCTGGCCTTGCAGGCCCCGTATGACGACGAGGACGAGGACCCCCGCGAGGACAGGGCGTACGGCTCCAGCGCCTGGAGGAAAGAGCCAAGGGCCGATTACGCGGCGCCCTCGTACCGATCCGCCAGCCGGGCCCTGCCGGAGGAAGAGGAGGAGGAGGACTACTACGAAAAGACCTTCCCCCAGCCGCTCTCGCGGAGCCGGGGCTACCCCCAGCCCCCCTTGCGCGAGCAGGACTACAGTCGCCCCTCTTCGGCCGGCCGGGATTACGCCGGGCTGCCTTCGAGAGATCTGGATTACGGCCGCCCCTCCGCCCGGGATTTCCGCTCCTCGGGCCTTCCAGATGAGGATTTCGCTCCCGGTTACGACCCTCCGGGGCTGAAGAGAGACTTCTCCCTCCCTTTGCCTCTGGCGGGAGGGAAGCGTGGCCCGGCGGCCCCCGGCGGGTCTCGATTAAAGGAGGAGCTGCCCGCCACCCCTGCGCCGAAGTGGAGCGTGTTGAGTGGGGCGGAGGGCCACCTGCCGCCGCTGCCGCCGCCGCCCCTAGCCGCCGCCCCTGCCAAGAGCCTCCCGCGGCCCCGGGTTCCGAAAGAGGACGCCCCGGGCTTGGCCCCGGTCGACCCGGACGATGTCTTTGCCGTGTTCGGGAGGGAGATCATCAAATGGGCCGGCTTTGACCGGGCGAAGCAAGACCGGGCGTGCCTGGAGCTGTTCCATTCGCTCTTTGCGGTGGAGACGGAGACCTGCGCCAAGACGCTGGCCGCCTTCAAGTGCCGCCTCAACCACGAGCACCAGCAGTTCTGCCTCTACAGCCTGAAGAACATCCAGCACCCGGCGCTGCGCAAGCCGCAGGTCGACAACACTTTCTTGAACTTCCTCATGAGCCACCAGGTGATGGAGACCAAGCAGGCTTTCTTTGAGGTGATCGGCCCCTTCGACCGGGTCTTGATGAAGCTCCAGTATTACCTCCTCAAGAGCGCCACCCCGCTCCTGATGGCCTGCAACGCCTACGAGCTGCACCTGAAGACGGGCGGCCTGAGCGAGCCGGCCCAAGTGGCGTCCTCCTTGGAGACGACCGCCTCCCTCTGCCGCAAAGCCTTGGTCCTTCTGGGGCAGACCTTCGCCCTGGCCTCGGCCGAGCGCCAGGAGAAGATCCTGGACGCCCTGGGGATCCAGCAGGGCGCCCCCTCGCCCGCCCTCTTCCCCAACGTCGACTCCTCGGCCTTGTTCGGAAGGGAGTACATCGAGCACCTGCAGAGCTGGCTGGACAAGAGCGGATGCAAGATGCGGCTGAGGGCGCCGGACGCCAGCCCTCCCGGCCAGGGCTCGCCAGCCATCCAGGAAGCGAAGCCGAAGGGTAAGAAAGCCTCTCTTTTTTTTGGGGGGGGGGTGATTTTCCTAAAGGCAGGTACGTCCAAACTTTGGCCCTCCCGATTTTTTTTTGGACCACAACTCCCACAGTCCTTTATTTATTTACTGTATATACTCGAAGATAATAAGCCTAGTTTTTCAGCCCTAATTTTGGGCTGAAAAAAGGGACCCTCGACTTATAGGCGGGTCAAGACTTTTAGCCACTGAGGCAAGTGCTCGGGTCGGTGGCTAAAAGTCGTTTTAAACATTGCGTGCCGCTTCTCATGAACCCCTCCCCCCCTGCATCACAGGGGAGCGGTGCGCAATGTTTAAAATGACTTTTAGCCACTGACCCAAGCACTTGCATCAGTGGCTAAAAGTCATTTTAAACATCACACACCACTCCCCCAGTTTACAAAGGAGGAGCTGCCAGGCCCTGCTGCATTTCCCACCCTAGACTTATACTTGAGTCAATACGTTTTCCCGGTTTCTTGGGGTTAAATTAGGGGCCTCGACTTATACTCGGGTCGACTTATACTCGAGTATATACAGTATTTATTTGAGCTTATATACCGCCTGTCTTCTGGACGGAACTCCAGGCGGTTCACAACAATAAAATGGACAAAAAAACCCACACCAGTTTATAAACTACATCGTCCTAAAAGCAACATGGGCAAGCTAAGCTTAGAATTCCGGGAGTTTATTTATTGATTTTATTGATTTTAATAATTATATTCTGCCCGTCTTCCGGAGGAACTCTGGGCGGTTTACAATAGGGATACAAACAAAAGAAACAAGAACAATAGCAATAATAGTAGACTAAGGAAAACAATGAAATTCATTGGTATCCTTCAGTCTCAAAAGACTATGGTATCATGCCTGGAGTAGAGATCCTAAAAACAGCACCTAGTGTGACTACATAGACCAATTCGGGAATGGCAGTCTCTACTGCACTGGGACAGATGTATTCTGTTTCTTGCCCGGTCCTCGAGTTTCGTTCTTTCCGTGCCTGCCTCTTTTCCTCTGCCTGTTGGACAAATGCCTCTTCAGATTTATGTAGACCAGGCTGTCTCTCTTGTATCTTGTAACTCTGGGCGGTTTACAATAGGGGTACAAGCAAAAGAAACAATAAGAACAATAACAATAATAGTAGACGAAGGAAAACCATGAAAAACATCATTATAAGACTGTGAAAAAGAAAATAATTGGCAGGATGGCAGGGCAAGGGAATTAAAATTGAGTTGTGCCCCAAAACATCTGGAGGGCTGAACTTTGAACAGGCCTGCCTTAAGGTGTCCAGTAGGAGCCCTCTATCGGTGGATGCCGAGAATCGCAGATGAGAGGGGACGCGGTTGGTACAGCAGACGCCGCCCTCAGCACGGCCCCTGCCTCCTTCCGTTGGTCTGTTCTAGGAATTAGAAGTATCCGTATACCAGGGGTACCTTGTATAAAGGAATGAATTCATTCCAAATGAAATTCTGTTAAGCAAATTTTCCTTTCTACAAATTTCCCACAGGAAGGCATTGAAAAGGGAGTCATCCCTCATTGCAACCATTTTCATGTTGTACGGATTTTCTCCATAGGCGATTCTGTTAAGCAGATTTCCCCCTATCTCCATAATTTTTTAGGTTGTGCAGATTTTATGTTATACAAACCGTTTCTTATACGAGGGTCCACTGTATATTTCAGGGATTATTCTCCCCCACCCCCAATACTTTCAGGTAAGGGAATCAGCGGATGTGGAAACCCGCAGATAAGGGTTTAATTCAACAAGAACGTCTGTGAAGATTCTCAGTCATCCAGGTGCGTTTATCTGGGAGTTGAGTCATGGCTACTGGACTTCTTTTTTGAGAGATAGAAACGTTTCGCTGTTCATCCAAACAGCTTCATCGGTCTGAATGCAGCTGGTGCAAACCCTGACTCTTATAGGCAGCTTTGACCTCTAGTCACCCTGGCCTCAATTAGGCTCATCAGATGATGAGCCTAACGAGCCTATTTAGTTCATCTGATGAGCCTAATTGAGGCCAGGGTGACTAGAGGTCAAAGCTGCCTATAAGAGTCAGGGTTTGCACCAGCTGCATTCAGACCGATGAAGCTGTTTGGATGAACAGCGAAACGTTTCTATCTCTCAAAAAAGAAGTCCAGTAGCCATGACTCAACTCCCAGATAAACAAGAACGGTTTAATTCAACAAGAACGGGGCAGGCCTAAAAGGCACCTATCCCCTCGAGATACGCTACCAAAGGGAGAAATCAGATCTCAGGCGTGGCTCGCCCTTTTAAAGTCTGCAAAGGAATAACCCCCACCCCCACCCAACCGCCCTGGACCCACAATCCTGGGGAACGTTCCGGCTGCCGTTTGCGAGTTTGTCGTTCTGCTCTCCGCAGCTCCACCGCGGGCCGACCGCAAACTCGTCGCCACCATTGAGAAACTCGTGAGCGATACCGTCTCGGGTGTGCTGACAGAGAAAGCCCGGTCCAAGCTCCCAGGGGACCCCCATTATTGGTAAGTAGAATTTTCCCTTCTTCCCCTTTGGGGGTTGGGAGCGGCGCGCCTGAGATCTGGACCCTGGCGGGAGCCTCAGAAAATCCCGTCTCCCTTCCAGGGTTTAGAATCATAGAATCACATAGAGTTGGAAGAGACCTCAAGGGCCATCCAGTCCAACCCCCTGCCATGCAGGAACCCCCATCACAATATTTCCGACAGATGGCCATCCAGCCTCTGCTTAAAAACCTCCTCCAAGGAAGGAGACTCCACCACCCTCCTTGGTGGCAGATTATTCCACTGCCGAACAGCTCTAACTGTCATGAAGTTCTTCCTAATGTTCAAATGGAATCTCTTTTCCTGTAGTTTGAAACCATTGCCCCGAGTCCTAGTCTCTGAAGCCATGGAAAACAAACCGGTCCGTTCTTCAGTGTGACATCCTTTCGAATATCATATCCCCTCTCAGCTTCCTAAGCCGTTCCTCATAAGACATTTCCTCCAGGCCCTCAACCATCCTGGTCGCCCTCCTCTGCACCCGCTCGAGGTGGTCAACATCCTTTTTAAACTGAGACGCACAGAACTGGACCCAGTACTCCAGGTGGGGTCTGACCAGAGCAGAACAGAGTGGGACTATCATGTCCCTTTATCTAGACACAATGGTTCTGTTGATGCAACCAAGAATCGCGTTGGCTTTCTTTGCCCGTCTGGCTTTTCTCCTTCCCTGCTAGTGTCACTTAGCCAGGCCCCCGGAGGGGGAGCCAGAGGTCCCTGAAACAGCCGTCTCTTTTTCTGCACAAAACGGCAGGTTTCTGAGCGAGGAGGAGAGCCTGGAGCACCACTATTACAAGCTGAAGCTCTCCGAGGCGGAGCGGCTGAAGGCCGAGGAGGGCAAGAGCCCCGAGCGGCGGGCGGCGGAGGCCGTGCGCGCCCTCCTCTACCGGAAAAAGATCGCCGGCCTCAAAAAGAGGCTCTTTCCGAGGCGGAAGGCGGGGATCCTGCAACGGGCCGCCCGGAGCCGGCGGGGGAGAAAAGCCACCGTCGGGACCCAGACGCCGATCTGGGTTGGCGCCGTGCCCGGCCAGGAGGCCCAAGGCGACGCAGACTCTGGAGCGGACGCAAACCTTCCGGAGGCGTCGGCCCCCGGCTCAGACGAGCTGTCCTTGGAGAGTCAGTTTCCGGACGGTAGGTGACGCCGACGAGAGGGGAAGGGGGGGGATGGAAGGATCTGCAACCGGTCCTTTTTATTTCCGGTTCATTTGCAGACGGGCAGAGATTCCTCGGTGGCAGGAAGGGCCAAAGAGACAGGCCCAGCGTGGGCGTCTCCGGGCAGCCTTCCAAGCGAAGCCCGGCCTCTAAATCCCTCCTTTCCTTTTCCGTGTGTGTGTGTGTGTTTTTTTAGTGGACCTCAAGACCATGGTCACGGCCCGGAAGCTGGCTGAGTTCGTGGCGGAGATCGGGCCGGAAATTGAGCAGTTCAGCATTGACAACAGCGCCGACAACCCGGATCTCTGGTGAGTGAGTCGGGTCCCACCTCGGATGAAGATCTTGACACACACACACACACACACACACACACACACACACACACACACACACACACACACACACACACACACACACACACACACACACACACACACACACACACACACACACACCACTCACCGGTCCGCCCTCGCTAGGGGCTGAGAAAGGTGAAAAGAGATGCCTGAGAAACGTACACGCGTCCAGCGACGACGTTGCCAGAACTGGCCACGAGCGGGGAGGAGAAATACACTTGGGATCAAAACAGGGTTCCTTATGATCCGCATATTTCAGCATCCGCAGAGAGCGAGCTTGGGACGCGTCCGAGATCAGATGCTGACCCTCCTGTAGAGGACAGGCTTTTAAGTCCCGGGTCTTTCTGCCCCATTCGCTTAGGGACTGGTTTCCAGCCCTCTCCATCATCCTCCAAGGACGTCCATTAGAGAGATGAGGTTGAACAAGGGGATCGCGGTACCCACGGAGAACAAGTCTCTCCCTGGCTATCCTGATAGGATGCCTAGAGGACCCACCTCCAGGTTGGAGAGAGAGAGAGAGAGAGAGAGAGAGAGAGAGAGAGAGAGAGGAGATCTCTCAAGGGTGTTTGCGGGGGATGGTAAGCAGGTGAAGACATCTGCTTGGGAAGACCCTGAAGCAAACGGTGAGCCGCTGCGTGAGACAGAACGCTGCGCTGGTTGGGCTGCGATGGCCTGTCCCGGCAAAGCTGCTCTTAGGTTCTTAAACTGCCTTTTGCTTGGATTCTCTCTGGCAGCTGATTTGCCTTTTTTTTTTGCAGAAAACATTCTTGGTTGTGCTTTCTTAATAATACTCCTAGTGTCCGTAGGCATGTACCGTATGTGTTTCTGAGGTTCATAATGGAGCAGCTTCAGGCTGCGGGCAAAGGAATCAGCAGACCTCATCCTGTGGATGGGATTTGTGCCCGGGGTGGGAGGCCCTACTTCAGCGTGTCTGGACCTTGTTTGGAGCGGTGCTGGGTGTAAAACGTTGCACGATCCTATTCCCCCCCCCCCCGCAGGTTCCTTCAGGACCAGGAGAGCTCGGCCTTCCGCTATTACCGTCTGAAAGTCCAAGAGCTGTGCCCATCTATCTGCTTCGGCTCCGCCACGGAAGCCACGGAGGAGCTCGCCGATCCTGCAAAGGAAGCCTCGGAGACTTTGAAGGAAGAGGTTCCCCCAAGCGAGGCCGAAGCGGAGGGAAGCAGCGCTGCCGCCGGCGTCCAGGAGGCGGAAGAGGCCGGGACGGCTGCCGGAACCCTGCCAGAAGGGAGCACGGAGGCCCAAACGGAAAGCCCCGGCGCCGCCGGTGGGACCGCCGGGTCCTCTCTGGATCCCTCCCCTCGGGTTCCCGTCCGGGGGACTCCCTTCGGCCGCAAGAGGGTCAGCAGCAAATCCTTGAAGGTCGGGCTCATCCCGGCGCCGAAGCGGGTGTGCCTCATCGATGAGCCCAAAAGTGAGTCCCGGGGGAGGGGGGGAGGGGAGGGTTGATCGGAGACGGAGGTTTTCTTTAGCCGAGCCCTCCCCTTTCAGGTTGAAATATCCCCGGGGACTTTGCCAGGCATCGGGGTGGGGTGGGTGGGGTGGAGGGCAGAGCCAATAGGGGGACACACACACACACACACACACACACACACACACACACACACACACACACACACACACACACACACACACACACACACACACACACACACCCCGGAAAGGGCTGATGAATTGGCTTTCAGCCTTAGTGGTGCGGAGGATTTTGGGGTTCCGTCCCAAGTCGCCAGTCCTTGTCGAGGTTGGGGAAACGAGTCCCCAGCTCAACGAGGGGTGGGGTGTGAGGGTTCGATTCTCTCTCTCGGCGGAGCCGAGTCGTTTTTTTTAACAAAACATCAAACGGATTTTTATTGTATTCAGGATGAAAGTCTTTATAAGCGTGTTCGGTAAATTCTGGAGTTAACTTAGGCATTTCAGGTATAACCTTTTCCTCAACATGAGGATCCTCACCAACAACGTCAGCAGATGCTAAACGTGAACTTGAATATTTTAATGAGGAGGGAGAATAGGCGATCCCCGACCCCAGCCCTGTGTTCCGCAACAGGGGTGTTTTGCCCACTGTGCCACAGGCGTGACAGACTTCTCGATCTTCCATTTTTGGAACTGCTTAGAGTTCTCGGGCCACTGCAGAGGTCTTACGTGGACAGCCCATGCCCATTCATTGCCTCTTTGGACCTTAGTCCAACCCGCGCAGCCACAAGTTAAACTCCTTTCTGTCTGCGTACCTGTCTCCCTCGACCGTTGATCCCAACGGTCACCTTTTCCCCCTCTCCCCTCACACACCTCTGTCTCCGCTCGCGCGCGTTCATCCCACTGGTTGACTGACTCCTCCACCACCCAATAGGCATCCCTTGCCCCTTTGTATTCCTCTGCTTCCCAATCCTCCTTTACATCCTCCTCTAGTTCAATCACATGCAATCTTTTAATACGCCTTTCCAACTCCTTATCTTCTTCACGGTCAGTCTTGGGAGGTCCAGACGGCACACTCCCTTGTCCGTCTCCAGGGTGTTCCGACTTCTCACATGGGGGCAGGCCGTGTGTAGGCTGCGTGAATGAATGGCAAGCCGCCCAGCGAGGGCTCAGAAAGGGGACGCTGGGCCTCTGATAACGGCATGATGCTTTGAACGGCAGAGCGGGGAGGGTTCCCATCCTGTGCGTCCCTTGCAGGCATGAAGGGAGGGAGGCTTGGTGAACCTAAGAAGAAGAGCCCTGCTGCTGGATCAGGCCAAAGGCCCACCTAGTCCAGCTTCCTGTATATCTCACAGTGGCCCCACCAGATGCCTCTGGGAGCGCACGAGACTAGATCTCTGTCTCCTGATAGCACTCCCCTGCATCTGGCCCTTGAAGGACCCCGGTTTCTAAGCCTGGAGATTACACATCTCCATCATGGTTTGTCACCTGGGATGGACTTTTCCTCCAGGAATCTGTCCAATCCCCCTTTTGAAGGCATCCAGGCCAGATGCCATCCCCACCTCCTGTGGCAGGGAGTTCCACAGACGAACCACGCGCTGGGTGAAAAAAATATTTTCTTTTGTCTGTGGGGCAGCCCCAACTCCCTACACCGGCTTGGCTGGCGGTGGTGGTGGTGAGGCATCCTGGTTGCGTTGCAAGGGTTCCCTTACAACACACCCACACCCACACCCACCCACCCACACCCTTCCTTTTTCTTGTGTGTTTCCAGGCAGTGGAGAAGTATATTATATATCTAATTCCCCCCCCCTTTTGCCTTGCAGTTCATGACCCCGTGCAGATTGCTTATGACCGGCCCTGTGGATACCCGCCCTATAAAAATAAGAAGGTAAGGGGTGGCAGCCACTCGGGTTTTTTTCCGGCATTCAAACCGAGCTCGGAGGTCTCCCAGTGGTGGGAGCAGGGGGGCCGTGTGTTTGTGTGTGTGTGGAGTGGTGGTGGGGGAGGCAGAACTGTTTCCCTACTGTAGACTTGCTGTACTTATTTAAGCTGGGTAGATAGAGAGGTAGGCAGGCAGGCAGTAAGATAGAATGGAATAGGATAGGATAGAGTTTCATTGTCATTATGCATATGCAAGATATGCCCAATGAAATTAGAGCGCCGGTCCACGACACACTCAAAACAACAAGGCACCATAGAAAACACAGGAAACACCCTACAAGATAGTAAGAACTCTTAAAACCACTTAGAAAATTTAAAAGACTACTGGGAAACGGCTTGAGATGGTGCTAAAACCGTCGCATTTAACTTAGGTGCCGCTCTAGGATTAAAAACTGTTCTTCAGTCTATTTGTCCTTGACCTAAGAGTCCTGTATCTCCTGCCAGATGGCAACAGTTCAAAGAATTGGTGGCCAGGATGCGAAGGGTCTCTCAGATAGATAGATAGATAGATAGATAGATAGATAGATAGATAGATAGATAGATAGATAGGTAGGTAGGTAGGTAGGTAGGTAGGTAGGTAGGTAGGTAGGTAGGTAGGTAGGTAGGTAGGTCAGGAAGGAAGGAAGGGATAGATAGATAGATGATAGATAGATACATAGATACATAGATACATACATAGATAGAACAGGAAAGAAGGAATAGATAGATAGATAGATAGATAGATAGATAGATAGATAGATAGATAGATAGATAGATAGATAGATAGATAGATAGATAGATAGATAGATAAGAATGAAAAAATGGAGGGATAGATAGATAGATAGATAGATAGGTAGGTAGGTTGGTAGGTAGGTAGGTAGGTAGGTAGGTCAGGAAGGAAGGAAGGGATAGATAGATAGATGATAGATAGATACATAGATACATAGATACATACATAGATAGAACAGGAAAGAAGGAATAGATAGATAGATAGATAGATAGATAGATAGATAAGAATGAAAAAATGGAGGGATAGATAGATAGGTAGGTAGGTAGGTAGGTAGGTAGGTAGGTAGGTAGGTCAGGAAGGAAGGAAGGGATAGATAGATAGATGATAGATACATAGATACATAGATACATACATAAATAGAACAGGAAAGAAGGAATAGATAGATAGATAGATAGATAGATAGATAGATAGATAGATAGATAGATAGATAGATAGATAGATAGATAGATAGATAGATAGGAATGAAGAAATGGAGGGAGGGATACATAGATAGGTAGATGGATAGATAGCTAAAATAGGATAGATAGGAATTGATAGATAGAGATAGAGATAGAGAGAGAGAATAGGAAAGAAGGAAGGAAAAGATAGTGAATTGATTAGACCGAGCACAGAAAGGGGCAAGAGAATCCCCTTTAGAAAGGGATCCTCTAAAAACTGCACCCCTGCCTGGGGTGTGGTGGTTCTGTTTTGAAAAGCCGCCCCTCCGCCCCATTGCGCCTCCTTCCTTGCGCGCTCCCTCTGGTGGCGCCCGCAAGTGCCTTCTCTTTCCTCAGCGGCCAAAGGACCTGACCTTTGAGCACAAGCGGCTCAACCAGAAGAACATCGGGTTCCAGATGCTGAAGAAGATGGGATGGAAGGAGGGCCGCGGCCTGGGCAGCCACGGAGAAGGCATCAAGGAGCCGGTCCGGATGTACGTTCACGGGGCGCTGGGGTCGGGGTCGGGGTTGGGGGGGGGGCAGGCGGGCAAAGCGGGGCCCTCCCTAGGCATGCGGCGGCGTGTGTGTGTGTGTGTGTGTGTGTGTGTGTGTGTGTCGAGTTGTATACCGGATTGCCTCCACGCTCGCAAAGCTGCCGTAGTCTCTTGTTCTTGGATGACCTGGTTTTGCACCAGGGGAGAGTAGGGGAGAGGGGCCTTTGGGCTACTTAGACGGAGCCGATTCCGGGTCACTTCGAAAGCTGCCCATTTGACCCGGAGAAGCGTCACCACGGCCGGGATCCTTCTTTGGCTGGCCTCACTCTTCGCCCCGAGACTTCACCGTCGTAGTAAACCCTTTATTTATTGATTTCTATGAGTGGACAAGCCTTTACACTGGGTGTGGGGGTGGGGGACTTCTGAAAAAAAATTGGAAAACTATCTCACATTTAAAAAAAAAGTTTGGTGACTCATTAAAAATTTAATATTAAAATTAATGGAGAGCTACATATAAAGCCTTAATATATAATGTTAATGTATTACAGTGGTACCTTGTATAAAGGAATTAATTTGTTCCAAATGAAATTATGTTAAGCAAATTTTCCATTATACAAATTCCCATAGGAATGCATTGAAAGCAGAGTAATCCCATTTTTATGTTGTACGGATTTTCCCCCATAGGCGATTATGTTAAACAAATTTCCCCTATCTCCGGAATTTTTTATGTTGTACAAATTTTATGTTATACAAGCTGTTTGTTATACAAGGGACCACTGTATATATTATATGGGGTCATGTAAAATATATAACTGGAGTAGGAACTGGCAAACCACTCCAGTATTCCTGCCCAGAAAACTCCATGGACATGGGGTCACGAAGAGTCGGTCACGACCGTAACGACGCCACACACACACACAAAATGCATAACATGAATATGTGTTAATTTTAAAAATACTCAAGGAAAAGAAGTCCAGTAGCCATGACTCAGCTTCCAGATAAACTCGCCTGGAGGACTGAGAATCTTCACAGAATTAAAAAAAAAAACACTGATTTTTAACGTTAAAAAACCGAACGAGACAAATATTACCGCTTGCCGTAACGTTTGTTGTTGTCGTTGTTTTGTCGCCTCTTTTAGGGGCTCCACCTCCGCCGGAGAGGGCCTGGGTGTCACGGCGGACAAGAGGGAAGACACATTTGCCACCTTCCGCCAAAGGATGATGCAGATGTATTATATGAAAAGAGGCGATAATTAGGTACGTGCGTGGGGCGGGGCGGGTAGCTTTGCTTTTTGTTGGACTGCAAGAATTAAACGAGACGTGCGACAGAAGAGAATGCATCAGGAGCCCTGTATCCACAGGCGAGTAGTTTGAAGCCCCCTGCACGGATACCAAAAACCGTGGATAATGGTGAACTCTATACCTTTGCTGGTAAAAAAAATATCTAGAAATACGTGTTTCCACCATGTATTACCAGAACTGGCCACTAGAGAGAGAGAGAGAGACCACGCTATGTACATTGCCTGGTCTATGGCGCCCTCTCGTGGCCAGTGCGGGTAAATACATCAGGGAAATGCGTATTTCTGGTTTTGTTCTTTTTAATAACGTTTAATATTTTCAGGCTATCAAATCTTGTACAGCCCGGCGTTGTTTTTAAAGCTCGCTTTTCCCTTTGGGGCGCCTGTAAAAGCTCCGGGGATTTGTAACGGGCCTTTTTTATTTTCATTGGTTTGTTAGGACAAGCCGGGAATGAAGGACAGAATCGAGTTGTCTCTCTCCTTGCCCCGATTAGGGAGTATTGTAAAAGGAGCCCTTTTTAAACCTCTCTCTCCCTCCCCACCCCACGCCCCTTTTCTTTTGGACTTCCTGAGTCGTCGTGGAGATTAAATAATCATTTATCCAAAGAAGGACCCGCAAACAGCCTGTCCTGCTTAGAATTCTAGAGTTGGAAGAGACCTCAAGGGCCGTCCAGTCCAACCCCCACCCCTCAGCCATGCAGGAACCCCCCCACCCCCCAATCCAAGTACTTTCTCCTCCATAAGCCTGGTTTCCCTTGACAGATATTGATAATAATCATATTTCTGTTCAGGGCGGGATAAAATTGACTGCCTTCCGTAGAGGGATTTTTTTCTTTCTTTCTGTCTTTTGTTTGTTGGTTCTACCTTTCTCCCCCAAAGATGGAGACGTCACTCAGAACTTCATTGTCTTGAAACTTCCCTTGAAACAGATTTGCATCCTAAGGCTAAAGATAACGCCCGGCCCTTTCTGTTGTCCATTTTTATTTTATTTTTTTTCTTCGCGCGAGTTGCTATGATCAAAGAAGACGCCAGCGGCAGTGGGAATATCTGACACCTTGCCTTGGGCTCCGCAAAGGTTTCCCCCCCGCCGTGTCACTTCTGGGATTTTACACCCCTTTGATTTGTCAACACCATCCACCAGATATAGATCTCGGTTGAATCTGACCTGGATGTTTTGTTAAGCAGCCTCGATCGCCCTTTGGCCGCGACGGAAGATGCTTTTCTCCCATCGGGAAGCCCCCCCCCCCCCCGCCCTTTTTAAAATGCCTTTTGGATCCGCTGAGCGGATTTGTTCTCCGTCGCCGGGGCTTCTCTCGAGAATCCATAACGAGGGTTGCCAAAAAGAAAAAGGAGCCAGGTGGCGGTGACTCCCTGTTTCTTCTGCTTCTTTTTTCTTTTTTTCAATGAAAAGCGAAACAATTCAATTTAGAAGCAGGGTGGCCGCCCACGCTTCTCATGAACTTACCTGTTTTAAGAAAAAAAAGAGGACATGTTGGTGTTTATAAAGTGTCCCTGTTGAGGCACGTGCCAGTTTTCCTTCTGCTGATCTCCAACGGACGCCAGCGTGAAATCCCAACACCTTTTTCCTCTTCCTGATAAATCTCATTTATTCCCAGAAGTGCTCTTTTCTCTTTCCCGAATTCGGCCGTTTCCTCCTTTTTAAAAATATTTGAAAATTTGTTCCCTCTCTCTCTCTCTCTCTCTCTCTCTCTCTCTCTCTCTGTGTCCCTCCTGCCCTCCTATTATTGTCCGAATCGACGACGCCAACCTTTTAAATGGGTCTGAAGGCGGCTGCTTCCTTCCATGAACGGCGACACTTTTCCGCCCTGCGGAACCCGGACCTGGTGTACGTTTTGTTTGGCTGCCAAGGTCCCTCTTGGTCACCGTTCAGGTGACGAATTCCTTCTTCAGAGCAAGGCGGATCCCAAATCGTACTTTCTCATCCTTGGTTGGGTCTGCTTTTCCACCCATCAGTTCTCTCTCTGTCTGGATTCTAGCCTTAGTGCTGATTTGTTTTTGTGTGTTTGTGGATTGGGGAAGAAGTCCCCTTTGAACGATCTCTCATCGGCCCGGGTGGGAAAGGGTCTGGATTGTTTTAAAATCCCATTTGTTGTTGTTATTGTTGTTGTTGGCCCTTTAAAAGAGCCAAGGGGTAAAAAACAAACTCCTGTCCAAAAACAAAAGTGGTTGTGACGATTGCGACCAATGATAAGCCCACCTTCTTTTTGCGAAGGTTTTGGTGCAGAGTTAAACCGGTCGCTCCCAAACCCCCTGAGTTGCCCTTCTAATCAGTCCGTTTTTTGGACCCTTGGTGGTTTTTGACACTTTCTCCATCTGCGTTTGCAATTTACGTTATTTAAAGCGATCTGTCTCTGAAACGTTTTCCCCTGTGGTGTTCCCCTGTCCATTTACTGGTTCTCTGTTGTTCTAGTTTTCCAGGCTGCTTTGTCTCGAAGATTGCCAGCACCCAAGTTCTCTCCTGACCTTAGGGAGACCTCCTGTGTCCTTTTTATTTTATTTTTCATTTGAAACGCCTACGTTTTTATTTTTAAGAATTGTGTTCCTCTCTCCACATACACACACACACAAAACCCCTTTCCTGTGGCATTTAACAGTATTGACGGCCGGTAGACGTTCGTTAGCTGACGGCGGCTTTTAAAAAAAATCTTCTTAAAATGTTGAATGGCATGTAATCCTGTTTTTTTTGTTTTGTTTTGTTTTTTGGAAAGCCCCAAATAAACAACTTTTTTGGGGAAACGAAACACCTGACTTTTTTTTTCCTTTTTCCTCGCCTCCTTTCAATTCCTGGTGGTTCCATCCGTCCTCCATCCCTACCCTGGAAGCTAAGTGGAACAGAGGACGGACTCCTGGATGTGGCCAGACTGCAATTCCTGTCATCGTTTGCTTTGTTCCGGGGGGGGGGGGGCTGATAGGGACTTTTGAGGGTCAGAGTCCTCACCCCATACACCAGATGTGTGAAGGGAATGCAAAGAGGGTTTTCTGCCATGGATCCAGCCCCTAATGCTGTCTGTACACACATTCAGAAACAAACATATACTATCCTTCGTACAGTGCTTTAAATATTACACTAGGACCTCCATATCCTCCTGGTAGTGGTTCCATGCTCTCTGTGGATACTGGAAACAGTTGATAACAGTGAACTCGAAAGGGGGGGGCAAATGAACCAATTATTTTGACATGCATTACCAGAGCTGGCCACCGAAGGGCGCCAGAGACCATGCTATTATATCTCCTTCAGGAACAGCTCTTGATCGAATGCTCTCTGGTTCCGTCTAGTGGCCCGTTTTGGTAATACAGGTATCGTAAAAAATATGTTTAAATATTTTCAGACCTTGGGTGAGTGAAACAGCGGGGAAAGGGGCTCCTAAAATTTGGAGAGGCATGGGAAAGACTGCTGAATTCAAACTCTTAAAAAAAAAACCAAAGCCCTTTCAAAAAGACCGAACCCAAAGGGGTATTTTGCATATTAAAGACACACTAGAAGAGGGCGGACAGTCCGGGAGGGGGGGATCTCCCAATCTAAAGCTGCTAATTCTGCGACCATGCTGAAGGTCTCTGAACGGCCCACGCCAGGCCTCCCCCGGAAGGCGATCTGGTGTTTGGAGGAGCCTCGAAGCCCTCCCACTTGGCCTCACGGTGGGCGGTGGGACGGAGTGAAGGTGCCGGGCCCTTCCCTGGGGAAAAACACCCTCCAAGTCTTGAATGGAAAGACACAAGCCTCCCAAAATTCTCCATGGATCCTCTCCATCCCTCTGTTCCCTGGCTGGTGTTCTCAAGGGAAAAGCCAGGGGTGCTGCCCACCTCCCAGGGGGCGATTCTCCTTCCATCTCCGGCTGGCACCAGAGTCTCAGAGTGCCTCCCTCTGGATCCCTCCAAGGGTGGCCGGTGGGGGGGACGCAGGCACCAAACAAGTGTTTTTTGGTGTGGGGGAAAACGGTGCCCGTTTGCCACCCGGTTTCCTCGAAACGGAGGGTGGTGGAAGTACACGTGGAACTTTTCAGCTTGCAGGTGTTTTAGAGCTGGCGTGGAAAGGAACAGCGGTGGCCCGAGAGATCCGAGGTCCCCCCCCCCACCTGGGTGAAGGAGCTGCTTCGACCCAATACCTGCCCCGGTAAGTTTCCGGGGTGCCCTGCGTGACCTTCCCTGGGGGCCCCCCGAGCAGGCACGACTCCCTGTTATCCACTCGACCTCTGTAGCGCAGGGGGCTGCCCTTCAGATCTGAATGGAAAGGAACAGGGCCGGTGGGGGCAAACCGTCCCTCAAACCCCTGGAGGACAGGCGAGATTCGGAAATTAAAAATATATTAATCCTGGTAAGGCAGGCAGAACGAGCCAGCCGGGGAAGCGTCTCCAGCCGCAGGACACGTCAAGGGGTGCTCAACTCGAAAAGAAACCAGATTTCGGCTGATGATCCGGGGGGGAGAAAAAAACTTTCTAACTGTTAGAGCAGTATGACAAATCGGAGAACTGTGATTCCGCCCCGCCCCATCCCCGATCTGCTTCGATGTGTGTCCCTGCCCGGACCAGGGGGTTGGGATGGATGGCCTTTTGGGGGACCCCACCCCACCCCGCCGCTGTCCGACGCCATAGTTCTAAGTTCCTTTTCTCAGGGTGGACTGGCTAACGAACCCCTCGGAGGACAATTTCAAGAAGATCCTGTATAGTTTCGAGCGCTGGGCTGAAAATAATGAGAGGGAATTGAACCAGATTCCTTTGGGAATCCAAACGTTTCCTGCCAGGCACTGAGCTCCTGATACCTGCCTTCCCTCTCTCGATAAGGACATGCCTGAGATGTGTCGGGCTCCCTTGCGTCGGAAGTAGGATACCCACCTTGGTTTTTTCTCTCGGGGGTCAACAACAGCCAGGATCCCTACCTTCAGTAAGAGACTACAACCACCTTTAAAAAATTAAAATCCGGGCTTATCGGATTGTACACGGAAGCGGTAGAAGGCAGCAGGTGCGGTCTCCTTTAACCAAGGCCCTGGGGGTCCTGGAGGATGGGTGATCTGCCTTGTTGCCATGCGCACTGACTTTATATCCTCCCCTCTTCGTCACAGCTGCCAAGGGCTAATTACACTCATTAAGGTTTCGAGCACGTTTTGGAATCTTAGGTCCAAGCTAAAAGATGGGTTTACGGAAAAGCTCCAGTCCACCTCAGGACCTCCTAGATGGTCCACTCCAGGGGCAGATCCAGGAGGACTCCCTTATCCACAGGGATCACTAATGGCTGATTCACTTCCCCGCTGTCTGTAAATGTGAAAAAGACTAAAGTTACTAGAACGAGCCACTACAGAGAGCCAGAGACCATGGCGTTTATTGCCATATATATTTCTATGATGTCATTACCCAAACTGGTCACTTGAGGGTGCCAGAGACCACGCAAGGCATAGCATTGGCTAGAGAAACATATTTCCACATTGTAATTGCCACATCCGTCCACTCGAGGGTGTCAGAGAACATGCAATGCACAGTGTTAGAGAAATATCCACCATGTAATTGCCACAACTGGCCACTGAAGGGAGCCAGAGACCATGCAATGCATAGTGCTAACTACAGAAATATAAATTTCCGCGATGTAATTGCCACAACTGGCCACTCGAGGGCGCCAGAAACCATGCAACGTATAGTGTTGGGTAGAGAAATCTACTTTGATGACATGACCAGAACTGACCAACAGAAGGATCCCGAATGTCGTCTGGATACGAAAACAGAAAGGAGTGTGGGCTTTGTGATTACGGTTCACCAAGCAACCTTAGATCATCTCTTGAACTCCCTGGTCTAACAGACCCTTGTGGGTGGCCGGTCGATCAAACTCCGCCAGCTACATCCCATTTATCCGAGCCCCTGCCGGATTGCTGGAAAGTCTGAACCCCAAGTACAGAGCGGGCACAGTGGGGACCGTTTCCAAGGGTGGCCCTGCGTGAAAGGCCCGTCCGCGATCCAGACGGGAGGTTCCCAGCTTGCGCGTAACGGTTTGCCCGTTCGGAACGCCGCCGTGCCCTAGATAAGAGCGAACGAAGTTCTCTGATCTGTTCTCTGGCTGGTTTTTCTATCTATAGCTTGGAGCCTCTGGAGCCTGCACATATTTCTGGAAACTGCCGGAGATGATAGGAGATGTGTGCCTTTGTTCCCCTTGACCCAGACAGGGGGGAGCTTTATCCCTTCGTCTTCTGATCATTCCCTGGGGATCGTGCAGAGGAGAACGCGGAGACTGAGGAATCCTTGAAAATCTCCGGGCTCGACGATGGAGCCGTTTCTGCCGCCGCCGCCAATTAAAGTTGTGGGAGCATCCGTGCATCTTTGTTCGGAGAGGCTTCTTCATGTGATCCGAACCGCTGATGCTCCCCCTCCCCCCCCAAAAAACCATGCAATTAAATTTGCCTGCTTTAGAAAACACAGCTGATAGCCGAGCAGTCGGAGGAGAAGCTGGCGTTAGTCGCATAAAAGACGCCGCCAGAGCCCAAGGGGAGGCGTTCTTAACAAGACGCTTCAAAGGCTGGCGTATTTGGGGTGGGTGGGTGGGGGACGGGGATTTTTATTCTTTCACCTTTCTGGGTCTAGTTGCAATAGGATTAGGAATAGGAAGCCTTATGGTCATTGCGCCCTTGCAGGAATAACGGAATTTCACGGTTGCTAGATCCAACTCCTATAAAACATGCCACGCAGATTTAGAAACAGCTACAACACACAAAATGTGAGATATAAAATAAGCTGACTTCCAAGTCCAGAATTTCCACTTAAGGCCAAGATTGCTCTAAAAAAAGAAGCGATCTTTGAGACGGTTTGTTCTCGCCCTCGGTACTCTATACCGCCGTCCCGATGGCAGCAACTTGAAAAGGTAATGACCAGGAGGAGGGAGGAAAGTTGGTCTTCCGTCGAACCCAGAGGTTCCCAAATGTTTTTCGGCACACAGATCCCTTGGCCTCCCGGTGCCCCCTTTATTCAGCACTCTTTCGGCGGCACGCAGAGTTCCCTGTCCAGTTTGGGACGCGGCCTTCTAAGAAGGATGCTGACAAATTGGAGCGAGTCTGGAAGAGGGCGAGAAGGATTATCAAGGGACCGCAACCGCTGGACCTGTTTAACCTGAAGAAAAGAGGACCGGGAGGAGAAAATATCGCGCTTTTCAAAAGACGTGACAGGCCGCCCTAGAGAGATGGGGCAGGATCTGTCCTCTGTCGAACAGGGGGTTCAAGCCACAAATTCAGACCAAAGATCAGGGCGGCGGGGGGGACGGGACTTTTTAACTGTTCAAGTAGCATGACAACGGGACCCGAAATCATGGGAGAAAGGGGTGAGCGTTCCAGCGCTTGGAGGCCTTCTGGAGAAACTGTCTGCTGGATCCGCACCGGGAGCTCTTCGCCCCCCCCCTTCCGAAATCATCGGTTCCATTGTCGGGCTGCAGCTCTCGTTCCGAACGGCAACTCTGCAGGAGGCGAGGGATGGGTGCTGGCAACGGCAGTCCAGAAACACCTGGAGGGGCCACCCCGTTTGCTCTGAAAGCCCCCGGAAAGCTTCTCTTCGGCTCAGAACTCCTGTCTTGCAAGGGCCAAGCGGTTTCGGAAGCACCAAGATGCGGGGCTTGACCAACGGCGTGGCTTAAACGTGCTATTTCTTGCAGTGTTTTCCCTTGAACTCGTTGTAGGTCGCCCTCCTCTTCTCCCCAAGTCTTCTCTGTTTGGGTCAGTTCCGTTCATCGTGCGCCTTTTGCTTGATCGGTTTATTCGAAACGTCCACCATCCCCACCACCAACACCTTTCTCCTTAAAAGGGCCCAGTCATGAAAAGATGACATTAAAGCGAACAACGGGGAGGAGAGAAATGTGGAAAAATGATCCCACAAGTACTGTACAAAAAGGTGCAAGCAACACCAATAATACACTCAAAAAGTGAGATGGCACAACGATCCTTTAAATAAAAGAGCTCACTCAGGCTGCCAGTCAAACAGGGAAAGCTTTCCTAAAGAGAATGGTCTTTGCCGACTTGCAGGCGGGCACAAGAGCCTGCAAACCAGTGGCAGGGAGTTCCACCGTCTGAGAGGAACCCTAACCCTAACTCTAGCCCTAGCTCTAACCCTAACCCTAACCCTAACCCTAACCCTAACCCTAACCCTAACCCTAGCCCTAGCCCTAGCCCTAGCCCTAGCCCTAGCCCTAACCCTAGCCCTAACCCTAACCCTAGCCCTAGCCCTAGCCCTAGCCCTAACCCTAACTCTAGCCCTAACCCTAACCCTAACCCTAACTCTAGCCCTAGCTCTAACCCTAACACTAGCTCTAACCCTAACCCTAACCCTAGCCCTAGCTAACTCTAGCCCTAGCTCTAGCCCTAGCCCTAGCCCTAGCCCTAACCCTAACCCTAACCCTAGCCCTAGCCTTAGCCCTAACACTAGCCCTAGCCCTAGCCCTAACCCTAACCCTAACCTAAGCCTGAGCCCATGCCCTAACCCTAGCCCTAACCCTAACCCTAACCCTAACCCTAATACCCGAGCAGGTGTGGGTTTTTTCTGTTTTGTTTTTTAAGCGGACTACATCAAGGCCCTCCCAGCGGAAGCATTATAGTTTGTAAACTCATTTCGTTAGATTAATCGCTCCGAGATCGGGTAATTAATCCATAAATAGCTCCCTTTGATCCATTGACAGGCGTGCTTTTATTTTGCTTCATTTTGCTTGCCAGCAGGAAAGCATCGATGTCTCCTGACAGCGCAAGGGAGTTGGGCTAATTTTTTGGTGTGTGTGTGTGTGGGGGGGAGCGGCCCTTTTGTTGAAAAGAAGAGGGGTAAACGTTCTGATTTCGCCCTAGCGCAAAACCAACAGCTGATCTGCATTTCCTTTTGTACCGCCAGATGCCCGATATTAATTGGCGTGGATATTCCTCCTCTCTCCCCCACATCCCCACCCCGTTTCTACCTCCTTGGAAGAAAGAAATAACACTGAAAATTAGCATTTTTAAAAAAGAGAGGGAAGCTTCTCTTTAAGGGACTTGGTGTCCCTCTTTTTCAAGCATGCAAACTTTCCCCCCTTTTTAAAAAAATTAACTCTTCAAGACCCCTGTAGTTCTTGGATCAGACTCTGGTCAATTCACCTACCCACGGTCTGAAAATATTGAAAAAATATTAGAAGTAAAATCCGATAGATAGATAGATAGATAGATAGATAGATAGATAGATAGATAGATAGATAGATAGATAGATAGATAGATAGATAGATATAGATAGATATAGATATATATAGATATATTAGTGCAGTATATACAGTGGTACCCCGACTTATTTTAGATACGGTCTGCTCGACTTACTCCCCCCCCCATTTTTTAACTTATTTTGTCAATGTTTAGATAGGTACCCCGACTTAAGAGTAGTTTGACTTAAGAGCATGCATTCAGAACGGATTAAATTCATAAGTTACGGCGCCAACACTTTTGGCTTTTCGGTGCCAGGCAATGACTTTCCTGTTTGGCCAGAATTTTAATTAGATTAATTGATGGGACACATTAGTAGCAGGGTTTTATAATTTATGATCTGTACTATATGTTGTTTTAACTGTATTTTATTTTATAGTTTTAAATAACGTTATTGTTTTATAGTTTTTAATACTTGTTGTATGCCACCCAGAGACCTCTTGGTAGTGGGGCGGCTAAAAAAAATCTTGTAAATAAATAAATAAATAAGTTGAGGTACCACTGTATATTTATTAAGACAGTGTTACCAGTACCGGCCACTGGAGGGAGCCAGAGGCCATGCTATGGATAGCATTGGCCATTATAACGGCACTCTTTATTATCCATAATTTTCAGTATCCGCGGGGCGGTGGTGGTGGTGGGGCTTGGGACCGATTCACCCAAGGAAAAGGGCATCCTACTGGCGTTAAGATTTATAAGGAGGATGGGAAATGAGTCAGTGGGGGGGAACGTGCGTTGGCATTTTTGTTGATATCCTCACCGGGGGGGGGGTTCGTTTGGACACATTGATGGGTCCAAAAGGCAGCCACCAGGATGACCAACAAGGGAGGGGGGGGCTTCATTCACAGGGAAGCCCATCTCCATGGCTGCTGGCCGACAGTGGAACTCCCTGCCACTGGAGGCCAAGCTGGGGGCCCTTCTTTGCTGTACTCCAGCAATCCGTCTCAGGACTTTCCCCGAACGACTGGCTCCCTGAGTGGGGTTTTTTTTAAATGGATTGCATTGCTTTTATAAATGCATTTTCAGTGTCACTTAGGTTTCCAGGTTGCATTTGTCGGGCTGTTTTTAGCCTTTGGATACGTCCTCTATTTAGCTTTCAAATATAGTCTTTTTTTGGAGACGGGAGCTGCCCCGGGGGCCTTTTTAAAGAGCAAGACGGGCGGGGATGGGGTGGGGGCTTTTTTAAGGCATTAACCAAAGACCGGTTGCAGCGTTTATACAAAAAACCCTGCAACCACGCCGATCTGTTTGCCGCGTTTTGTATCCCGCGAATGCATCTCCTCTTGCCCGCACCTCAGAATTCGAGGGAGGGCTTTTGTGTTCTTCCTTTCTTTCACTCCTTTGTCGACTTTCTGGTGTGTGTGTGTGTGTGTGTGTGTGTGTGTGTGTGTGTGTGTGTGTCGGCCGTGAAAGGCACGCTTCCCTGCCAGGAGGCGACCTTGCATGGAAAAATCCGTTCATTGTTTTCGCCGCGGCTTTGCAGGTTCTAAGAGACGTTCCAAACCCGTTAATTTTATTTTTTTTACAAAGCTTTTTTTTTTACACATTTCAGGGCTGTTTTTCCTCCCCTCCGCCGCCGCCAGCCCCTCAAAATCTCCCCTTAATTGATTTCTACGTTCAGAACACAGACCTCCCTGCTCTGTTTTCCATCTGGGTTCCTTGAACTCTGCATTATCCCGAACAAAGCGGGGGAAGGCGCGCACTTGACACGTTGAACTCCACTCCACGCTAGAGAGCTGTTCCGGGCGAGCTCCTGAACCCCAAACCGTCTCTGCATTATAATTGTGATTCTGGGAAAAAACACCACTTGATTTTTTTCCCTCCTCTCTTCTGCACGGATTGTCCCCGTTTTCATCGTGCGTCCACCCTCCCACGGAACACCAAGGCCGGGCCGTCATAAGAACCTAAGAACATAAGAAGAAGCCCTGCTGGATCAGGCCAAAGGCCCATCTAGTCCAGCTTCCTGGATCTCCCAGTGGCCCCACCAGATGCCTCCGGGAGCGCACGAGACTAGATCTCCATCTCCTGATATACCACTCCCCCTGCATCTGGCCCTTGAAGGACCCCGGTTTTAACCCTGGAGATGACACACATCTCCATCATGGTTTGTCACCTGGGATGGACTTTTCCTCCAGGAATCGGTCCCATCCCCCTTTTGAAGGCATCCTGGCCAGGTGCCATCCCCACCTCCTGTGGCAGGGAGTTCCACAGACAAACAACATGCTGGGTGGAAAAATATTTTCTTTTGTCTGTTCTGACTCTCCCAGCCCTCAATTGGAGTGGATGTCCCCCTAGTTCTGGTATTTTGTCAGAGGGAGAAGAGTGTCCTTCTATCCACTTGACTCATGCCCTGCATTACTCATGGCTCACTGAGACGGTCTTCATGTGAAACCTCTGGAACTGCCTGCCACAAGGTCCAAATTGGTGATTCAGGTGATCCTACCTGTCGGAAAGAGGGACAGTGAAATTCAAGGACCCGAGAGGTGAGACGGGTGCTTCTGAATTGTTCAAAATTGTTCCTCTCCTTTTCCCTTCCCGGGGGAGACCTCTTGGGAGCCTCTGAGGAACACGGACACCCTCTGGGCACTGTGAGGCAGGCGAAGGACCCCCTCTCCGTGCCAGGGCGAATTGTACGTCAGCGCCTTCTCTGTCGAAACGCCGAGGAGACGTCCGGGTTGTAGGCCCGCGACGCAGCCGGGTCCCTCTTTTCAGAGAGCGGGAAGGCTGTCCTACAGAGGCAGGATCTGCCCTCCCCATCATCTCCGAACGCAGGGCAGGTGGCAGATTTCGGCCGAAGACCAGGAAAAAAAACTTCCCGACTGTTAGAGCCGTACAACGGTACCCACGAACCCCAGGAAGAGGTTGAGCGCTCCAGGGCTGTGGCAGCACGCAAGAGGAAATTAGATCTTTCTCCTTAGATCTGGCCTTTTCCCACTAAAGAAGCTTGAGTCTGTCCATCATGGCACACGCATTGGAACGCTCCGAATCACCGGGGGCTTACCTGAAGCCGGAACTGTTCTGCGTGTGCCTTCTTTCACACGAGCGCAGACTCGCCGCCGGACGTGCAGACGGGAGCTGGCCAACGGGAGAAACGTTTGCAGCGTCGAGGCGGGTGCTGACAGCAGGGCCTCGAGTAAAACCAGGGCAAATGGCACGCCGGCTAAAATCCCCTCAAAATAAAGTAAGTTACTTCGAGCCACAAACCGGATCATTTCAGAGGAGAAGAATATGGGGACTAGAAAACCAAGCCCTCGGCAGGAAGACAGAAATAACCGGGGCTATTTATCCTCCAAGAACGAAGATGGAGGGCAGGTAGAATGTGTGTTCAGTTGTTCAGTCGTGTCCGACTCTTTGTGACCCCATCATGGACCAGAGCTCATCGGGCCCTCCTGTCTTCCACTGCCTCCTGGAGTTTGGTCAAATCCATCTTGGTTGCATCGATGACACCGTCCAACCATCTCATTCTCTGCCCTCCTCTTTTCCTTTCGCCTTCCATCTTTCCCAACATCAGGGACTTTTCCAAGGACTCCTCTCTCCTCATGAGGTGGTCAAAGTATTATGGATGCCTCAGCTTCAAAATCTGTCCTTCCAGTGAACATTCGGGGTTGATTTCTTTCAGGATGGATAGGTTTGATCTCCTTGCAGTCCAGGGGACTCTCAAGACTCTCCTCCAGCACCACAGCTCAAAAGCATCGATTCTGCGGCGATCAGCCTTCTTTAGAGTCCAGCTTTCACTTCCATACATCACTACTGGAAAGACCATAGCTTTGACTATCCGGACCTTAGTTGGCAAAGTGATGTCTCTGCTCTTTAGGATACTACCTAGGATTGCCATTGCTTTCCTCCCAAGAAGCAGGCGTCTTTTTATTTCATTGCTGCAGTCGCCATCGGCAGTGATCAAGGAGCCCCTTTCAAATATTCGAAAGATTTCCCGACAGAGGAGGGACTGGAAGCTCCTGTCAACCAAGAGTTGCAGTGGGACCCTCATATCCACGGGATCCATATCAGCTGATTTCCCGGGGGGGGGGGAAGCAAAGACAAATCGTGGAAATAGACACTTGTAAAGACAGGCTTGCAAGATCCGGCCATTCAAGGGAGCCGGAGACTATAAGAACTGCGTTTGCTATCACCCGCGTTTTTCAGCATCCGCGGCGACAGGGATCTTTCCGCCTCTTTTCATGCCAGTGTACGGCTGACAATGTATCGGTCTCCTTTTCCAAGGAGAAAGGTGGGGTAAAAATATACAAAATAAATAAACCCTGCCGATGGCAGCCGAGGGCCTTGTGCGCGTGGGGGGGGTGAGTTTTAAATATTTCGCCCAGGGAAACCCTGCATCTAGGAGAGCGAGCGTGAGCCTTCGTGCGCTCCCCCCCACACACACCGGCAGCTTGTTTGCGGCTGGCGGTGCTCGCTGCTCGTGTGAGACAAGGAATATGAAAGGCAGGGAGAGCGCATTAAAATTTCAGCAACCCCCAAACCACCAGGGAGACTTAAGCACAGTTGAGAAATCAAATCATAAAGCGATGGGAGGTTGGCCGGGGGGGGGTGCAGAGACTTGTGCTCTCTCTCTCTTTCTCTCTCTATTTCTCAAGCCGGTTTCTTTTTAAACAAGTGTGCAAACACACAAGGAGTCTTTTCCTCTGTCGGTCTTGTCTCTCCATCTCAGGCTCTCAAATTTAACAGAATCGGGACACGTTCTCATTTATGGAGCACGACGCCGCTGGAGTCCGAAGAGAGTTGACATTCACCCCCTTTTCCCCCCGGCTTATTTGCCCCATTACGAATAAACATCCCCGTACATGTCCTAAAGAACATCTAAAGCAGGCCTGTCCAACCTTCGGCCCGCCTGATGTTTTGGACCACAACTCCCAGCATTCTAAACTTAGCTCGCCAATGACAGAGGGCTATGGGAGCTGTGGTCCAAAACATCTGGAGGGCCGAAGTTTGGACATACCTGATGTAAAGACTGTGCCGGCAGGTGCAAAAATCAGATCATCGCGAGGCCAGCGGTGAGTTTTCTCGCCCGGGCTGTGAGATCTCGTAAAGGCCCTGCCATAACGAGCTGGTTTTTAAACTCCCGAGGCACGTAAATTATTTATCTCCGTTTTATCGGTTCGTGTTCTAATTTGGGGGTCCACGACCAGACAACAATAAAGTAAGATTCAGCCCTTTGAAACACCGGCGCACTCCGTTTGCGGAGCCGGGTGGTTGAGAGATCAAATCCCCCCCCCCCCGTGGGGAACTTCCTTGACAAAGGCTGAGTCAGATTGTGTTGGGAGTGTCCTTCCAGCCATGCTGTTCTAAAGATATTATTAAAATTCTGGATCGGTTGGCCTGTCAACAGGACTCCCTTCTCCGCTGATTCACAGCCTGGCAATATTTTTTTAAAAATATTTAAAGAAGAATCATAGAAATAACGATTTCTAAACATGACGACCAGGACTGGCCACTGGAGGGCGCCAGAGACCACACCATGGGTAGCAGCCCCTATAAACATCTACAGTGTATCCTCCTATAACAAACGGTTTGTATAACATAAAATCTGTACATCATAAAAAATTCCGGAGATAGGGGGAAATTTGCTTAACGGAATCGTCTATGGGGCAAATCCGTACCACATAATTAGGGATTACTCTTTTTTTTCAATGCATTCCTATGAGAAATTTGTAGAAAGGAAAATTTGCTTAACATAATTTCATTTGGAATGAATTAATTCCTTTGTACAAGGTACCACTGTACTGTACAGTGGTACTGTACATCGACTTATGAATTTAATCCATTCCAAATGCATGCTTTTAAGTCGAACCTAAGAGTCTTGATCACTGCCGATGGCGACTGCAGCAACGAAATAAAAAGATGCCTGCTTCTTGGGAGGAAAGCAATGGCCAACCTAGGCAGCATCCTAAAGAGCAGAGACATCACTTTGCCAACTAAGGTCCGGATAGTCAAAGCTATGGTCTTTCCAGTAGTGATGTATGGAAGTGAGAGCTGGACTCTAAAGAAGGCTGATCGCCGCAGAATCGATGCTTCTGAGCTTTGGTGCTGGAGGAGAGTCTTGAGAGTCCCCTGGACTGCAAGGAGATCAAACCTATCCATCCTGAAAGAAATCAACCCCGAATGTTCACTGGAAGGACAGATTTTGAAGCTGAGGCTCCAGTACTTTGGCCACCTCGTGAGGAGAGAGGACTCCCTGGAAAAGTCCCTGATGCTGGGAAAGATGGAAGGCAAAAGGAAAAGAGGACGGCAGAGAATGAGGTGGTTGGACGGTGTCATCGATGCAACCAAGATGGATTTGGCCAAACTCCGGGAGGCAGTGGAAGATAGGAAGGCCCGATGAGCTCTGGTCCATGATGGGGTCACAAAGAGTCGGACACGACTGAACGGCTGAGCATCAACAACAACAAGTCGAACTACCCTTAAATCGGGGTACCTATCTAAAAAATTGAAAAAAATAAGTTTAAAAATAACCAAAAGAAGAAGAAGAAATATTTTTAAGTCGAGCAGACCCTATCTAAAATTTGTAAGGCGGTAGTTAAAATGCCAACAGTTTTCTGCTCTTAAGTCCAATGGCTCTTAAGTTGAGCTGCTCTTTAGTGAGGGTACCTCTGTGCAGTGTTTTTCTTTCTATAAGACTATATTCCCCCCCCAAAAAATGGTTAGACTAAAAATGGAGGGTCGTCTTATACATAGACGTAAGCTGAGGAGAGACTCTGTGGTTTGGGGTTGGAAAAGGGGGGGCGTCTTATACATTGGGAGGAAATGCGGTCCATCCCCAACGCAAGACTAGACTGCAGGGGGCACCTTTATAAGCCACCAATAAAAGACTCCTCCTTTTTTACATTCCCACTGGGTCCTCCCCACCAAACCTGGCCGCGAGGGAGACTGACAGACCCTTCTAGATATCACATTTAGTGTTCGTGTTGGCCGTCATCTGTGGAACTCCCTGCCACAGGAGGTGGGGATGGCCTCTGGCCTGGATGCCTTCAAAAGGGGACGGGACAGATTCCTGGAGGAAAAGTCCATCCCAGGTGACAAACCGTGATGGAGATGTGTATAACCTCCAGGCTTAAAACCAGGGTACTTCCAGGGCCAGATGCAGGGGAGTTGGATCGGGAGACAGAGATCTAGTCTTGTGCGCTCCCGGACGCATCTGGTGGGGCCACTGTGAGATCCAGGAAGCTGGACTAGATGGGCCTTTGGCCTGATCCAGCACAGGCTCTTCTTAGGTTCTTATCTGTGTTTCCCAGCATCTGCCAGGGGCCTTGCAACCAATTTCCCAGCCCGCCTCTGCAGATACCGGGTGGTCTTGGCTGTAGGTAGAATGTAGAAAAAAAATTCAGGCATTTGTACCCCTTTTGCTTATACTAAACCACCCCAAACACCAGCACGGTCTCCAGATCAAAGACGATCTTGCAGACAAAAAGAGACATAAGGAAGAACTCACCCAGAAAATACATCTAGGGCACACTGATTCATGAAGGGATTCCTTCCCTAAGTGCTTTTTTTTGGGGGGGGGGTCACACATCCAGTCTTTATTTGCCGGTGCCTCTTCACGTCTGAAGTTGCCTTTTACGAACACGTCAAGTGGTTAACAACGATTTTATTTTATTATTTTTCAGGCCTTGGGTCCGTGCCTCGGAGGATCCCGATCTCACCAACAAGAGGGTTCAAAAAAAAAAAAAGCCCTCTCTTCTTCTTTTTTTTTGGACAGTTTTGAAAACAGGGAAGTTTTCATTTTTGGAGGTTCTGGTTGGTGGTTTCCTGTCCAATCTGGGACGAACCGACCGATCCGGAGGCACCCAGCCGGAAAACGCATCAGAAGCACCCCTCCACCTTTTCAGATTATTGGAAACGAAGGACACCCCCCACCCCCCCACCCCAGAATCAGGAGTTCAGGCCGACATGCTTCAGGTAAAGACCCTCAACGCAGGCGGAAGAAAGGTAAGCTTGAATTTCTAGCAATTCCTGACACTGGAGTTTGGGCTGTGTGTGAGAAGTATAAATGAGCTTCTTTGCATCAAGTTGGGCTCAGGCCTGGAGGATATCGTGGGAGCCTCGCCTGGCGTCTTGAAAACGGCGGCCAGCTCCGTGCGGTGTGGCTCTTATTTTCATTTTCATTTTTTGTCGTTCCGTCGCAACCCAAATGCGCCGTGCGCTCGGAGACGGCTCCGAAAGTAGGCCAGGTGGGGGCCCGCGATGCCTCTACCCTAAGACGTCTCTTTTTAAGAAACTAATTATATGCTACATGGTGGCTGTGATTAATTAGGTCAAGGCAGCCGGAATTCCTGGCCTCCTTCTGGATCTCATCTTTGGCCCGTCCCATGCCACCCCAGCATCCCCCACCTTGCGGGGAAACTAGAGGGGTCTCCTCCGGACTTTAGCAGGGGTGTTTTTGGGGTGGCGTGCCTCGGCCAGCGGTTTGCCCATTTGCTTGCGAGGGTCTCGCTGCCACCCGGCCACTCGGGGTCCCGAGAAACTGTGTCTTGTGCCCAAGGACGGGCCAACTCCATTTCGTGTGCCTAGGGTCAAGCAGGAACTCCGGGTGCTGGATCCGATGTGTTTGTCTGTGTGTGTTTCTGTGTGTATCATACAGCGAGTAAGAAAGATCTTGGAATCGGCATCGATCGCAAGCCGGAGGCGAGCCAAGGGTCCGCTGCGGCAGCAAATAAGGCCAAATCGATTTTAAGGCTGAATTAACTGAATCGAGCGTGGATCGGGAAACCGAGCCGCGGGAGGAAAGACGCCACGTTCGGGGCCTCTTTGGTCTCGAGAAAAGAAGGCCGAACGGAGAAAGGGGGGAATCTTTTTTCAAATTTGTATTTTTTTTCCAAATACGAAACCCAGGCCAACAGAACTGGGGCAGGGTCTGTCCTCGGTCACCCAAAAGCGTGGGGGCTCTTCAAGCCGCACGGAGCCAGAATTCGGCCACCCGTCAGCAAAAAAAGCAAAACAAAACAAAACAAAAAAACTTCCTCACTGTAAGAGTAGTAGGACGACAGGACTCGGGAGGGGTTGAGCCTTAAGCCGATTTTTTTTTTGCAGGGGGTGAATTGATGTTGTAGTTGTGGACCTAATGCTGTCTTTTTTTGGGGGGGGGACAAGTTGGCCCTCACTGGATTTGGAAGTACGGCTTCCCTTTCTTTCCTCTTGCAATAACCTTGGGCTTTTTTTTTGCCTTTTTTTGCCCCCCATGGGGGGAAAAGGTGTAACACTTGCCCCCCCCATGAATCTCATTCCATCCTATTTGAGATCTTTTGTTGTTGTTGCAGTGGGACCCATGTATTTGGTGCCCCCCCATGACCCACCCCCGTTGGCCCTTGGACCTGCCCACCCCACCCCCACCCCCCTTAAAAAAAATAACACCCAACCCCTTTGCCTGGGTGTCCCGATGGCTTTCTGGAGACGGGTCCCCCAGCCCCCACCCCGGGACATGGCACCGTGACCTTGGCGCATCCCCGGCATCCGCGGTTGCGCCCAGAGTGGGGAAGAGGGGGCTCCGGCGCGGTTGGGTGGTTGAGGGGGTGGGGTGGGGGGGCGTCGCTGCTTCCCCCAGAGCCAAGCAAAAAGACCCCCCCCTCACACACACACACACTTTCCCAGATGTCTGGAGGAAAAGAGAGCCACCCCGGGCTCCCGAAGACCCGCGGTTGGAGAAGATGCCGCGGAAGGATGGAGGCGCGCCCGGAGCCGCCCGAGAACAAAAGGCGAAGAGGAGGAAGAGGAGGAGGAAGAGGAGGAGGAGGAAGGCATCAGGCGAACCCCAACCCCCAACCCGTTTCCCATGCCCGATCCTCCCCCCCAACCCCCGTTTTCCTGGCCCGATCCAACCCAAACAGGAGAGCCGACGGCTTTTGGAGGCTGGCGTGGAGGTCTCCAGAAAAGGCGCGCCTCTGGGCTGGTTCTCCTCCCCCGGCATCCGCGGAAGTTCCCTTCTCCCCACGGCGAAGGGGCTGGGCTGGAAGGGGGGTGGGAGGGCCAGTGGGAGCGCCCGCCCTTCGCCCATCGGCTGCCTGCCTCCTTCCTTCCTTCCTTCCTTCCCTCCCTCATCCTCATCATCCTCCTCCTTCTCCTTTTCCCCCCTTGTCCTGCGCCCCGCGCGCAACGGCTGCCCAGCGACGCGCCCGAAAAAGTCTCCTTTCTCTCCGGGAGGCGATCGCGGGGCAAAAAGAGGCGGACGGGAGCCCGTCCAGGGAGGAAGAGGAGGAAGAGGAGGAGGAGGAGGAAGATGGGGTAAGGAGGAAGAGAAAAGGGGCGCCCGCGGATTACGGAGTCTGCCTCCCCCCAAACCACCACCCAAACACGCACCCTTTGGGCGCGGATGGCGGGGTGGCGCGGTCCTTGCAGCCAAACCAAGCCAGGATGGGAGGTGGGGTGGCAAGGGGCCCGATCCTGCAAGGGGGGGCTCCTTTTTTGGGGGGGATCCCCGGGTTTTCCCTCGCTGGGGTGTGGCCGCCCCCCCCCCGCTTTGATCTTCCTCCTCCTCCTCCTCCTCCTCCTCTTCCTCTCCGCCCGGGGGTCCTTGTCTCCTTCCCACGGAGGGTCTCCACACCCCCCTTTTATTCCTTCCCACCCCTTTGTGTTTGTGTGTGTGTGTGTGTGTGTGTTTGGGGGAGAGACCCCCCCTCGCCTCCCCACGCCCTTCCAACTTTTTCCTCCTCCTCCTCCTCCCCCCCCCGCTCCCCAGCACGTGCGCATGGGGAAAGACGCGTGTCTCCAGGCGGTTAGGGTGGGGTGGGGTGGGGGGCGCGCAGGCGGGTCCCCTCTGCCATGGGGAGGGGGGTGACGATTGTCGGGCTAGGTTGGTGAACAAGCCTCCCCTCCCTCCCCAGTTTTATCTCTTTATCTCGGAATGAGATTTCCCCTTTAACTTTGGCTCCGGAGTTGTCCGTCCCCCCCCCATGCACCACACGACCCCCCCCAAGGGTTGTTTTCTGGGGGTTGCCCCCTCCCCCAGCGTCATAGATGGGTAGAGGGGAGCCCACCCCAAAAGCTCGGGGTTGCAGATGCTCCAAGGGAAGGGACCCCCCCAAAACACACACACACACACACACACCCAGGAGCTGGCTTCAATTTAGAGAGGGGGGTGGTGATGTCCTGACGCATCCTCTCCCGGGCCGGTTCCCAGGAGGCGTGGTGCTGAGGCTGGCCGGCCGTGGAGGCGCTGGGGCTCTTTTTGCCCCCCTGGCACCTTCTAGGGAAGCAGCCCTCCCCACCCCATCCCTCCTGGGTTGCTAGGGGGAAAGGGGATCTCTCTTACACACAGAGGTGCAGACAAAGAGTCCCGTTTTGGGGGTCTCTTTTGAGGTCGGAGTGGGGCCTGGGCGGGGGAGTCCCCGGCTTTCGGGTTGTGGCTTGGTTGCGTTTCCAGTACCAACTTGGGGTGTGTGTGAGAGACAGTTGGGGGGCCCTTATAGGTCTCTAAGCCATGTTTCCTTGCCCCATAGAAGTCTACCCAGGACCCCAAATTTTGCAGAGGGGTGTGTGTGGAACCAGTCCCGTCGGGGACTCTAGGTAGGGCCTCACAAGAACCTAAGAAGAGCCTTGCTGGATCAGGCCAAAGGCCCATCTAGTCCAGCTTCCTGGATCTCACAGTGGCCCCACCAGATGCGTTTGGGAACGCATGAAACTAGATATCTGTTTCCTGATAGTCCACTCCCCTGCCTCTGGTCCTTGAAGTACCCCGGTTTCTAAGCCTGGAGATGACACACATCTCCCTCATGGTTTGTCACCTGGGATGGACTTTTTCCTCCAGGAATCTGTCCAATCCCCTTTTGAAGGCATCCGGGCCAGATGCCATCCCCACCTCCTGTGGCAGGGAGTTCCACAGACCAACGACATGCTGGGTGGAAAAAATATTTTCTTTTGCCTGTTCTCACTCTCCCAGCCCTCAATTTGAGTGCATGTCCCCCTAGTTCTGGTATTTTGGGAGAGGGAGAAGAGCGTCCTTCTATCCACTTGACTCATGCCCTGCATTACTCATGGCTCGCTGAGACGGTCTTCGTGTGAAACCTCTGGAACTGCCTGCCACAAGGTCCAAATTGGTGATTCAGGTGATCCTACCTGTCGGAAAGAGGGACAGTGAAATTCAAGGACCCGAGAGGTGAATTGAGGACATGAGAGCCCCGGGTTCAAGACATTGGCTGAAACTCCCTCCTTGATGCTCTCCCTTCCTCCGGCAGGGAGGCGTTTTTGAGTCTGTGATCGGGACGTTTGAGCCGGCCAGAGTGAACGAAAGTAGAAATGTAACCCGGGAATACATGGTTGTTTAGCTAGCGGTAACGTGCTTTCAGCCGGGGTTTGAAAAACCAAGGTTCTAGTCCTCATTTCCAATGTCACACTGGCTGTGAGAATCAACCCCGTTAAAGGGACCCAAGAAGAAAAATGGGAGGGAAGTTTGTATAGTTGTGAGGAGCCTCCCTTAGCAATGGTAGTGTATACTTAAATGTCGATACGCTGAAAACCCACCGGGTTATCCACCAAACATCTCTTGTTTTCCTGCATTTCTGAAAGTGACCCTCGGTTAATAGCTGTCGACGTTTCCCCCTTTACTTCTGCCTGCTTCCGTGATTTCACCCAAATTTGCGATGGCGGAGGAGTTTGATCTGTCGTGTATCTTATTTATTAATTTATTTGATGGGTTGTTGGCTTTGATTGAGTTATACACTGCAACAGTCTGGCCCAGAAGCCATACATTAGATTGATGAACATATTCAGGGACCGGAAAGCGTAATTGAGCTCACCTTAGCTCATTGCGGTTTCGCAGTGGACTCAGAAAGGATCAGAACTGCTATGTAATATCGTGACGATTTTCCTGTTGGCTCGAAGAGAAAAGATAATATTGCATGGGTAAAACCCAGAGGGAGGAACAACCAGGTTCCCAAAGGCAGCATTTGAGCCCGTCCACCATCCGTGCGTGATTCAATTGCGTCGGAGCCATGGCGTTGAAAGAGACATGCGTGTGCGATCGTCCTTACGTGATTTCTTAAAGCAAACAACGTTGCAAGCGATCTGTTTTTCCGTAGGATCCCCGGGTCCACAAGGGAGCCCGCGGATACCGAAAAGCACGGATTAGAGCAAACTCTGTTTTAATCCGGGACTCTAGAGATTGGATGTTCATTGGCACCCTCTGGTGGCCAGGTCTGATGACTTCCTCTTCGAATATACGTTTACAGACCGTGTTTAACTGAATCAGCAGATGCACGGTCCCACGGATAAGAGAGTCCAACTGTCTTTACTTGTAAGATTTTTCTTCTAATGTCTTAATATCGCCAACCATGGATCAGCGGATCAGTGAATACCGATCCCGCTGATACAAGGGTCCTACTGGCTACAGACATCCTCTGAAACATTGACACTCCCACCCATAGGGTGAGGTGGGATCCTTCCTTGGCTTTAGGGATGCTTTCCTGGCGTAGAGACGGTCCACCCGAGGCGGTGAAGAAGAGACCAGGACTAAGAG